>CAUYUJ010008691.1:456712-476712 GCA_963575745.1 Prorocentrum cordatum | reverse complement strand
TGGGAGTCTCTTGGGGCTCCTTGGCGGCGTTTTGGAGGCCCCCAGGGCCTCTTGGGGGGCTCTTGGGGGTAGTCGATTGCGGCTCCCCCCTCGGAGGCCACGATCCTCGTGAGGGGTGTCGAAAAAGACCCTCCCCTGGAGTGGTCTGGTGGCTTCTCCCGGGCTTCTCTCGGGACCTTGCCGGGGTACTTTTCGTCCGGGGGCCCCCAGGGGCCGCTCCGCGCGCGCGAACTAGAAATATTGTTAACAAGTTACCGGAGATCTTAGCACGCCTCTGGCCCGTTGGGCCGGCGAATTTGTGTGTCCCAGGGCCCCTTCACTTGCGTTTGGTTTCGCGGAGGGCTGCACGACGGGAGGAACTGTTCCAGAGCGTTCCCGGGCGCTCTGGAACGGCCGCGGCGCCCGACGCGTCCTCCGGAGCCCCCCCCCTTACCTCACAGGTCCCCGATTCCTCCCTGTCCTGAGGAGGAGGAGGAGGAGGAGGAGGAGGAGGAGGAGGAGGAGGAGGAGAAGGAGAAGGAGGAGGAAGAGGAGAAGGAGGAGAAGGAGGAGGAGGAGGAAGTTTTTCGACAGGGTGGCGCGTGCGGGAGTCCGAGGAGCAGGCCGCCGCCGTGCCAGGGAGGGGCGGACGCAGAGGCGCGGGAGCAGAGGAGGGAGGCAGAGGCCGCTGAGAGAGAGCCTGGCTCGCCCCCAGAGTCGGGGGTGGACAGACCTCCTGCCCCGACACGTCCACTAAGGAATTGGCCGTTTTCGGTTCGCGAGGGGGCGTCGCGGCCGTCAGTTCTGCAGTTTCAGGTCCGTCGGCTTCGGTCCCAGGCCGCTTCCACTGAGGGGAGGTTTCCTAAAGGGAGGTTTGTCCACCGACGACAGAGGGCCAGGGGCGCGGAAAAGAGGGAGCAGGTACAGTCGCTACATGTCGAGGGAGAAAAAACCACGTAAACATAAACGTTTGGCGCTCCGCGCGGATTTCTTGGATCCGCGCTGGACCCCCCTCCCTGGCGCGCATGTTGTGTTTCCTTCTTCTCCTAATAGTGTGGTATGCTTATGTTCTGTGTTCGTCTCCTAATAGTATGGTATGTTTATGTGGTGTCTTCTTCTTCTGATATGCTGCCACGGCGGAACGCTGGACAGAAGGAGCGAACCGTGTTTTTATGTTCTGGCCACGGGAGCGCCTCGGCCGCGGAGGGCTCATTTCCCCGACCGAGGTCGAGGGAACGGCCCGCAAACCGATCGGGGGCCCCCAAACGGGGTGGTTGTCGATGAATCGTCGCTTCCCAGGAAAATATGCGAAAATGTGGGAAGTGGGGGGGAAAGACAGAAACCCAGAAGATATGGGAAAATATTGGGGATCGGTTGATAGACCTACCCTTAAGTCGGGCCTGTCCCTCTGCAGGAGGAATATTCAGTAATAGTCCAGAAATAGTCTGAGGACAATGTTTTTAGTATTGTTGGGCATCTTTTGAATATGTTTGGTGTATGTCTTATGTTCCGCCCACAATCGGCCTGCAGGGGGGCAGGCCCGACTTAAACCTACCCCGACACGTCGATTAGCGAATTGGCCGGTTTCGGTTCGCGAGAGGCCGTCGTTGCCGTCATTTTTGCGGGTCCAGGCCCATCGGTTTCGGTCCTAGGCCGTTTTCCCTAAAGGGTGGTTTACTAGAGGGAGATTTGTCCACCGCTGACCAACGGGGTGGTGGGGATTTGGGGTCACCGCACGGTTTTGGGACTCAGGTCGTTCTTCGAGGATGTCTCGGGCGATTGGGGCCTCCGAGGTTCCAAAACCGTGTGGTGACCGACCTTGCGTCGAGGGCTGCGTGGATTTTGATGTCACCGCCCGGTCTGTCACCACACGGCGTTGGGACCCCCAAGCCAAAGACCCTCCTGAGCCCGAAGTGGTCCTTATGTGAGGATCTTGGTTGTAGGGGCACAGAGCCGACCCAAAAATCATCAGTGACCTCGAGACTTGAATAGCCTGCCGACGCGCAGAAAAACATGTATGAACAAGCATGTTCTGTGCTCGTGAACATGATCTCGAGGGCATGCAAGCAACATGGTCTTGCTGTGAGACTGCGAGCAAGAACGGTGTGGGCTGGTTCCGGCCCGCGCGAGGAGATGAACCAGACCGGCATATTGGATTCGTTCCTCAGGTGCCTGCCAATCTCGCCATGAAGGAAAGGGATTTTGAGGAAAACGGTTCCTAGAGGATAGGCTCTTCATCCTGAGTCGTCGTTTGACGACGGTCCTGGGGCACGCTGAGGGCCGCAGGGGGTGGGAAACGGCGAAAAGTTCCAGGACCCGTTTCCCCCAGAACCCTTTCAGATCATGCTGCCAATCGGTTCGGTAATTTTACTGCGTCGCCTCATTATTTCGACGAAGAAACGAAGCCATAAATATAAATGTTCGCTCCGCGCGGATTTCTTGGATCTGCGCTGGACCCCCTCCCTGGCGCGCTCCGCGCGCCAGGGACGGCGCCGGACGCGCCGCTGGGGGGCCCAGCGCGGATCTAAGAAATCCGCGCGGAGCGCCACATGTTTTTGTTTATGACGTTGTCTCCCTTTCTATTATTTCAATCGGTTGCTTCTTTTTCGCGTCCCATATCGTGGTCCATGCTCGTTTGCGCATCGTTCGTCATCGCCGACATGTCCCTGCTTCGACCCTTCCAGAGCAACCGCACACGTGTGTGCACTGTACACTTCGCCATGGGATCAAGCCGGCCAATCCCCGATGTCACAGCACATCGCCGTGGATCATTACGCGACAGGCCAAAGGGAAACACA
Source organism: Prorocentrum cordatum (assembly GCA_963575745.1). Lineage (NCBI taxonomy): Eukaryota > Dinophyceae > Prorocentrales > Prorocentraceae > Prorocentrum > Prorocentrum cordatum. The sequence continues at coordinate 473,935 of CAUYUJ010008691.1, read as the reverse complement.
GGCAGGAACGCGCACGAAGCACGCGCAGTTTGAGCGCGCGGACTGTGTTGCAGCCGATGCACTTGCCAACAGAGAACTCATTAAGTCTGGCGGCGTGAGAGCGCTCAGCCTGCCAGGCGCACAGTTTGGCCAGCACGTGAGTGCGCAGCTTGCGAGCTCGATCTCAGCTCAGGTAACACCGCTTGCAGCTCAGGGTGTGTTCACAGTGTAGTTGATGTGTACGCAGCAGCGCCCTCATGGCATTACATTGTTTATTCGCTTGAGTAAACTGATCCCTTCTCGAAGATACGTCAATCAGCGCGTGAAAGGAACAGGCATGTCAGTCATGCGGATGATCACGGACTGCAGTGCACGTGCTGTTGACGTACGTGCGCATGCGAATTGATGTAACAAGCACAGGTATTTGGATTATCCTGCCTTCATCAAGCTGATGTACACTGTTGCTGCACAGCAGCCGCAGGTGTTCTGCGCTTCGGTTGCACGTACAATTGTAAGCATTTTGCATGTACTGACGGCTCCTGCGTAAATTTGATGTCATTCGCATGCCAGTGCGATTCGAGCGCATTCCACGTGAGGACAACAGGTCGCAGTACCGTTTTTCGTTCGAGCTCCGAAATCGGCTAGGGGTCAGGCCGCGCCAAGTCAGCAGGTCGCATTGTGGTGTAAAGGTAAGTCCGAGTATTGTATTAGTCTTACACTCATTAAAGTATTCCTCTCCCGCCCCTTTCTCCTGATCATCCTCCCCTCGTGTGAGAAATCACTACAACTTCTAAAACAATCCTTCGAGAGGAGGAGGAGGAGGAGGAGGAGGAGGAGGACGGGAAAGAGGAGGAGAGGCAGAAGAAGGTGGGGTTGGAGGTGGAGAGGGGGAGGGAGGAGCGGGAGGAGGAGAAACGAGGAGGGAATGGAGAAGAAGAAGAAGAAGACCAAGAAGCAGAGGGGGAGGGGAAGGAGGGAGGGGGAGGAGGGAGGGGGGACAGCCGACCGACCACGACGACCGACCGACCGACCGACCGACGACGACGACCGACGGCCTCCGCAACCGCACCGCAGCAGTCCGACCAGCACCCGGCGGCGGCGGGCATCGCGAGGCCGCAGACGCCGCTCGGTGGCGGCTCCGTGCAGAGGAGGCCGCGCGGCTCGGGAGGAGCGGCGGCGACGGCGATCGGCGCCGCCGAGGCCGGAGGAGGAGGAGGAGGAGGAGGAGGAGGAGGAGGAGGAGGGGGAGGAGGGGGAGGAGGGGGGGAGGGGAGAGGGCTTCTTGGAAGCACCCGTGCTTGGAAGCACGCGAGGAGGAGAAGGTGGTGGTGGTGGTGGAGGAGGAGGAGGAGGAGGTGGTGGAGGAGGAGGAGGAGGAGGAGGAATAGGAGGAGGAGGAGGAGGAGGAGGAGCCTTCAGGTATCCAGCATCTGCGAAGCGTCCTGGCTTGTTCGCCAGAGAGTGTTCTAAGGACCTTGTGTGGCTTGGCACGGCTGGGTGTCAGAACGTGTCTGGTTGAGGCAGTCTTGTTTTGATCCATCGGCGTTGTGTTCCGAGACGGCGACGACGATGAGCGCCAGCGAGGCCTGGCACCCAGTAGTTAGCGGGCACGTACAGCGGAGACGCCGAAGTAAGGAAAACATCGGGTTCGGAAGGGGCTCGCAGTTTCTTGGGTGGGCGGTCCTGATCCGCTTCGGTTTCTTGGGTTTCTTGGGTTTCTTGGGTGGCTCGCAGTTTCTTGGGTTTCTTGGGTTTCGCGTTTGCGGAGGCTTGTGATGTCAGAAGGGGCCTCGGTCCTGATCCGGCCACGCGCACAGTGGGCGGGGCAGGGGGAGGTGCTGCTCAGACCTGACGTGGCGTTCTTTATGGCAGCGCGGAGCTCTAGCAGCGCGCAGGGGAGGGGCAGGAGGATGCCGCTCTCTGGCGCCAGCTGGTGCAGGACAGTGGCAAGAACACCACTGCCCTGCATAGACCAGAAGGTCAGGAGGGAAGGAGTTTTCCTGGCGAACGATCCAACCATGTGCAGTTGGGAGTACCGCGTCGTGGGCGCCACTTTCGGTGGATTTCCCTGTGGGGCCACGAACCGCGTGAGGGATATGCCACAGTGGGCGGGGGGACGCACGCGGGCCTTGCCATTGGGCCTGGGCAGGGGGACGCATGCGGACCCTGCCATTGGGGCTTTCGGTCGAGCTCCCTATGCGGCCACGAACCGTGTGAGGGGTGTGCCAAAACGGGCGGGGGGACGCATGCGGACCTGCCACTGGAGCCTGCGGTGGAGCTCCCTATGCGGCCACGAACCGTGTGAGGGGTGTACCGAGTGTTGCACATGCGGAGAGCAGAGGCACGATGATGATGCTGATGCTGATGCTGATGCTGGTGATGATGATGATGATGATGATGATGATGATGATGATGATGATGATGATGATGTTGATGTTGATGAAGATGAAGATGAAGATGAGTATGATGTTGATTATGAGCATGATGGATGTGATTATGATCGTGGTCATGATGATGCTGTTGATCATGATGATGCGGATGATGCTGACGCTGATGCTGATGATGGTGGTGGTGATGATGACAATGATGGTGATGGTAAGAATGATTATGGTTGTGATGACAATGATGATGATGATGGTGGTGATGATGGCAATGACGATTATGATGATGATGACGATAATGATGATGACGATGACGATGACGATGACGATGACGATGACGATGATGGTGACGATGCTGATGAGGTTGACGACGACGACGACGATGATGATGATGATGATGATGATAATGATAATGATGATGATGATGATGATGATGATGATGATGATGATGATGATGATGATGATGATGATGATGATGATGATGATGATGATGACGACGACGACGACGACGACGACGGCAATGGCGATGATGATGACGATAGTGATGACGAGGAGGATGAGGACGCCGAATGGGATGAGAGAGGGGGGGAGGAGGAGTGAGTGGACGCGGGACGTTGTTCTTCAAAACGAGAGCCCAACACCACAGGATGGTTAGGAAAAAACAAACACGAATCATCGTCGACCCTTTGGAAAACAAAAAACATGGGAAGTGGAAGGGACGACGAAAGGCGAGAAAATACGATAAGTAATTGGGGATCCTGGGATTTGTGTATTTTTGTTTGTGTCCGAGGACCCCATTCACACTGTCCTGCGGCAGCCAGCAGTCCTCGTTGTGAGCAGGTATCCATCAGCGTGGCGCCAAGACGACGACGAGTCCTCCCTTGCTCTCGGCTCCGACGGAAGGGCCGGGTTGCGGTAGGCTCGTGTCGTGCCGACGCGGCGGCGACCCCGGTCGCTGGCGTTCAGGGGCCTGGCATCGCTTGGACGTGTGCATTTTTTTCTCGGCGAGAACCATCGAGGACCATCCTCGACCAACGAGCAAAACAAAAACGTCCGAGCGACGGCGAGGGGGCTGAGCGCCGCCAGCGGCCCAGAATCGACCGCCAGCGGCCCAGAGCCGGCCCCGATCGCTCGGGGTCGAAGGATCCACGCGGCTTCGCAGAGAGAAGATATTGCTGCAGGGGCTCCGCTGACGTTTTGGGAGGCGCAGCCGGCTACGCAAGCTGCTTCGCGGACCCCCACTGTGCTACCCCTCCCCCTGTTTCCTTCGACCAGATCCTCCCGCCTCGTCCTGCTCTTTCCGCTTCCGTATTCCTCCTTCCGTCCGCATCATGTTTTCCCTCGTCGTCCCCTCCTCTTCCTCTTCCTCCTCCTGCGCCCTCGCACGACGTCGACAGCGACAACGGCGATGATCCAGACTCCAGAGCTCCAACGTCTCAGAAAAAGATTCGGGGTCGGAGAGTTTCGTCCTTTCGGATCCTCCGGAAGGCTTCTCGTTACCACGGCTTGATTCCCTGTCCAGAGCGTACCCCGGAACAGGTCCGGGGCTCGATTTCTTGACCGGGATTTCCAACGCCTTGAACAAAAATGAAGCTCAGGGACATCGATAGGGGGGCGGCATGGGGGGGGGATGCATCGACATGCAATCGCCGATTGATCGCCGATGGGGGCCCGATAGCCCCAACCTGCCCAGAAAGGTGCGGATTCACTAGCAGGGGCACATCGCCGAGCTATCGGCGATGTATCGCCGATCCCAGGCCGATGCAGCACCCCCTATGCTTAAGTCGGGCCTGTCCCTCTACCGGGGTTATTATCGAAAATTCGTAAAAACATAGTCTGGGGACTATGTTTCGAGTATTTGTGTACCACTTTGGAGTATTTTTTGAATATGTTTTATTTGTTGTTCTATGCCTAACCCGATGCAAGTCCCCCCCTAAGCCAGTCCCCCCCTATCGTTGCCCGTCGGAGACGCGGATTCCTCGTCGCGGCCGGCCGCTGGGGCCCAAGGCAAAAGCAGGGTATCGGAGGGGGAGGGAGGGAGGAGGAGGAGGAGGACGAGGACGAGGAGGAGGAGGAGGACGAGGAGGACGAGGAGGACGAAGGCATGAACGATTCTTGCCCCGGTGCCGCTGCCGCTGCCGCTGCCGCTGCCGCTACCGCTGCCGCTGCCGCTGCCGCTGCCGCTGCCGCTGCCGCTGCCGCTGCCGCTGCCGCTGCCGCTGCCGCTGCCGCTGCCGCTGCCGGTGCTGGTGCCGGTGCCGGTGCGGGTGCGGGTGCCGGTGCCGGTGCCGGTGCCGGTGCCGGTGCCAGCACGTGCCGGTGCTGGTGCCGGTGCCGGTGCCGGTGCCGGTGCCGGTGCCGCGGGTGCCGGTGCCGGTGCCGGTGCCGGTGCTGGTGGCCGGTGCCGGTGGCCCGTAGCCGGTGCTGGTGCCAGTGCCGGTGCCGGTGCCGGTGCCGGTGCTGGTGCCGGTGGCCGGTGCTGGTGCGGGTTCTTGTTTTCCCAGAACATCCTCTCCTTTTCCCTCCCGCGTCCCGCCTCCCAGCATTGCCACTGCCGCCCCTCCAGGGAAGCCCCGCCTGAGCGAGGAGGGTAACGGAAACCCATACTATTTACATGGTTTCGTGCCCTTCCCACCTCTCCAGGGAGGCCCCGCCTGAGCGAGGAGGGTATCCCCCCCCTCCAGCAGGGAGGCCCCGCCTGACTGAGCGAGGACAGTATCGGAAACCCATACTATTTACATGGTTTCGTGCCCCTCCCTCCCCTCCAGGGAGGCCCCGCCTGAGCGAGGAGGGAATCGGGAACCCGTACTATTTACATGGTTTCGTGCCCTTCCCACCTCTCCATGGAGGCCCTGCCTGAGCGAGGAGGGTATCGGAAATGGGTTTCGTGCTCCTCCCACCCCTCCAGGCAGGCCCCGCCTGAGCGAGGAGGGTATCGGAAACCCATACTATTTACATGGTTTCGTGCCCTTTCCATCCGCCTGAGCGAGGAGGGTATCGGAAACCCATACTATTTACATGGTTTCGTGCCCTTCCCACCTCTCCAAGGACGCCCCGCCCCGATAATGGTGATGGACGATGACGATGGCTGAGGATAATGACGATGACGATGGCGATAATGGTGATGACGATGACGATGGCGATAACGGTGATTATGATGATGATGCTGATGATGATGACGATGATGATGATGACGATGACGATGATGACAACGATGGCGACGACGACGAAGATGATGATGCAGATGCTGGTGATGATGACGATGCTGCTGCTGATGCTGACGTTGCTGGTGTTGTTGATGATGATGACGACGATGATGATGATCATGACGTCCACGATGATGCGAACGATGATGATGCCAAGGACGGTAATGGTGATGATGATGATGATGATGCTGATGATGATGATGATGATGCTGATGACGATGATGGCGACGACGACGATGATGATGACGATGACGCTGGCGATGATGATGATGATGATGATGATGAGGATGATGATGATGGTTATGATGATGCCGATGATGCTGACGATGAGGATGATGATGTTGATGATGTTGATACTGATGATGATGATGATGACGATGATGCTGATGATGACGACGACGACGGGGTGACGACGATGCTGCTGATGATGCTGATGATGACGACGATGATGCTGGTGATGATGATGATGATGATGATGATGATGATGATGATGATGATGATGATGATGATGATGATGATGATGATGATGATGATGCCGAGGATGAGGAGGACGAGGAGGAGCAGGACGACGAGGAGGAGGAGGAGGAGGAGGACTCGCTTGAACGAGGAGGGTCGCGGACAGCATTACTCTTTAGCCGGGCGTGGTCTTACAAGGCCGGGAGGTCGACGTTTTGGTTTGCTCTTTTGCGGGCGTGGTCTTACAAGCCCGGCTGTTCGATGGTTTTTTGTCTTTTGTTTGCGTTGCCCCCGCTTCCGCTTCCAGATGCGTGGCCCCGCGCCTGCCTCAGGGCCGCGCCCAGCCCCTGCAGGCCCCGCCCCACCAGAGCCAGCCCAGCCCCCACGAAGCTCCGGTTTCCCCCAGGGGGTGGGAGGTGCACGGGCAATCCGCAGCTCGCTGGAAACCCTACCCCCAAGGCGCCATTAGGAATTGAACCCAAGAAGGTCAGATTATGGGAAGAAATATTCCCCACTTAACTACAATTCGGCACATACAGGGGAAGGAGGGCATATGATTGCCCTATTCTATGGCACGTCCCCTATTCTAGTAGTGGTGGTGGTGGTCGTCGTCGTCGTTGTGGTGGTGGTGGGGGGGGGTGGGGGTGCGGCGGGGGGTGGTGGCTGTCGGCGCAGCAGCGGCGGCGGTGGTGGGCCCGGTTGGAAATGCCAGAGGTAGCGGCAGGGTTGGCGGTGGCAGCGGTGGCGGGGGTAGCGGTGGTGTGCGCGGTGGCAGTGCGGCGGCAACGGTGAGCGCAGCCGTGAGGGGGGGGGGGGGGGGGCGGCTGTGGTAGCCGCAGTGTTGGTAGTGGCTTTGCATGGGCGGTGGCAGTGGCGACAACAGCGGCTGCGGCGAGCGCGGCCGCTGTTCGGGGGCTGAAAAGGTACTGGGAGCCGCGGCGCTGGGTGCTTCAAACAAGCGGCGGCCGAGGTGGTGGCGGCTGGGCAGCCAGTGGCAGTGGGAGCGATCGCGGTGTGGGCGGCGGTGCCTTTGGTTGGGGCGGCAACAGCAGCGGCGGGGACAGCGATAGTGGTGGGGGGCGGGAGGGGGGGGGGGGCGGTGGCCGCGGTGATGGTATTGGCTGCGGCGTGCCTGGGGCAGGCGCGTTTGCTTGCTTGCTGGATAGTGGCGGCGGATGGCTGGGTCGCGCTGGGGTGGGGGTGGGGGGGTGGTGGCTGTCGGCGCAGCAGCAGCGGCGGTGGTGGGCCTGGTTGGCAATGCCAGAGGCAGCGGCAGGGTTGGCATGGCGGCCGCGGCGGCAGCGGTGGCGGTGGCTTTCGCAATGGGGGCGGTGGCAATTCTAAATTTCAGAATTCCTGAGTATGCAAAGCTCTAAGTACACGTAAACGGCCTTACTTGCACAGAATCCTTTCTACAGTGATTTCCCCCGCAATGACAATGGCATCCCTAGAACACATCCCTTCATGTAGGCTGCTCAGGCCCCACCAGGAATTGAACCCAAGAAGGACAGATTGTGAGAACATGGATGCCCCATTTCACTACATTAACATTATTTTACCTGGGAGGGTTGGGCATATTTCGCCTGCTCCATTCCACTGAATTGTGTCATTTCACTACATTACCAGCAGATTCCGAGAAACAGGCTCCCGGCAACTTCCCAGGAGTGAAGGCCATGAGGCCCTAAGCGCCCTGGCGCCATCGTGCCAGGGCCTCCTCGCAAGCCTCAAATCCGCCAAGGCCTTGGCTCTATGGAGGCTACAGGGGCGCAGACGCCCCAATCCCCTCGACAGTTTCCCCTCGGGGCATCGGAACTGCGGGCGCGAAAAAAAAATGCCCGCAATTTTCAAGGAGATTAGCTCTGCGGGCCGGAAAAAAAGTGCCCGCGCCCCCCTGCCACCTCTGGGCAATCGAAATGCGGGCAGGAAAAAAACTGCCCGCAGTTTTTCAACGAGATTAGCTCTGCGGGCCGGAAAAAAATGCCCGCCCCCCTTCGAAGTGCGGGCAGACAAAAAAATGCCCGCAGTTTTTCAAGGAGATTAGCTCAAGGGGCCAGAAAAATTTTCCGAATATATGTTTTTCCAACTGAGACCTGCAAGAAGTACTACTGGGATTTGAACCTGTGAAGTGCAGATTCTGTCCTAACGCCTTATCGGTCAGGCCATGCAGTCGAGAAGATCTGATCGCCCCGCCGATATCGTTCATTTTGTGGCCCTGGCCCCTGTGGAGGCGACCCCTGCCTCCACAGAAGGCGCGCCCGTGCGAGCCAGCCCGGGATGGCTGGGGGCAGCGCTGCTGGGGGCACCGCTGCTGCGGGCGCCCCTCGCCTGGGGCTGCGCGAGGGCTCGCAGGCCCGTGTGTTTGGCCTCCGTCGTTCAGGATGGCGCTCTCGCCCCAGCGCGGGCCCCTTTCTCCCGCGCCCATCCGCCCGCCACCACCGCGCCGCACCACCGCCACCACCACCACCACCACCACCACCACCAGCAGCACCAGCACCAGCACCACCACCAGCACGAGCACAAGCACGAGCACCAGCACCAGCACCAGCACCAGCACCAGCACCAGCACCACCACAACCACGCACACACGCACGCCCGCCCGCACGCACGTGCGCCACCACCCACCTCCTCCTCCTCCGCCTCCTCCTCCCCCTCCGCCTCCTGCTTCCTCCTTTTCCTCGCATTCATATTCCTGCTCCTGCTCCTGCGCCTGCTCCTGCTTCTGCTCCTGCTCCTCCTCCTCCTCCTCCTCCTCCTCCTCCTCCTCCTGCTCCGAATATCATCTTCCTCCTCTACCTCTCGCTCCTCCACCGCCTCTTCCTCCTCGCCCTCCTCCTCCTCCTGCTCCGCCTCCCGTTTCCCCCCTTTCCTCCTGTTCCCCTTCCTTTTCCTCATCCTTTTCCTGCTCCTCCTCCTCCTCCTCCACCTCCTCCTTTTCCTCCGCCTCCTCATCGTCATCCTCCTCCTCCTCCTCCTTGGCCTCCTGCTTCCCCCGTTCCTCGCATTCCTCTTCCTCCTCCTCCTCCTCCTCCTCCTCCCCCTCGTTCTCCTCCTCCTCCTCCTCCTCCTCATCCCCCTCCTCACGCGCAACGATGCTGAGCGGAACCCCTCTGTGGCTTCCAGAAAAGCCTGGGCGACCTGTGGATAGGGCCGACCATGGCCTCGTGTGAGGAGCCCAGGAAAGCCTGCTGCAAGGGGCCAAGGACGCCCCGTGCACAGCATGCCTCAAGGTCCTTGAAGGCTCCGAGGCCCTGGCGCCTGGGGCCCTGGGGGCCGTGGGAGCGCCCAGGCGCCCCGAGCCCTGGAAGACCCTGGCCTCTAGTAGTAGTAGTAGTCGTGATTGCCTTGCATTCCTTTGCACGGCGTAAAATTGCTGGGCGATGCTGCGCGATCCTTTGCATCGCGCAGCCGTCTTGACGATCGCCATCACCGTCGCTTTGCCGTCCCCATTTTGGCTCAGGGTTCGCGCAGTGGGGGGGCCTCTTCCCACTTGCGCTCTCGGTAATCTCGCAAGCTGTGCTCTTGGCCCTCATGTCTGGCCACCAGCGCGCTCGGGAGAGTTCAGCGGCCTCGGGGGCCTCGCTGGCTTGCCCGGGATGCCGACGCCCGCTCCGCGCAGTGCGGACCCTCGCCCGGGAGACCTGCGGCAAGTGCCACGAGAGGGCCAAGGGCGGCTGGCTGCAGCACTGCGAGCCCTGCGGGGCGCTGATGTGCCACAGATGCGCGGCCGCCGCCGCGGGTGCTGCCGCCGCCGCGCCGCCCGGCGCCGCGCCCGTGGCCAGCGACAGCGACAGCCCGTTGCTGCCGCTGGCGGTGCAGGAGGCCATCGACATGGCCGAGGACCCCACGCCCCAAGCAAGCACGGAGGACGAGGCGGCGGATGACCTGGAGGGCCGGCCGTCGGCCGTGGACGTGGCGGCGGCGGCCGCCGCCGTGGCGGAGGCCGATCCGATGGCTGACCTCTTCGGCGACTTCAGCTCCTCGGACGACCCGGACGCAGCGCCGCCGAGCGCGGCGGCGCCGAAGGGCAAAGCCAAGGCGAAGGCCAAGGGGAAGGCCACGGCCAAGAGCCAGGGCGAGGCCAAGGCCAGGGCCAAGGGCCAGGCGGCTCCTGGCCCGCCGCATCGGGGGCTGCTCGGCCGCGGCGTCCGCCGCGCCGAGAAGTGTCGAGCCCGCGGGGCTGCGAGCGGGCGGAGGCCTGTGGAGCGGCCGGCGGGCGGGGGCGCCGCCGTCGAGGACTCGGGCGTCGAGTTCGGCCCGACCGCTCGCGAGGAGGCAGCGGCGGGGGAAGCGGCGGCCAGCCCCGACGGCGACGGTAGCGGCGACGACGCCATGGCTGACCTTGCCAGCGCGTGGGCGGAGGCCGCCGCCGAGTTGCAATTGCCTCGTCGAGGCGGCCAGGGCGGCTGGCGGGGGGGCCGCAAGCGGCGGGTGGCGCCCGTGGGGGACGAGGCCGAAGGGCTGGAGGACGCGGAGGAGCCCGCCGCTCCCCACCCAGACGACGCCATCCCCTTCGAGGTGGTGGCGTTGCTGGACGCGGCAGACGCGGATGTGCCCGAGCCGCGGCGGGACGCGGTGGCGCGCGCCCGCGCGTCCATCGGACCCCGCCGGCTCATGCGCCCGTACGCGGCCAAAGTGCCGTACGGCGGGCCGACGGCCGCGGGCCGAGTGCGCCACGGGCATTTGGCGCGGGCGGGGAAGGCTGGCCGCCCCCTCTGCGCGCAGGTCCTCTCGGACATGGTCGACGGCCGGGACGTCGTGGCCGTCCTGGAGGACTGCGGCATCCTCCCGCAGAGGGCCGCGTGCGATGCGCCGGGTTGTGGCGCGCCGGGCGCCGCGCAGGACGTGCGCGTCTTGGAGAGCGAGCACGCGGCCCGTTCAGCCCAGAGGGGCGCGGGGCAGAGGGCCGCGCTGCACAGAGGGCCGCAGGCCGTGCGCATCGGGGGGCGCGAGGTCGCCGTGCGGAAGGAGACGGCGTACTACCGGTGCGGGCGTTGCGGGGGCAAGCGCGCCGTTGGGCTGGACGCCGAGATCTGGTGCGGGAAGTATTCCCTGCGCCAGAACGCGTCGCTCTTCTGCCGGTGGTCCAAGAGCTTGGAGCCGTCGACGGAGGAGCTGGCTCTGGACTGCTGGCTCGACCACAAGCGCCTTGTGGAGGGCTGGGTCCAGGGCGCCCGGGCCACCGTTGCCGAGTACCAGCTCTGGCAAAACTGCACCGAGCAGCTGGGCGGGCCGGGCGCGGAGGTCGAGATCGACGAGGTCTGCTTCCGCGCCCGCTGGGCCGAGGGCGCCGATGGCACATGGGGCCGCGAGTGGCACCGGTACATCGCGGCCCACGAGCGCCACGGCGGCAAGTTGGTCCTGATGGCGCTCCCCCCCAGGTACGCCTCGGGCCAGGGCCAGGGAGGTGGCGGGGCTCTCTCGCACGAGGAGCTCCACGACTTCATCCTCCGGCCGAAGTCCGGCGGCCCGCCCCTGCTGCGCCCTGGGACCATGGTGCACACTGACGGCGCGAAGGCGTACCGGAACCTGGATTGGCGGACGGCGCACGACGCGCCGCTTCCGGCTTCCGAGGAGGACGTCGTGGGGGCCGCCAACCTCTGTCCCGGGGAGTGGAGGCGGGAGACCTTCCGGGAGTGCTTGGCGCGGTGCGCGGCGGAGCGGCGGGACTGGCGGGACCGCCGGGAGGAGTGGGCGGCGAAGTACCGCCATCTGCGCCTCTGCCACACTTCCGTGTGCCACTCGCGCAAGGTGGCGGGGCGCGTGGAGCGGGAGTTCACCGCCATGCGACTCGTCCACGTCCACCCAGACGACGTGTCGGCTGTCGAGGAGGTGGACCCGCGCGCGGGGCAGTGGGGCGGCCCTGAGTGGACGTGGCGCGTAGGGGGCACGCAGACCGTCGACGGGCATTGGCGGAACCTGCGGCGGGGCGGCTCCCACCGCGGCGTCAACACGTCCCTGACTCAGGCGGTGGAGCAGGCCGTGCTGGTGCACCAGTGGGCTTACCGCGCCACGCCGTCCGCCAACATGCTCACGCACCTGGGCAAGACGCTGGCCGCGTTGCGGGCGCAGCGGGCCGCCGATCTCTCCCTGCAGGGTCCGTCCCCGTCAGAGGTGCCCGCGGGCAGCCCCTGGGCCCGGCGGGACGCAGCCCTCGCCAAGGCGGCCCGCAGGGAGGCCGTTCGCGAGAGGGCCAGGGCGAAGGCCAAGAGGGCTGCCGGCGCCTCCGCCGCGGCGCGCCGGCGGGGCGGCCCCGGCGCCGCCCCCCCCGCGGCGGCCCCGGCGGCCGCGGCGGCCGGCCCCCCTGGCGGGGCCGCGGCCGGGCCTCGGGCCGCGGCGCCCAGGCCCGCGGGGGCGGCGGAGGCCGCCAGCGACGGGCGCAGAGCGGACGGCCAAGCCTTCAAGAGGCTCCGGCGCGGCCCCTCGGCCCCAGGCATTCGGCTGGGCTTGCCGCTGGGCGCCCCCGACCCGCGGCTCGACCCTGCCAGGCGCTGGCGGAGCCGCTTCCAGGACGTGGCTGACGAGGAGCGCGCCGAGCGCGCGGCGGAGCAGCGCGCGGCGGAGCCGCCCGCTCCACCGAGCCCGCGGCCGCCCCAGCATCCGCCTTTCCAACGCGGGGACTTAACGGTTCTCGGCGGCCGCGTCCCTCCCCAATGGAGGGGGGTTCGCCTCAGCTAGTTCTTCGTTTCGCTTTCGCGCGCAGCATTCTCTGCCCACATCTCTGTTCGGGCCCGCAACAACTGCGGGCAATTCAGCTCCGGTGCTGCATTTGCAATATGTGCCATTGAGCTTGCTCGTGATGTGCGTGTGTGTGTGTCTCTGCGTGCGTGTGACAGGAAATTATTGAACCTCACTGAACACGTGTCGTGTGCGTGTGTGTGCGTATGTGACTGTGCATGTGTGTTGTTTCAATTTTGTCTGCATCTGCCATTTAAGCTTTAATCTTAAACATAAAAACATGCCCAGTCGATGATCCGCCGATGATAAGCGTAGCCTGGGACAAGACGCATTCAGCTGATGTATGAGGGCACAAACAACACAAATAATCGGCTACGCTTTCAATCGGCGGTAGGGATCCGGGGGCGCCAGCATGCATCGTAGCACCAGCCGCCCTGGGTCTGGGTCCGGGGTATAGATCCAGGGTCCCCGGCGCGGCTCCGGCGCACGGCCGGGCGCCTCCACGAGCGGGGCGCCCGGACCGACATCGGGGCCCAGATGCGCGGGGCGGCACGAGTCGAAGCGCCAGGGATGGGTGGGATATTGAAACCAGGTATGTCTTCAAGCGTTCGTGGGGATGCGAAGGGATTGCGGCGTTTTCGCGATGCCGCCCCAAACGGGGTGCGATGCATAGCGGCTCCTGAGGTTGCAGGGCCTCTTCCTTATCTTCACCTATCCTCGCCTTTTTCCTGGATCCTCACATTCCCCGTGCCTCATCCCTTCTCGTGCATGACCGTTGGCCCGGGCTTGCAGTTTCTGATGTCGTGCTTCGTGGTAATCGAAAGTATGCAACAAGGAGTACTCGCCCGGGCCATCGGCGGACCTCCACCCGCCCCGACCGCCTCTGTGCAAGGCGGTCGCGGGGGTTACCGCGGGTGGGACTGGGGGCTAGTCGGAGCGCGTTCTTTTGTCATTGCTTCAGTGCATGTCTCTTCCGTCCTCTTCCGCGCTCCGGCTGGCGTGGGTGGTCCTCCAATGGGCCCCCAGTAATTCGGCGGCGTGTCCCGCGGGGCTTGGCGGGGCGCCAAAGTGCGCCCCTCCTTGCCGTGGCAGACCACGTGGCAGGCCGCGCCCTCCCCTTTTCTCCGTTCTCTGTCCCATCTGATTCTGCGTGCGTATGGGTTTGTGTGGGCGTGAGTTTGTGTGTGCGTGTGTGTGTGTGTGTGCATGTGTGATGGTGTTTTTTCCCGCAGCACCGCGAGCATGTTTCACTCTGTCTTGTCTTCTGACGCCCTTTTCCTCACTCTCGCGCTCCCGAGAACCCCCCCCTCACTCCGCCGCCGCAAGTTCCCCTCGCGCGGCTGGGGCGGGGCAGGCAGGTGCCTGCCCCAGGCATGCCTTCGCGGCGAAGCCCCATCCCGCCTGGGTCGAGCGGGGCAGGCAGGGCCTGCCCCAGGCACGCGGCCGGCTCCTCCCCCGCCCCCCACCCACGATGCCCCCCGTGCGCTCCTGTCCACCCGTCTTCCTAGATTGGCTCGTGCCTTTCCGTGCCTCTGAAACTCGCTGGTATTTGTCCTACCTAGGTCTTGCTGCCGTACGAGCCAAGCCTATTGATTGAACGCCCTCACGCTCCTGCCTCCCCCCAAAAGGAAGGCATCAGTTCCCCAGTGCGATGCAAACAGTAGGACCGCAAGCCACGGTGCAATGTGCACAACGCAACGCGCCAGACAAACACCAGTGCACAGCAAGAAGGACGTGCCCACATAATTAGGCACGGAAGCCCCTTGCGGCACGAACGCCCCTTCAGGTCTCAGCAAGGCTTACCATTGCTTAGCAGAACTCAGCAGTGCCTAGCAGGGCTTAGCGGGGCTTTGCAGAGCTGAGCAGGGCCTATCACGGCGTAGCATGGCTTAGCAGTGCGTAGCAGGGCCTAGCACGCCCTAGCAGGGTTTAGACAGGGCTGAACACGGGTTAGCAGGGCTTAGCAGTGCTGAGCAGGCTTAGCACTACTACTACTACTACTACTACTACTACTACTACTACTACTACTACTACTACTACTACTACTACTACTACTACTACTACTACTACTACTACTACTACTACTACTACTACTACTACTACTACTACTACTACTACTACTACTACTACTACTACTACTACTACTACGACTTCTACTGCGACCACCACTATTACCACCAATACTACTACTACTACTACTAGTACTAGCACCACTACTACTACTACTACTACTACTACTAGTACTACTACTACTACTACCTACTACTCCTACTACTACTACTACGACTACGACTACGACTACTACTACGACTACGACTACGACTCCTACTCCCACTACTACTCCTACTCCTGCTACTACTACTACTACTACTACTACTACTACTACTACTACTACTACTACTACTACTACTACTACTACTACTACTACTACTACTACTACTACTACTACTACTACTACTACTACTACTACTACTACTACTACTACTACTACTACTACTACTACTACAAGCACCCCACAAGCCTTGAGGCCCCCACAAGCACGGCCGCCGCGGCTGCCGCTGCCACTGCCACTACTGCGAATGCCACAGAGGGGTTCCGCTCAGCATCGTTGCGCGTGAGGAGGGGGAGGAGGAGGAGGAGGAGGAGGAGGAGGAGGAGGAGGAGAGGAATGCGAGGAACGGGGGAAGCAGGAGGCAAAGGAGGAGGAGGAGGATGACGATGAGGAGGCGGAGGAAAAGGAGGAGGTGGAGGAGGAGGAGGAGGAGCAGGAAAAGGATGAGGAAAAGGAAGGGGAACAGGAGGAAAGGGGGGGAACGGGAGGCGGAGCAGGAGGAGGAGGAGGGCGAGGAGGAAGAGGCGGTGGAGGAGCGAGAGGTAGAGGAGGAAAATGATATTCGGAGGAGGGGAAGGAGGAGGAGGAGGAGGAGGAGGAGGAGGAGGAGGAGGAGGAGGAGGAGGAGGAGCAGGAGCAGGAGCAGGAGCAGGAGCAGGAGCAGGAGCAGGAGCAGGAGCAGGAGCAGGAGCAGGAGCAGGAGCAGGAATATGAATGCGAGGAAAAGGAGGAAGCAGGAGGCGGAGGGGGAGGAGGAGGCGGAGGAGGAGGAGGAGGGGGAGGAGGACAAGCTAGGTGCGCTCGCGTCATATCTGACGTCCTACCCCTCCCCCCCATCCCTTACCATGGCGCTGATTTTCTCTATCCGCGGACGCGTGTCGTAGCGGACCTGTGGCTCCGCGCGCGCGTGCGTGGTGGGTGGTGGTGCACGTGCGTGCGTGCGGGCGTGCGTGTGTGCGTGGTTGTGGTGGTGCTGGTGCTGGTGCTGGTGCTGGTGCTGGTGCTCGTGCTCGTGCTCGTGCTGGTGGTGGTGGTGGTGTTGGTGCTGGTGGTGGTTGTGATGGTGGTGGTGGTGGTGGTGGTGGTGGTGGTGGTGGTGGTGGTGGTGGCGGTGGTGCGGCGCGGTGGTGGCGGGCGGATGGGCGCGGGAGAAAGGGGCCCGCGCTGGGGCGAGAGCGCCATCCTGAACGACGGAGGCCAAACACCGATCCGAAAATGAGGCCCGCGCCGCAGTGGGAGCACGAGTTTAGTTTAGTTAGTTTCGTTTCGCTTAGTTTCGGAGCACATCCTGTGTTATGTTTCTGGTGTGCGCCGCTGCGCCCCCCCTGGCAGGCCGCGAAGCGCGTGGGCGCGCTGCGCGAGGAACGCGCGGCGCTGCTGGGGCGCCTGGGGGAGATAGAGGGCGAGCTCGCCGCGGAGCTCGCCCTCTATCGCGCCGAGCGGGCTGGCGCGGGCGCCGCGGGCGCTGAGCCCGCCGACGGGGCCGCGCCCGCGGGCGCCGCCGAGGGCGCCGCCGAGGGCGCCGCCGAGGGCGCCGCCGGGGCCGCCCCCCCTGCGGCCGCCGCCGCTGCGGCCTCCGACGCCGACGGCGCGGCCTCGGCGGAGGCGCTGCTGAAGGCCGCGCGGAGGGCCGCAGCGGCGCGGCTAAGAGCTGCCAAGAGGGCCGGGGGGGCCGAGGCGGCGGTCGCGGCCCTGGAGGCTGCCGCGGCCGCGGCGGAGCAGGCGTGGGCGGCGGCGCGGGCGCCGCGCCGAGGCGAGCTGGCCGTGCGGCGGGCGCGCGAGACGTGCGCCAGCGGCGCCGTCCGCTGCGCGTGCGGCTCGCACTTCTCCGTGAAGTGCGAGGGCTGCGGGGAGCCGCCGCCGCCGCCACATCGGGGCGCCCGGAACGGGGGGGCGCCGTGCGAGCGCGCGTGTGCGCGCGTGTGTGCGGGTGTGTGCGTGTGTTGTGTCGTGTGTGTGTGTGTGTGTGCTGTGTGTGTGGTGTGAGTGCGGGTGTGTGTGTGTGTGTGTGTGCGTGTGTGTGTTGTGTGTGTGTGTGCGTGTAGTGTGTGTCGTGTGTGAGTGTGTTGTGTAGTGTGCGCGTGTGTGTGCGTCGTGGTGTGTGCGGGGGGCGTTGCGTGTGCGGTGCGTGTGCGTGTGTGGTGTGTGTGTGTTGCGTGTGTGGGTGCGCGTGTGTGGTGTGTGTGTTGCGGTG
>CAUYUJ010008691.1:429212-446712 GCA_963575745.1 Prorocentrum cordatum | reverse complement strand
CTGCTACCCCGCCTGCGCGACCGCGCCCGCCTCCGCCTCTGCCACCACACACGCCTGCTGTGCCGCTGCCGCTGCCACTAGTTCGAGGCACCCAGCGCCCCCGCGCTCGCAGCGCCAACGCCGCAGCCCCCAGAACCTCTTCAACCCCAACCAGCGGCCGCAGCGCCAACGCCACAACCCCCCAGAGACATCCGACCCTGCGGCCTATGGTCAAGGCCTGAGGTCAGTCCTCGCGGGGCGCGCAGGGAAACGGGGGGTCTCTCTCTCTCTTTTTCTCTCTCTCTCTCTCTCTCTTGTTCTTCTCTTGAAGAAAGCCACAAAAAGTGTAGGTCATCCCGGCCTTGTAAGACCACGCCCGCCTAGTTCGACTCCCCCACACTTTGAATCAGGGAGTGGGGGAGGGGTTAGGGAGGAAGTGGGGAGGGGAGTACCCCTGGTTCTTTTCGACGTGCGCGGAATATTTCGGGGGGGCTGGAGTTCCCCCGGTTCCGACACGTCGCGGGATTATTTTCCGAGCAAGTGGCTGTGAAACGCGCTCTCTCGCGGCGCAACCCATGGAATGTAGACAGACGGGCTAAATCGCAATGTGACAGACAGACCTTGGAAGTCGCGAGTTGGTAGCCCGCGTGAGATCTGACGCACTTTATAGCCCAATCTATCGCAAAACCTGGGGAATGTAATAGACAGGCCCGGGAAATCGCGATTTAGTAGGCCGTGGGTTGTGTCGCAACTTGTGGCGCAACCTACGGAATGCGGACAAACCGGAGACGTCGCGTTTTGGCATCCTGCGCCGTGTGTGGCACAATTTGTGGCGCGCAACCTACGCTGTCACCCATGGAATGTGGACAGACGGGGTAAATCGGGATTACAGTAACGTGCAAGTAATACGATTATTAGAGCGATGCTGCACTGCATTTACAATCTGGGCCCTCGCGCTTTTCCTCCTCCGGTTGCGCTGGCGTGGGACCCCGCGCGCCAGCACCCCCGCGGCTGAGAGTTCACTCCTGTTCCGGAATGCCAGGCCGGGGTAAACCCCCGTGCCCGAACCCTTCGCCAAGGATTTCTTTTCTTCCGCGGAAGCTAGTCCCCCTGGGCTCCTCGGCGCGCCCCGAGAATAGTTCCCTTCCGGGTGGCACCCCATGGGTCCTTTGCTGGAGTCGCCTGGGTGATCGTATTCCCACCAGCCCATCCAAAACCGATACCCAGGCGAGTTGAGACGATCAGGGGAGTGTAGGAGCAAAGAGGAGGGCAGGGGTTGTCGTTCGAGGGAGGAGGAGGAGGAGGAGGAGGAGGAGGAGGAGGAGGAGAATGGATTAGGAGGGAGAAGGATAGGATGATGAGTTTGCGGATGAGGAGGAGGAGGAGGAGGAGCAGCAGCAGCAGCAGCAGAGGGAACATAAGGACCAGATGCTTCTTGGATGCCTCTCGACGTCTCCCAGGATATCTCTTGAGGTCTTGTATGCTTCTTGGAGCTTCTTCGTAGCGTTGTTGCGGTTCCCAGAAACTCTAGTGTCGCCTTGGATACATCTTGGAAGCTTCTTGGGGCCCTTTGGGGGCCGCTTGGAGGCGTCTTTGGGACTTACTTGGGGCCTCTTAGGGGGCTCGTTGGGCCCTCTTTGGGCCCTCTGGGCGGGTCTCAGAGGTCTCTTGGACCGCCTTGGCCCCCGCAGCTCAAAAGAAGGGGGGTCCTCAATTCAGCCCACCCCCCCGGGAGGCTCAAACATGCGGTCTTGGTGCCCTCTTGTGGCGCTCTGTGGGCGGTCTCGGGCGCTCTTGGGGCCCTCTTGGGGCCTTCTTTGGCTCCGCTTGGGGCTCTCTTGGGCCGTCTTGGAGCCATCCTGGGGCCTCCGAGGCCACTCGGAAGCGAAAAGGCGAGAAGGCAAAACACATTGATTGTCCTCAGGTTTTGGAGCCATTTTGGCCTCTTGGGGGGGTCCTTGGGGGCTCGGAGGGCTCTTCAGGCCGTCTTGGAGCCGTCTCGGGGCGTCTTGGAGGTATGTCGGAGGCTATCTTGAGCCATGATGTAGCGTCTTGGAGGCCATCTTTGGCCCTCTGAAGCCCCCTTGGCGCCACCTTGGGCCATCTTCGGGACTCCAACGCCTCGCGGACCCCCTCCCCTCTCAGGCCCAGGGGAGGGCCGAGCAGGGGAAGGAGGGATGTTGACAGAGAGAAGGCAAAACTCGTGAAGCCACCTACGCCCAGAGCGCTGGTGGGATTCTGTAAGGTCTCTTTCAAATGTTGAGATTGCCCTCCATATGAGGCGACGGACGAGTTGGTTGCCCGCGGGGTGTCCAGCGCAATCTATGGCGCAATTCACGGTACACACAGTGAGGCAGCGGACGTTTTGGTTGTTCGGGGTGTCTGGCGCGATACTTGGCGCAACGCATGGCACGACATGCGGCAAACTCTTTTCCGGTCTTTGCCGGGCCTCTTGGCGGGGTGGAACGTTGTAAGAGACTTTGCGTCAGAGCAACATCGTGTTATAGCTGGCAGCACCGTCTACGCATTACAGAGGTGGCGCGCATCAAGAAACCATCTGCTTTTCGTCAGGGTATCCTGGGTTTCTTCGTTCGCACGCTGCGCGGTGACTTCCCGCAGCCGTTGAAGAAGCTGCTGCGTTCAGGGTGCTCCCGGTTCCCCCTCAGGCGCACCTCGCGCGCGGGTTTTCAGGGTTGGGTTTCTTGCGAGGGTTGCTTGCGGCCGCGCCCGCACTGTATGCTGCACCAGCACCAGATGCGTGCCTTAGAGCTAAAACTTTCTGGCCAGCCAAGGACTTCTGCAGCGGACTTCCTGCCACCCCCTCTTGCCTCCTTCGCGCGTCGTTGGCGCACATCCTCTTGGCTCAAGCTGGTCTTGAGTTAGGCTCTCGCTGAGCTGGCCACAGCCCTGCCCCAGCGTGTTCGACTTTTGCGCAGGCATCCGCATGGACAGCTGACTGGAGAGTCACATTCTCGTACATTCCTCCTCGTATTTTTTCCTTCCCACGCCCTTCTTCTTGGTCTCCTCGTTTTTCTCTTCTCGGCCTCTTGTTCTTCCTCATTATTATTTGCTCCTCTTCCTCGTCCTGGACGGTGCGCATGATGGTGGGAGCGTAGTGAGGTATCTGGCGACGCTGAGGAACGGACGTTCGGAGAGGAGTGAGCAGGCAACGGTGAATACGTACCAGGAAGGGGGGGCTGACGATGGAGGTGAGAGGAGGAGGAGGAGGAGGAGGAGGAGAAAAGGAGGAAGAAGAGGGGGACAGTGGAGGAGGAGGAGGAGGACGACGACGAGGAGGAGGAAGAGGAGGAGGAGGAGGAGGAGGACGAGGACGAGGAGGAGGAGGAGGAGAGCGGCAGCGTGCGAAGTACCCTCATGCCATCAATACATCAGGAACAGGAGGAGGTGGAGGAGGAGGAGGAGCAGAGTGATGGACACCGATGCCGATAGCACAGCGACAGGAGGAGGTGGAGGAGGAGGAGGAGGAGGAGGAGAAAGGAAGACGAGGGGGAACATGAACATGAGTGTGCGCATGACCTCATGGCAATGCCAAACGAAAGCAACCTCAAGGCTGAACAAGCATCATACAATGAGCCTAGCTTGCGTCTAGAAACTTACCATGGCTTGTGCAAGGCATTGTGCCGTCATCTGACCTCGAGGGATGCGGTCTAAATCTTTCGCTCTAGTTACGGTCGGGGCCCTATTCTTAGCGTGTGCTCAGGACTCGGCAGTACTTGCTAAGTGGTCCCGCACTTGGCGTGCACTGCGGGTGGTGGTTTAGCGTGTACGCCTGGTCGGCCGTTTCAAATTCTCAACCGCGGAGCCCCCAAGATGGCGCCGGGAGGGGCCCCAGCGAGCCCTCCGAGGGCTCAAGACGGCCCCAAGGTGGCTCCAAGAGGGCCCTGGGGGTCCCATGACAAGCCCTGGCGGTGCCAAAGAAACCCCAAAAGCCCTCCGCGGTAGAGAATCTGAAACGGCCGTTTCAAGTGCTCTACCGCGGGGGCCCATAGAATAGATGGCGCCAAGAGGGCCCCAAGAGGGCCCCCGGAGAGCCCGTATTGACCCCGAGATGACTCCAAGATGGCCTTGGGGGCTCCAAGACAAGCTTTGGCAGGGTTCAAGAAACCCTACAAGCCCACCCGCTGTAGAGCATCTGAAACGGCCGTTTCAGCTCTACCCGCGGGAAGGGGAGGGAGGGCCCAGGAGGCTCCCAAGATAATTGTAAGCTCAGGAAAACCCCCAGAGGCCCCCAAGATGAGACGAGGGGACTGAGGGGAGGGGGGAGGAGGGATCGGGGAGAAGGAGGGAGGGGGGCACTTAGCGTGTACGTCGGACCCCTCCGGGGGTCCACACTCACCGGTTTTTCGAGCTGCGTTCAGCCGTGGCGACGAGGGGATCCCCCCCACGGTCAGAGAACGAAGGGGGGGGCACGTCCGCGCAGTGCTAGAAACCATCGGCAACAGCGGCAGCAGGGCACCAGCATGCCCAGACATCCGACGTCGCGATTTGTTCACATCAGCCCCCACGGGTCCAGACCCCTCCCCCAGGACTCGCTTTTCATCGTCAGCCGTTTTTCGACGGCCCTGGGGCCCAGCGAGATCCCCCAAGGGCCGAACGCGGCGAAAAAGATCCCGCCATCCGCCTCTCTTCCCCTCCTTCCCTCCTCTGAGCCCATCTTTGACAGTAGCTATCCATCCTGATCCTTGTCCCCCCTCCTCCCCCTCCCCCCTCCTCATGTTCTAAGAGGTGCGCTCCGACAGCTGCGTTCTCCCAAGCACTGGCGAAAAAGCACCTGTGCCACCAGTGGGCCCTGTGGGGCCTCTGGGATGTGTAGGACCTTCGGGACCTCTGACGCCTGCGGGACCGGGGGGGGCCTACCTGCACTTACCGTGTCTGGGGATCCCTGGCGCGCCGACCGCGCCGTCCGCTGGAAATGCGGACCCTGCAGGACCTGTGGAGCCTGGGGGATTATTAAACTAGAGGGCTATCTGGGATCTGTGGGACCTGCGGGACCTGTGGGACCAGTGGGATCTGTGGGACCTGGAGAGCGTGTGGGACCTGTGAGACTTGATGGGGGATCTACCTGCACTTAGCGTGTCTGGGGGTCCCATTCGCGCCGCGCGCGCGCCATGCGCTGGAAATGCGGGAACTGGTGGACGTGCGGGACCTGGGGAACGGTGGGACCAGTGGGCTCTCTGGGACCTGTGGGACAGGCGGGGCCTGTGGGAGGACATATGGGACCTACGGGACCTGCGAAAACTTCGACACTTGTGCCACCAGTGGGCCCTGTGGGGCTTCTGGGATCTGTGGGGACCCTTTCGAGACCTGCGACGCATGCGGGACCTACCTGGACTTACGTAGCGTGTTTGGGGATCCCTGGCGCCCCGACCGCGCCAGTCAGTCAAGCCCTGCGCTCGAACGGCGCTCTGGCAAATAAAAAGTTAGCAGCGCACTGTCGCCGGACAGCTGATGCGATACGAAACTCCGTGAAAACGCATCGGCTCCACCTGTGAGGACAAGCGGGGAGGAGGAGGAGGAGGAGGAGGAGGAGGAGGAGGAGGAGCGACGAGGGGAGGAGGGAGAGCGCCGAAAAAAATCAGAGCACGCCTGCTGGCAAAAGCGAATAGACGCTGGAAGCCCATTGCTGTTTGGGTCTCCCTCTCTTCCATTAATGCGCCCATCGTCTAGGCAGCGTTGTGCCAGGCTCACACGTAAGGAACTTGAGGAGATTATCTTCCGGGAGTGCCGAGATCTTCATATACGAATTCATCTGCAGATCACGGAGCGTCTCGCTCAGCGGCGGCTCCTGTGCACATTCTAGGACTTCATTGTTAGAAATTCTGGACACGTACGTAGACGGAATTCTGAAAATACTTCGCAGACGTTGCACATGGAAGCTGTCTAAACGGGCTCTGTCAGCTTGCTATGGCCAAACAGTCTCTTAATTATACAGCAGCTTGGACAAGATAATTGCTTTATACAGTTGGATTTTCCGGTCGCGGCATATATTATCGTGCGACCAACAGTGAGACAGAGCTTTAAATAGAGACTTGGCTTCACAAATTCTTCGAGTGATTTCAGGTTTCGCTGAGCATTTTGATTCAATAATCATCCTAAGTACACCGCTTGCTCCACTATTTTCAGCGGCGCGCCGGCGGGAGAAAGCACATTACCAGTGTTATGTACACACATGCATACAGCTTTATCCCAATTCAGATCCAAGCCATATCTGGCGCCTTCGTCAATGACTGTATTGAGTAGTGTTTGAAGCTTCCCAGAATCGCTGCTGAGTAACATTGTGTCATCGGCGTATAACAAATCACTGCATGCCAAATAGTTGTGCTTCCGGACAGCATCGTGTAGGCCAGCCATTCTGTTGTCGACGTCGTAAAACATGACGCTTTGAACGATGATCAATACATATGGTGATAACGGGCACCCTTGTGCGATCCCTGCAGCTTGAAGACGTTTGCTGGAATTTACCGCGGGGTCCCGCAACACAAAGCTTCTGTATCTGTAGATCGCCGCTATCATGTTCAACATGTTCGTGGGGATGCCGAACCTTCGAAGCGCGTCCAAGAGCGTGTCGTGTTTGATCCAGTCGAAGGCTTGAGACCAGTCCAGCAATACTACAACCAATCCTGGAGATTGACATGTCTCTGCGGCCTCGAACATCCGCTGGGCAATGCCAATCGCCTGGGCAGTGCTTTTGCCTGGGCGGAAACCATATCGTGTTGAACGAATTCGGTTCTCGGCCCCGTCATTTTGAATTCGCTTTTGTAGCATCCGCGCCAAAAGTTTGTACCCAATCGACAAAAGAGATATAGGGCGGTAATTATCCGGCAGGCTTGTGTCTCCCCTTTTGTGTAGAAGTGCCACGACTGAGGTATGCTATTCTGCTGGTATGTTCTCTCCGTCCCAACATTTGAATGAATATTAGCAATTCCCCGCAGGCCTCTTCTGAAGACGATAATGCTTTCCAAAATTCTGGGGGTATGTTGTCTACGTCCCCTGTTTTCCCAGCTGCGAGAGCCCGGGGTGCACGTCGAAGCTCTTCCATATCGAATGTCCCCGTGTATATGCCCAGCGTGTCTCCAACGTTCGTTCTCCCACTCGGTGGAAGATCTGCATGCGTAACTTTCCATTTAATCTTTTCGAAGCAGTCCGCGAATGTATCAGCGCGTTGTGTGCTCTCCACCAGCTGCCCATGTTTGTTGCGAATTTGTATTGGCTTCTTGGGGGGTCCTTTCCTGACGGCCCGTACAGCTGCCCATTTCCCACCAACCAACTGTGAATCCAACCATTTCTTTTTGTCTCTCCTCGCTGATGCCTTGATAAGTCTTGTGAGTTTGAGCTCTTCCAACAAGTTTCCCTTTGATTTGATAGCATCCCTCTCGGTCAGCAAATCTAGCGTAGCTTGGGAGATCCATGGTCGTCTGGGTTCCCTCCCACGTTCCTTGATTGCTTCTGCAGCACATACCATTGCGTCGGTGATGTGCTTTGCATGCGAATCACCACCACTGCCTCGACGAAGCGGCGGCAAAAATATCCGGCAGCGTTGCCGTCCACAATCAACGTGTTCAGGCGGTATCTGTTTTTGCATTGCTTCGTGCATGTATTATCGAATTGGATATCCAAAAGCATACGTAGTAGAACATGTCTCGAAGCCAATATGATTGTCCGATCTGCCCATCTGTTTGTCATTTTCCCAATCGTGCTGTGGTCAGCCAGGCAGTAGTCAATTTGAGCAAAACCTTTTCCTATCGGACTCGTCCTGTCCACCTCCATCCCATAGTATGTAACAGGGTTTTCCAGAGACTGTTCAAAATATGTGTTGGCGATCGCGGTAGATATCGCCTGGCAGGTCTCCAACATCAAGCCCCTATTTAGTATGATTTTTGTCGCGGACACTTGCTTTGAAGAAGAACTCGCCTATGATATTTTCGTCCCCAGGTTCCCGGTCGTATAACCTCGCATTGAAGTCGCCGCATGCGATAGTGGTGGTGTGCTTGTTGGGCGTTGGCCAGACTTTCGTGAGCTGGTCGAAAAACTCGCGCCTCTCTTCGTAATCGTAACCTCCATGAGGCGCGGAAGCCGTAATGATGTTGAGTATGCCGCCACGGATCTTGAGCTTCAGGATCGCCAGCCTGTCTGACAGCAATTTGTAGCTGATCATGGATTTGATGGCCCAAGGCGCTATCGAGAATCCCACTCCAGAGTAAACTCGGCCTCTCCATGTGGCTTCGACGTCCCGGATAGAATTAGCATGTAGTCGGAATCGATGTTTTCAGTATGCGTTGTGATTCCCGTTTCTTGCATACACAAAATTGCAATCTTGTGTGTTCGCCATATAATGTTGTAGTTCTGGTAGTTTTGCCATGTCTTTTCCCAAACCTTCCACGTCCGTGGAACTGCGGACCCTGGAGGACCTGTGGAGCCTGAGGGACTGTTGGACTAGAGGGCTATCTGGGATCTGTGGCTGTGGGACCTGCGGGACCTGTGGGACTTCGGAAGGTCATCGGAAGGTCATCGGAAGCGAAAAGTCGAGAAGGCTAAAATCAATGATTTCCTTAAAAGGTGTTTGGGGGATTTGGGCGTCTTGGGCGCATCCAAGGGAGGCACAAAACTCATTTGCAATCGTCTTGGAGCGGTCGTGAGGCCGTTTGGAGGAACATTTTGGAAGCCATCTTGAGCCATCTTGGAGTACGTACGTATCTTGGGACGTCTTGGAAGCCATCCTGGGCTCCCCAGGACCCTCTTGGAGCAGTCTTGGGCCATCCTGGACGTTACAATCGGTCGCTAAACTTCACGTCCAGGTCTAGGGGGAGGGGACGTAACCCCTCCCCGAAGGGGAACAAGGGGGTTGGAAGAGAAAGCCATCTAGACCATCTACGCACTTAGCGTATTCTTCTTCGCGTACACGCTAAACGCTCCAGGAAATTTAGCGTGTATATCGGAGGGCTGTGTCACCGGCCGGACTCTACTTAGAATGCTTGGAGCATTTTGGAAGGCATCTTGAGCCATCTTGGAGTATATTTGGACATCTTGGAGGCCATCTTGGGCTCCCCAGGACCCTCTTGGAGCCGTCTTGGGCCATCCAGGACGCTCCACTCGGTCGCGAAACTCCACGTCCAGGCCCAGGGGGATGAGGGTACGTAGGGGGATGGGTACGTAAACCCCTCCCCGAAAGGGAACAAGGGGGTTGGAAGAGAAAGCTATCTAGACCATCTACGTACTTAGCGTATTCTACTTGGCGTGCACGCTAAGCGCTCCAAGACACTTAGCGTGTCACTCGGAGGCCTTTTCCACCCGACCCTACTTAACGTGTCCCCCCTACGCCGCTTAGCGTGTCAACGCCTTGAGTTTCGCAAGTCCCGAAACTACGCACACGCTAAGAATAGGACCCCGACGGTAGGATGGATCGTTACTGGCAAATCTGACAGAGCATAAAGATCTGAGTGTGATCATTGTGACCATCGCACCCGGAACCCCTGCGGTACCAGACCCGGACCCCCTGCGGTACCAGAGCTTGAGATCGGCATACATTTGCATATTGTGTTTGGGATGGACAGACCCTTCAGCAATATGTAATACAGATATCGGAGGCTTGAAGGAAATTTCACTAGTATCATCGATCGATTCGAAATGTGGGGTCTACCGCCATGCCACTATCTTGGACTTGGTGGCCAAACGCCCACATCTAGTACACCTGCGCTCCGTGCCGTCTACACAGTGCGAGGAGGAGAAGAGGGAGAACGAAGCAGCAGAAGGAGTGACAGTGACGGAGGAGGTGGATATTCTTATTTTTGGCACCCGGGCCTTCAAACCCATGGAGTCGAGCGTGGCCTTCAACAGTCTAATGCGCATCAATTTCGCCCGCTTCCGTGCAGCAAGGCCGAGTGGCGCACCGCGTCCGGCAACCCGGCCCCTCTTGCGGCCATGGGCGCCACCTCTGACATCAAGTGGGAGTTCATTCACAACATCGTGAGAAAGGTCGCACGTCGCCCACTGAAGAGCTGGCCCAGCCAGTCCCGCCAAGCTGGGCCCGCAGGTCAGCTTCGTCGCCGACAGCCTGCTCAATCCAGCGGCTATGCCAGCCGTGCACAACGGATTGGCAACCCGAAGCGAACCCGTCGGACACGCCCGTCCCCCCAGGCTGCAAGGAGGATAGCATTCTATTCGCCACTCGCCACGACGCGCCGCGGCCCTGCCAGAGGTCCGAGTACTGTGGCGATGGCCACGCTCACTCCCCTGAAGACTTTACTGCTGGGTTCAGCACCGCCGCTGGCACCGCCGAATATCATGAGCGGCGCGGCCGTCGTGCCGCCGCCGAGGCAGCCCAGATCCCCTGGTGATAATCAAGGCCTCTTCGGACTGCGGCGGCGGGAATGCCTTCCATGGCTGAGGCATCAGGCTTCGAAGCCAATCGGCAGCATCATGTCAGACTGCACCCCTGCTTGATGGGCCACGTCGGCGGAGTCGGCGTAGCAGGGACTCCTTGCATCGGCCTCGCACTCATAGCAGCGATGCAAATAGGTTTCGGCGTGATTCACGCGCCTTTGTTTGCGCATCACTCGATGGGGTCATGCTGGGAATCAAAGTCTTCTAGGACACCCCAGTCGGCGGATTCCAGATAAGCCTGGCGAAGGATTCAACCCAAAGATACCCAAAGCAGCTGCGAGTAGCGCACAAAATGGTCCTCTCCTCACAGGCAATGCGCCGTGGAAGGGGGGAAGCATGCGATACCCTTCCGCCGAGGCCTTCGGTGGAGCCCCCTGCGGGACCAAGCAAAGAATGAAGGGTGTGCCGAAATGAACGTGGGGGAGGTCATACCGCACCTTGCAATTGAGGCCTTCTGTGGGGCCACTCAACGCGTGATGGGGTGTGCCGACATCGTCGGGGGGGCTCCGTGGGCACCTTGCCATTGAGGCCTTCGGTGGAGCTCCCCATGAGGCCTCGCAACGTGCGAGGGGTGTGCCGAAATGGTCGGGGGGGGCGCTATGCGGCCACACCCCCGCGGGGCTTTGGTGGAGCTCCGTATGGGGCCATCTGTGTGAGGGGTATGCCGAAATGTGCGGGGGGGCGGGGGGGGAGCGGGCGCTATGCGGTCACACCCCTTGGGGGCTTCGGTGACGCTCCACAAGAGGCCAAGAAACGCATGAGGGGTGTGTCGAAATCATCGGGACCGCATGCAACATCACCTGCTGGGGGCTTCGGTGGAGCTTCCCACGGGGCGACGAAGCCTGTAAGGAGTGTGCTGAGATGGCCGGGGGCACCGTATGCAATACGCCCCCCTGGGGGCTTCGGTGGAGATCCTTATGGGGCCACGAAACGTGTGAGGGGCGTGCCGGAGCGGTCGAGGGGCCCGCATGTAATACCACCCATTGCGGGCTCCGGTGGACCTCACAATGGGGCCACGAAGCGTGCGAGGGGGTATGCCGAAATGCTTGGGGGGACGCCATGCAGCACCCCCCGGGGGCTGCGGTGGAGCTGCCGCAGGAGCCGCGAAGCGTGTCACGGGTGTGTCGAAATGGGAGGAGGGAGTCAAGGGAGGAAAAAGCACCCAAACCCCGGCAATTGGCGTTTATTAAACGGCCCTAGGCGTTTACTAAACAGCCCTGCCCTGTTTGATTCCTTCCTTGGGTGCGTTTACTAAGCGGCTTCGCGTGTCGGGCTGGTTATTATCGGGGTGGGTTTCTGCCCTTTAGGGAGGAGGGACAGAGGCAGGGATGGGAGGGGAGCAGGGGGGGAGTGACCCGGGGCGCCGCGGATTCAGAGCGAGGACCCCAAACCACAGGATGGTTGGGAATATTTCGCTGCAGTGGGAGGGGATGTGTGGGAAGGGTTGGACCTCACATGTGGCACGAGCGCACCGAGCTTGCCCCCCCCCACTCCCCCCTCCTCGCTCCCCCCTTTTCCCCTCAAGTATTGCCCCCTTCCCCCCCCCTCCTGCCCCACCACGCCCCCTGTCTCCCTCTAACCTCCCTTCTCCCCCCTCCCTCACCTCTCCTACCCCCTCCCCCTCGGGAACTTCACCGAGGTCCCCGAAGAAGGTCCCCGGAGATCCCCAGAGGTCTCAGAAAGCTCCCGGAGGCCTCCAAAGGCAAGCACCTTGAGGCCCGACGTTGGCCCTCTCGCGCAGCTCTTGGGGCCCTCTTGGGCCCCCCCCCCGACCCCTGCCATGACTGGCGTCGCGCCGAGCCCCGACGGGGCCCCGCCGCGGTCGCAGGCGAGATGATGCTGCCTTTCCTGCCCCGGCCGCCGCCCAAGGAGGGCCCACGCCCCGCCCCCGCGGGAGGAGGGGCGGGCAGGGAGGAGGGCGGCAGGAACGGGGGAAGGGGAGGGGCGCGGCCTCCTGCCCGGGCACTTCCCCCTGCCTCGGCGATTCTCGGCGCCCCCCCCCACCCCACCGCTCACCTTGTGATCGGAGGGCGCCAGCTCTACAACTACACCGAGCCCCGCCAGGCCGATCCTGGGCCCAAGATGTGTGTATTTATATATGTATATACACACCAGTTTATATATATATATATGTATATATATATATACCTATACGACCACCCGTCGGGTGATAAGGAGGTTCGGGGGGGGGGAGGATGCAGCGTCTCACTCGATCGGTCTCACTATCCATCTCACTATCGGTCTCGCTCGATCGATCTCACTCGATCGATCTCACAATCGATCTCACTGGATATATCTCATTCGCTCGGTCTCACAATTGATCTGATTATCGATCTCACAATCGATCTCACATTCGGTCTTACTATCGATCTCACTACC
This sequence comes from Prorocentrum cordatum, assembly GCA_963575745.1. Taxonomy (NCBI): domain Eukaryota; class Dinophyceae; order Prorocentrales; family Prorocentraceae; genus Prorocentrum; species Prorocentrum cordatum. The sequence continues at coordinate 433,953 of CAUYUJ010008691.1, read as the reverse complement.
GATATCACAATCGATCTAACATTCACCGTCATCATCATCATCATCACCAACACCATAATTTTCATCGTCATCGGGACACTGTCGTCATCATCATCATCGTCATCATCATCAACGCCATCTTCATCAGGCCATCATCATCATCCCCATCATCATCTCATCATAGTCAGCAACATCATCATCATCATCATCATCATCATCATCGGCACACAGCCTTCGTCATCATCACCATCAGCATCATCATCATCATCGGGACACCATCATGGTCACCATCATTGTCATCGTCAACATCATCAACAACATCGGGACACCGTCATCATCATCATTCATCATCATCATAATCAACAGCATCATCAACATCATCGGGACACCATCATCATCAGCAGCATCCTCGTCACCAACATCATCAATATCATCATCGGTACACCATCACCATCACCATCATCATCACCACCGTCATAATCATCATCATCATCATCGGGATACCATAATCATCATCAGCAGCATCATCATTACCAACATCATCATCAACAACAACGGGCAGAAACATCAACATCATCGTCATCTCATCATCATCAACAACATCAACATCACCAGCGGGACACAGCCATCGTCATCATCACCATCAGCATCATCATCATCGGGACACCATCATGGTCATCATCGTTGTCATCGTCAACATCATCAACAACATCGGGGCACCATCATCATCATCAGCTCATTATCATCATCATCATCATCATCAACAGCATCATCAACATCATCGGGACACCATCATCATCAGCAGCATCATCATCACCAACATCATCATCAATATCATCATCGGTACACCATCACCATCACCATCATCATCACCACCGTCATAATCATCATCATCGGGATACCAATAATCATCATCAGCAGCATCAGCATTACCAACATCATCATCAACAACAACGGGCAGAACATCAACATCATCGTCATCTCATCATCATCATCACATCATCATCATCATCATCACAGGACACCATCATCGTCATCATCATCACCATCAACACAACCATCATGATCATCATCAACATCATCATTATCGGGACACCGACGGGGCACCGACGGGACACCGGCGGGACACCGCGGGCCCCCGGCCGCCCGGAAGGGAGTCATTTGGTCCGGCCGCGCCTCAGCCACAGGAGACTTTCTCTCGCCCGCCCACGCAGCTTCGCCTCGCCCGCACGGCACGCACGAACACGAAACCGAAATCGATTTCCCGGTAGGGGGGCTCTCCGTTCCACTTCGATCTCGCCCCCCAACCTCCGATATATGTGTGTGTACACATATTCCGAATCATATATTTTTTTAGGGCCTGGGACGCCGGAAGAAGCCCCCCTAACGAATTTGGCTTTCCCCAGGCTTCTGGGCAACCCTTGAGACGACCTGGGAGAACCTCACGAGGGCCCGAAGACGGCCCCAGACGGATTTCAGGCGTTCTAGCGCGCTCCCGAAATGGTCCCAGAGAGCCCCAAAGCGGTCCACGACGACCCCCAAGAAGCCGTCATACCCCCAATGATCGCACAAAACGTCCCAAGAGGCCTCCAAGAGCACTCCCAGGAAGGTCTGAAGAGGCAAAAATCAAGATTTTTGTTTCGGTTTTTGGTGGATTTGGGGGTTCTCCTCTTTTTGGCTTCACGACGCTCCAAGGCGGCAGTCTTCGGGGCGTCCGAAGCCGCCTGGGAGGCTCCCAAATCGCCCCACAATCATCCGGAAGGGCTTCTAAGCAGCCCAAGAGAGCCCCACAACGGCACAAAAGGGGTACAAGATGGCCCGAAGAGAGCCCCATGGCGGCCCAAGATGGCCTCAAGACACCCTCCGAAGCATTCCAACTCGTGACCCGGTCGTTCAGAGACCGCGGTTGGAGGCAGGGTGGCCCGAGGAAGCCCCCAGAGGTTCCCAGACCACGCCCAGGAGGCCTCCAGAAGGCCTCGAGAAAGCCTGAAAAACTTGTGTGTGAGGTCCCCATAGGTTCTCCAAGGAGGAGCCTCTGCAAAAAGAGCTGAGGAGGATGAGGAGAATTCGCAGGGTATGGCGAAAACTAAGAAAAAGCATGGAGAAAGGACAACGAACAACATTATTATAACGGCGATGCCAGAAAAGGCAACAAGGAGTTATCGCTAAATCGTCGGCTTGGTCTTCCTGCACCAAACTTCAAGCACCAAGGTGAATGGCGCGAAGCGCCACTGCAGTCTTGTATGTTTGTATGTGTGTGTATATATTTTTTTATATATATATAAATATACATACACATACACATATATATTACATACGCACTCCTATTCCTATCTTTTTACAGGCAAGGGAGGGGGGAAAATCCCCCCTCCCCCAAAACCGAACCCTCAGGATCTGGGGTTTCCAGGCCCCCTGGACACCGTTGCCGAAGGTCCCCCAGCTCGTCCCGGACCTCCCAGGGCGTTCAGCCGGGTCTTGCCAGCAGACCCCGGGCGATCAGAGCAGTGATCAGAGAGGCCAAAGAGACCCAAGACAGTACAAGAGCGCTCCAAGAAGGACCCAGATGGCCTCCAGAGGTCCCCAAGACGGCCCAGGAGGCCCTGAACGGACTCCCAGAACGCAAGAATCGCTTCATTCCCTTACGGAAACATGTATTTTCAGCATACTCGCTGTTCGGGTCCTAGCAGCGTCCAGAACAGCCAAAAATGCTTCCGGTATCGCCCCAAGATGGCCCAAGATACCCCCAAGAGAGCCTCTAGACGGCCTGGATGGCCCCAAGACTGTCCAAAGAAGCCCCACATGGGACAAAAAGAAGCTCAACTGGCCCTCTCAAGGCCCCCAAGAGAAGCCCAAGAAGGCCATGGGAGGCCCCCGAAAATGCCATGGGATGCCACCAGGAGGGCCCACGTAGCCCCCGTAAGGTCCCTAGAGGGCCCAAGCTCCCCAACACTGCCCAAGATGGCCCCAGGACGGCTCGAGAGGACCCCGAGCCAGCCCATCAGGGGGGTTCCAACAATGCCCACAGGGCATGTTCCACCAAACTGATGCGAATCCTGGGTTCGCAACCACATTTCCCGGAAATCTGTTGCGAACCCGGGATTCTGTGCAATTCCAAGAAATTACTTATTTTCGCGTGCCCCGTTGCGACCCGCTGTAACATGACATCCTCGGCTTGGCATTGCTTTGTGCTTCGGGCCATTGCCTGACATTGTGTCGGTTTGCTTAGCATTCATTCGCATGGCTTGCGATTCCTTCGCATTGTGCACTGGGGCACCTGAGCCACGAGCCAGCCAATTTGCGGGCCCACGAAGGCCTTTTGTCGTCATTCGCTGCCAGACATTTCTGCAAGCGTGTACGTACACATGAACCCCCCCGACGGCGCCATCTCTTTCCCTCCTCCTGTTCCTTCTCTGGGTCCTCCTCCTCCTCCTCCTCCTTTCTGCCGCTCCACCACTCGTCCTCCCCCGCATCCGCTTCCCTCTCCTCCCTCCCTGAGATTCCCTCCCTTCTATCCTTCGCCCTCCACCCGGCGCCTTTCGGAAGCCCCCCGAGGCCCGGGAAGGGCCAGGGACATTCAGAATTTTCAAAGATTTCCGAAAACCACCGCAGGGAAGGGGCAATATTTCCAAGGCCACCAGGGATGGCGCGAGCGACCAAAATATGCAAAACCTCAAGGCCAAGGCGCATGGCGCGAAGTGCCAATGTAGTCTTGTGTATAGATTTGTACATATATGCCGACATTTAGATACGTATGCAAATCGCTATAGATAGATATTTGTGTGTATGCAGGTAAGTATGCATGTGTGCATTACTGTATGTATGCATGCATGCATGCATGCATGCATGTATGTATGTATGTATGTATGTATGCAAGTATGTATATATGTACGTACGCATGTATGCATATATGTATGTATGCATATGTGTATGTATGAATATATGTATACGTGTGTGAATGTATGTATGTATGTATGCACGTATGTACGGTTATATATTTGTATATGTGTAGTGTAATGGGATGTAATATAGTGTAGTGCAATGTGTTGTAATGGAGAATGCATGTATGCATGGATGCATGTATGTATGCGTGCATGCCTGTACACATACACACACGTATGTAGGTATGCAGTTATGTATGTCTGTGTATGTATGTATATATATATATATATATGTGTGATGTCTGTGTGTATGTATGGATGCATGCATGTATGTATGCATGAATGTGTGCATGTATATGTATGTATGCAGTTGTTTATGTATATATGTCTGTATGTATGTGTATATGTATGTATGCATGCATGTATTTATGTATGTATGTGTGTATGTATGTATGTATATATGTATGCATGTAGTTATGTTTGTTGTTATGCATGTATGTATGTTTGCATGCATGTACGTATGTAGGTAGGTAGGTAGGTAGGTAGGTTTGTATGGGCGTATGTATGTATGCATGTATGTATGTATGTAGGTCGGTAGGTAGGTAGGTAGGTAAGTAGATCGGTAGGTATGCATGCATGTATGTATGTATGCATGCATGTATATGCCTTCATGCCAAAACCAGGCGTGCGCATACACCGATCCTGGGCCCAGGATGAGCCTGGCCAGGATCGGTTTTCCTGTATAGTTGGCGCCGTCCTACATTGGGGCAGGGAGCTGGTGGGGGATCGGAGCGACCGATGCCGGTGGCCCTGCAAGCGCGCCCGCGCCCCGCCGCCCGCTCCCCTGCCGTTGCGCGCGCAATCTTCCTGTTGTAGGTGTTGCA
>CAUYUJ010008691.1:414212-421712 GCA_963575745.1 Prorocentrum cordatum | reverse complement strand
CTACTCCGCCGACCTCCATGGACCCCGCGGGCGACAAGGTGGATGAAGCGCAGGCCAGTCGGGGACGTTGGAAGTGATCCCGAGGATGGGTGGGTATGTTCGTGGCAGCACCACGAACTGAAATGGAGACGTATGGTCCGGCATGGCTCTCAAGTGACGCATCAGTCTCAATTGACTGCTTGCGCCGCGCAGAGTTCAAGATTGTGACACTACGGGGAGGCCCGACAAATTCTAGACGCTTCGCGTATCCCCACCAGCCCGTCAGAAATGAGCCCCAGAGGAGTGGAGGTGATGAGGGAAGCGGGGGAGCATGCAGAAGAACAAAGAGCGGGTCAAGCCGCCATACGTTCCAAGAGGGGGAGGATGTAGGAGGAGTCGTCGTCGTCGGAGTAGGAGGAGGAAGACGAGGAGCAGGAGGAGGAGCAGGAGGAGGAGGGGGAGGAGGAAGAGGAGGAGGAGGAGGAGGAAGATGAGGAGGAGGAGATGGAGGAGGGCGAGGACGAGGAGGACGAGAAGGAGGAGGAGGAGGAGGAGGAGAAGGAGGAGGAGGAGGAGGGGGAGGGGGAGGAGGGAGGAAGGAGAAAAAGAGGAGGAGGAGGAGGACAATGGCGAGCTTGGGGGCCTCTTGGGCCGTCTTTGGGGCCTCTTGGCGGTCCCGGGGGCCTCTTGCGTATCTCGGGGAGCTTCTTGTGTCCTTTTGAGAGTCTCTTGGAGGCCTCTTGGAGGCCTCTTGGGGGCCTCTTGGGGCCTCTTGGGGCCCTCTTGGGGCGCTCTTGGGGCGCTCTTGGGAGCCTTCGGGGCGCTCTTGGGGCCATCTTGGAGGAGATCTATCAAGAAGGGGGGGTTGCTTATTAGCGTTGCCCCTCTAGAGTGCCTCGAATCGCCTCTTGGGCCTTCCTAGAGGCCAAAATCCGTCCAAAACCTAAGGAAAATCAATGTTTTTTGCTTTCTCGCCTTTTCGCTCTTGGAGCCGTCTTGGGCCATCTTGGGAGCATCTTGGGGCCTCTTGGGGGTCTCTTGGGAGCCTCTTGGGGGCATCTTGGGGGCCTCTTGGGGCCTCTTGGGGCCCTCTTGGGGCGCTCTTGGGGCGCTCTTGGGGCGCTCTTGGGAGCCTTCGGGGCGCTCTTGGGGCCATCTTGGAGGAGATCGATCAAAGAAGGGAGGGTCGTATATTAGCGCTGCCCCTCTAGAGTGCCTCGAGTCGCCTCTTGGGCCCCCCAAGAGGCCAAAATCCTTCCAAAACCTAGGTAAAATCAATGTTTTTTGCTTTCTCGCCTTTTCGCTCTTGGAGCCGTCTTGGGCCATCTTGGACTCTCTTGGGGCCTCTTGGGGGTCTCTTGGCAGCCTCTTAGAGGCTTCTTGGGGGCCTCTTGGGGTCTCTTGGGGCGCTCTTGGGGCGCTCTTGGGGCGCTCTTGGGAGCCTTCGGGGCGCACTTGGGGCCATCTTGGAGGAGATCTATCAAAGAAGGGGGGAGCTCCAATTAGGGTTGCCCCTCTAGAGTGCCTCGAAGCGCCTCTTGGGCCCCCCCAAGAGGCCAAAATCCTTCCAAAACCTAGGTAAAATCAATGTTTTGTGCTTTCTCGCTTTTTCGCTCTTGGAGCCGTCTTGAGCCATCTTGGACGTCCCTGACACCTCGCGAGACGCCTCGTCCAGGTCAGTGGGGAGGGGTAAGGGGAGGGGTAAACCCCTCCCCGAAGGGGAAGAAGGGGGTTGGCAGAGGAAACGCTCTAGACCACCTACGCCCTAAAGGGCTGGTGGGATTGGTTGGGGCCGGCCCTTCAACTGTGTCCCCGGTGGACATGTTCATGCTTTCCAGCCCTATGCAAATTCCTTTCCGTGTGTCTGACTGTCAGACTCAGACAATTGGGTACGTTTTTCCGTTAGGAAGTTTGGGCTAGGAGCGGCGCTATTATTGGGTTTCAGTACAGGCTTGATGGGGGAGGACCCGTGGGAGGACCTCAGAAGCATCGAGTCCCTCTCGAATCCAAATTGGACCTTGCTCCAAAGCTTTGACTGCGTCTCAACTCGCACGCGTCCGTCCCAGCCCCGGCCAGTTCTTCCTACGCTGGCCACTTCCGCTCCGATGGCCCTTGCAGTGCTGATGCCTCCAGCCTGCCAGCACGATCGCGCCGCCGTGCCGACTCCTCGCTCCTCGGTGCGAGGGCCGCGCGGGGCCACGTGGCCGAGGGCCACCGTCTCGGCTCTCGTGGCCGCACCCCGTGGGCGGCGACCACGAGGTGCCCTGGGGCCGCGAGCCGCCGAGTCGGCCTTCGAGCCTCAGGGCCTCCCGCGCGGGCTCGAGGGCCACAGGCTTGGGGCCGCCAGCCACCGAACGGACCCTCGAGCCTCACGCACCTCGGGAGGGGCCAGAGGGCCACGGGCCAGGCGAGACGCCGCATCGGCCTTCCAGGCAGCCTCGCACCTCGCGCGAGGGCCACTCGGGACCCCAGTCGCTGAGGGCTCCTCGAGCCGGGGTGAGGTGGGCGGGGCGCGGGATCGACCGCGACTCGTTGCACGCCCTCTTTGTGGCATTGTTGAGTTATCCCTCTGTACGCTACCAAACCTTGCCAACACGTCAAGGTTATGTTTCTGTTGATACCTCCGAGAGGAACAAAACATTAGCCTGGCGAAGGACCCAACCATGTGCAGTTGTGAGCACCGTCATTGTATGCACCGCATTCGGAGGAGCTCCCTAAAGCGCCACGAAACGTGTGAGGGGTGTGCCAAAATTTGTCCGGTGGGCGCATGCGAAAGCAGCCACTGGGGCCTTCGGTGGAGCTCCCTATGCGGCCACGAAGCGTGTGAGGGGTGTGCCGAAATTGGTGCGGTGGGCGCATGCGAACGCAGCCATTGGGGCCCTCGGTGGATTTCCCTATGGTACCGCGAAACGTGTGAGTGGTGTGCCGGAAGTGGTGCGGTGGGCGCGTGCGAACGCAGCCATTGGCGCCTTCGGTGAAGCTCCCTGTGGGGCCACGAAACGTGTGAGGGGTGTGCCGAAATGGGTGTGAGTGACGCATGCGGGCGGTGGCACTGTGGCTTTCGGTGGAGCTCCCTATGGGGCCACGAAACGTGTGAGGGGTGTGCCGAAGTGGGTGTGGGTGACGCATGCGGGCGGTGGCACCCACGAAACGTGTGAGGGGTGTGCCGAAAGTGGTGTGGGTGACGCATGCGGGCAGTACCACTGGGGCCTTCGGTGGAGCTCCCTGGGGCCACGAAACGTGTGAGGGGTGTGCCGAGATTTGTGTGGGTGACGCATGCGGGCGGTGGCACTGTGGCCTTCGGTGGAGCTCCCTAGGGGGCCACGAAACGTGTGAGGGGTGTGCCAGAGTGAGTGTGGGTGACACATGCGGGCGGTGGCACTGGGGCCTTCGGTGGAGCTCACTATGGGGCCACGAACCGTGTGAGAGGTATGCCGAAATGGATGTGGGTGACGCATGCGGGCGGTGGCACTGGGGCTTTCGGTGGAGCTCCCTATGGGGCCACGAAACGTGTGAGGGTGTGCCGAAATGGGTGTGGGTGACGCATGCGGGCGGTGACACTGGGGCCTTCTGTGGAGCTTCCTGTTGGGCCACGAAGCGTGTGAGGGGTGTGCCGAAATGAGCGTGGGTGACGCATGCGGGCGGTGGCACTGTGGCTTTCAGTGGAGCTCCCTATGGGGCCACGAAACGTGAGAGAGGTGTGCCGAAATGGGTGTGGGTGACGCATGCGGGCGGTGACAGTGGGGCCTTCTGTGGAGCTCCCTATGGGGCCACGAAGCCTGTGAGGGGTGTGCCGAAATGAGCGTGGGTGACGCATGCGGGCGGTGGCACTGTGGCTTTCGGTGGAGCTCCCTATGGGGCCACGAAACGTGTGAGAGGTGTGCCGAAATGGGTGTGGGTGACGCATGCGGGCGGTACCACTGGGGCCTTCGGTGGAGCTCCCTATGAGGCCACGAAACGTGTGAGGGGTGTGCCGAAATGGGTGTGGGTGACACATGCGGGCGGTGGCACTGGGGCCTTCGGTGGAGCTCCCTATGGGGCCACGAAACGTGTGAGGGGTGTGCCGAAATGGGTGTGGGTGACGCATGCGGGCGGTGGCACTGTGGCTTTCGGTGGAGCTCCCTATGAAGCCACGAAGCGTGTGAGAGGTGTGCCGAAATGGGTGTGAGTGACGCATGCGGGCGGTACCACTGGGGCCTTCGGTGGAGATCCATATGGGGCCACGAAGCGTGTGAGGAGTGTGCCGAAATGAGTGTGGGTAACGCATGCGGGCGGTGGCACTGTGGCCTTCGGTGGAGCTCACTATGGGGCCACGAAGCGTTGTACTGGGTGGGTGAAACGCAGGGAGGAGGAAGGAGGGGGAGGAGGAGGAGTGACGCGGGGCGCTGTCTCTTCAACACGAGGACCCAACACCGCAGGATGGTTACGTAGGAAAAACGTGTGTCCTAACCGGTCTCCTTCAAGGCAGGATTGGGGAGACAAGGCGCCAGCAAGACTGCGTCCCAGCAGGCGGGTCTTGCTAGAAGTGCCCCTGGCCCAATGCTAAGGCGCCCCCATGATTTCCGATGATGCCCCCACGGCCTCCAGAGCACCCCTCACGAGGCCCAGAGGGCCCCAGGGGGCTCCCAGATGGAGCGCAAAGTTGGGGACGCTATGGGCCAGGGGCATCTTTTCAGCAGCGACCCCCGAGGGAACAGGGATGCGGAAGGGGCTAGCCTTTTGAAAACGGTGTTGCCTCGCCCGCGCGCGTGGCCTCCGCGCCCTCCACAGGGGCCGGCGGACCTCGGGCGCCAGCCCCGTGGCGAGGCACCCCTCCTCGCGCGGCGTCGACGTGGAGGCGAGGCTCCGCTGCCCGAAAAGCAGCGCCGTGCCTGCCCGGGAAAGGACTCCGACGTCGACGCTGATCCTGGCCTTGACGTTGGACCCCCAGCCTCATCCCCCCCCTTGAGGCTTCGACGGAGCTCCCCATGAGGCCGCGAAGCTTGTGAGAGGTGTGCCGAAATTGCCGGGGGACCGCATGTGCCCCCACCCCCACCAGGAACTCAGTTGGGCCCCCCCCTGCCCGCTCTCGCTCCTGCCTTGACCCGCCCTCCGCGCCCCCTCCTGCCCTCCGCCTCGCTCCCCTGCATTGTTGACCGAACCTGCAGGGTGGGCCCTCTCCAGTTCTCTGTGCACTTCAGCTTTGGCTTCGGCTTAAGCTGCCGATGCACCGTGAAGCGCCTTCGGGCAAGCTCACCCGAGTCGGATTTTCAGCTCGCGCGCGTGCTCGCTCCCCCCCCTCCCCCTCGATGCCCTCCCAACCGCGCCAAGTCCTCTCCGCCTCTGGGGCGGACACCCGCGCGCTCCGCTCCGCTCCGCTGCGCCCCGCCTGCTGTGGGGCGCAGGCTGCGCGGACGCTCCCGCCGGGGGCCGCCGGCCCCCCCCTCCCCCCTCCCAGACCCCCGACGTCGTGTTTTTTTCACAACGTCGACTCCCAGAGATCTGGACCCCTTCTCCGGGACCGGTTTCTCGTCCTGATTAGTTGTTTGATAGTCCCGAGGCCCAGTGAGAGCCCTCGGGGGCCGAAAACAGCGAACAAAAATCCCGTCGTGATTCTTTCACAGCGCGAGGAGGTCTGGGCCGCGCATGGCAGCGCCCGCGCAGCGGCGGCGGCGGAGGCGGCCGGGACGGCCCTGGCGCGCGCGGATGGGCCGGCGGTAGCCTCGGCGGCTGGCCGTGCGCGGCCGCGCACGCAGCGCCGCAGCTGGCGGGCGCGGCCGCGGGAGCCATGCCGCCGGTGGGGCTGGGGGGGGAGGAGGAGGAGGAGGAGGAGGAGGAGGAGGAGGAGGAGGAGGAGGAGGAGGAGGAGGAGGAGAGGAGGAGGAGGAAGGGAGGAGGAGGAGGAGGGAGAGAGGAGAGGAGGAAGAGGAGGAGGAGGAGGAGGAGGAGGACGAGGAGGAGGAGGAGGAGGAGGAGGACGGCGAGTTGGGACAAGGCCTGTTGGCCTTCGGGGGGGCCCCCCGTCGCCACGGCTGGGCGCAGCCCAGAAAGCTGGCACGGCTGGAGCCCAGAAGGGGTCCAGAGGCCGATCTTGACCTGTTGTTGTCTCAATTCGCCTTGCTCCGAGAGAGGCGCGCCCGTGCACCGCCGAAGCGCTGGGCCGCCCAAGCGGGGCTGGAGGATCGTGGCGCTCCGCTCTGCGGCGCGACGCGGAACCTGGCCTTGTCCGTCCTGGCCTCGCCGATGCATCGTCGATGCGGTGCGATCTCTTCCGGCCCCATTTGCGCTGGCCCCGCTTGGGCGGCCTCCAGAGAGGGCCTCCCCCGCCCAACGACGTCCCGTGTGCTTACCCATGGCGCGCACCCGGGTACCGTCGGGCACCTTAGATGTACTGCGACATCACCTGTGACACCGGGGCCCGCGTGCAGGTACTCCGCACTTGCAGAACAGCGGTCGCCAGTGCCCGCCATGTTCTACCCACCTGACCGCGAGATCACGTACGGTGACGAGTATCAGCTCTGATGGGCCTCCTCATCTGGTGACGATGCGCCAGACCCCTCGCTGCAAATCGCAAAGAGGGACTGCAGGCTCGGATATTGGGGGTGCACCTTGGCACTGCGCTCCAGCACGTGCACCGGATCTAAACGGAAGGCGCGATCACCACGCTGGGCGCCGAATTGCTTGGGGAAGCAAGCCTCGATGACAGCGGCGACAAGGATGGGGAGGCGACTGCCTCACGCAAGATGCGTCCAGACACGATGCTCGCTCACGTCATGTGCCCTAGGTGAGCGAGTACGACGGCAAGTCCCACGGCGACACGGGCAACCGCGCGGAACGCAGCAGAGCAGGCGCAACAAGACCACTTCGGCCGCATCCTTTTGACAAGCTGGAGCCGTGCCTGATGGGCCTGTTTTCTACCACCATTACCATAAGTTGGAGGGGGGAAGGAGGTGCAGGATGAGGAGGAAGAAGAGGAGGAGGAGGAGGACCCCCTCCCCCTCCTACTTCTGGTGGTGGCGGTGGAAGACAAGCCCACCAGTGCCAGCACGTGCGCCGACTCGCCGCACGGGCAGAGCCAGGATGGCTGCTGCTGAGCAGCCTCGATTCGCATCAGCGGACGTGCCGGCGGGGCGCTTGGAGGCAGACTCGCGGGCCGCGGGCACAGAGCGGCCGCGCCGAGGCGGAGCGCTGCGTAGTGATCGGCCGCGATGCAGGACGGTCGCCGAATGCTGGTGCGCGTGATACAGTCAACCCGCATGATGAGGATGAGCGACTTTCCATAGTCATGGTGGGCAGATTTTCCACCACCACTACCAAATTCAGGACGGGGGAGAAGGGAGGATGAGGAGGTCCTCCTCCTCCTCCTCCTCCTCCTCCATCTCCTGCATATGGTAGTGATGTTGGAAAATGGGCCCATAAAGTTACCCTTGCAGCCTTCCCCTTCGGCCCATCCTTGGCCGCTTTCGCTGGCCGCGTCCCGCTCGCAAAGTGTCGACATGGCCTTCCAAGGCCCTTGCATCCTTGTCGTGCATCCTTTGACTG
>CAUYUJ010008691.1:369212-409212 GCA_963575745.1 Prorocentrum cordatum | reverse complement strand
ACACGTTCCGTGGCCCCAGAGGGAGCTCCACCGAAGGCCCCAGTGACATGGTTCGCATGCCGCCCACCCCATTTTGGCACACCCCTCATTCTTTCGTGGCCCCACAGGAAGCTCCACCGAAGGCTCCAGTGGCATGATTCGCATGCCGCCCCCCGTCCACTTTGGTACACCCCTCGCACGCTTCTCGGCCGAATAGGGAGCTCCACTGAAGGCCCAGCGGCATGCATTGCATGCCGCCCCCCGTCCTCTTTGGCACACCCCGCATGCGTTTCGTGGCCCCCTACGGAGCTCCACCGAAGGCCCCAGCGGCAGCTCCCGCATGGCGGCCCGGCCCCACTGCGGCGCACCCTTCGCGCGCTTTGTGCCCATCGGGAGCTCCACCTGAGGCAGTTCTCACTATGGCAGCAGTCACAATTCCATTTGGTTGGGCCATTCGCCAGGGTAGTTTCATTTGTGGTTACATTTCAAGGGCCTCTTGTTTTTGGGGGGGTCGCCAAGCAATGCCAAGCACTGCGCCCGTGCAGTAGGAAGCTTTCCCCTAATTGGGGTTGCGCCGGGTCCATGGGAATATTATGTTCCCCGGTCTTTCTGGACGCCCGAAATGGGTACTGAAAGAATGGGTGCAATGCCCAACAGCAGCTCCTGTTCATTTTGAACCGGGCTCGCTGTCCGCGCCGCCGCGGCCTGTGTCCATTCGAGACAGGAGGCCGCCTGCCCAACAGCGGCCGCTGTTGGTTTGGGACAACATTTGCTGTTGGGCATTGTGCCCATTTATTCGGTACCCATTTCGAGCGTCCCAAGTCTTCCAGACGCCCGAGACCGCCCAAGAGACCCGAACCCAGGAGGTCCCTGGAAGGCCCCAAGAAGCCCTTCAAACGAACTTTCGCGAGGCCCCGCAGAGGCTCTCCAAGGAGGAGCCTCCGCAAAAAGAGCTGAGGAGGATGGGGAATACTTCCAGGGTATGGCGAGAATGAGGAAGGGGAAGAGGATGAAGTATGAGGGGAAGATTACGGATCACATTATTATTATTACGGCGATTTGTCTAACAGGCACCAAGGAGTTATCGCTAAACTTGTTGTTTAAACGTCCTGCCCTTTCGCCTGCACATCAATTTTGAAGGACCAAGCTGCATTGCGGGGGCGACGAGGCCAGAGATCGGCGGAGACGAAACTGGTGGATAGCCCAGGGGGCGGGCATCACGTGTTCGCCGGGGAGGGTAGTCGAAGACATGGGCGATCGATCGGAGACCCCACATACAGTCGGACCGAGGTCGGTCGGGGGACGGTACCCGAAAAGTTCTTCGTGCTAGTTGGATGTTTTTGTGCACCCTGGGGGAGGATGCCCCCGAATGCTCTTCGTCTTGGCCGGCGTAGGGCCTCCTGTCCCAGGTCCGGCTGTGCATGAAATGGTCTCCCCGGGGCCATCCGCCCCTGCCGCAGCCGTCGAGAAAGGAGGGGTGCGCGCCAGGTCATGCCCTACGTGTGCACCATCACAGGCGCCGCGGGGGGTGCTGCCTCCTCGACCCCGTCGGCCACCCCAACCCCTGCGTCTCGTGTCCCTTCTCTTGTCCGCGCTGTCCTGGGAAGAGGAGGCGGAGGAGGAGGAGGAGGAGGAGGAGGAGGAGAGCAGGAGATCAGGAGCAAGAGGAGCAGAAGGATCAGCAGAAGGATGAGCAAGAGGAGCAAAAGGATGATGATGATGATGATGATGATGATGATGATGATGATGATGATGATGATGATGATGATGATGATGATGATGATGATGCTGATGATGATGATGATGCTGATGATGATGCTGATGCTGATGCTGATGCTGATGCTGATGCTGATGCTGATGCTGATGCTGATGATGCTGATGCTGATGCTGATGCTGATGCTGATGCTGATGAGGAGGAGGAGGAGGAGGAGGAGGAGGAGGAGGAGGGGGAGGGGGAGGAGGATGAGGAGGAGGAAGAGGAGGAGGAGGAGGAAGAGGAGGAGGTCAGAGCAGGACGGCCCCCCCTGCCATGGCAGTAGGAGTGACTGTATGTGGCCCGGGGGCAGAAGACGACGCTGCCCGTATTATGTGCTCCTGCCTCCCTCCTCGACTCCTCGATTCCTACCCTCACATAGGGAAGGAGGTCGCTCTCGAAGCCCTGAGTCCATAGCCTACGTACAGTCGGGGCGCTGAAGCAGAAGCTCTGTTCATTGGGGAGGGGCTCGGTGTTCCTTAATCGTTGTGCAGTTCTCCTTAGGTTTTCGAAGGGAAATCGAAACTTAACTCACGGAAACAAAGGGGCCTCGTTCCTTCTGTAGGGTTCCTTACAAGCACTGTTTGCGCGGTCGCATGCACGGGTTTCGGCCCTCGAAGAGCTAAAAAAAAGCGCCCCGATTGTGGAAGGTCGAGAGGGGCCGAGGGGCCGATGGGTGCATTGGAAGCAGGTGGGAAGCCCCTCTTGAGCGTTCTTCCTACTTTCCGAGCACGCAGTACGGTTGCACGGTCTGAGTAGCTCACGTCATGCCGCCCAAGTAGTGGATCCACCGCAGGTATCACAACATACGACGGGGAGGCCATTGCCTTCGACCCTGTTACCCAACAGGCGGAAACAGATGTCGCACCGTTTCCGTCTTTGGTGCCATACAGGTGCGTCACGGACGAGGGGCGTGAGGAGTGGCCAGGCACAACCCGGACCCGCTGCGCGCGCGAGGCCGCGACTGCTCAAATGTGTGTGTGCGTGTGTGTTTGTGTACGTGTGGGCATTGTCGTTTCCATGTGTTCGGGGTCTTCTCCCGCTGTCCAGGTCTGGGCGCGCAGATGACACAGTTGATACATGTTTGGAAATTTGCCCCATGTTCTGAAGGGCCGGCCGTGCGCATTCGTTGCGCTCTCTTTACTTGATCTGCTTTGCCTCGTCGCTGCGCGCGAGGCCGCGACGCCAAAAAGTGGGTGGATTGCATGGTCAGGGCCATGATATCTCACAGATCTCATGGCCGCCTCTTCTGTCAACGCATCCCTTGCCCGCCTCCGTCTTCCGCGCACGTGCCTCGGGCCAGGGTGCGCCACCACCCCTCATTTCTGGCCCTCACTCGGCGCACCCGAGCCGAGGCGATGCGTCCTTCTACCCTCCACTGGCAAAGAAGGGCCGCACGGAGCGGAGCGTGCTGGTGCACCGCATGATTGTGGCGCCCGAGAACACCATCGAGGACCAGGGGTGGAGGGGCCGCCTCGTCGCGCAGATGTGCACCAGCCTTTTGCAGACGGGGAGGGGTGGAGGAAGTGAGCGCGCGAGTGATCTTCCACAAGGTTCTCCACCATTCCAGGGGAGCCCGCACGATCCCTCAGGATTGCTCCAGATCCCCCCGTAGCATTGTTCAGGATTTTGCGGGATTCCGCACGGTTTATGGATTCCCCAGGGTTCCGGGCGGGCCATCAGGATCCATGCGGATTTTTCTGTGCCCTTCAGGGCGTTTGCGGATTATTGAGGAGCCTTCGGATTCCAGCAGGGCCACGCGTGGTCCTCAGGATTCATCCGCGTTCTCTCTGGTAAGTTTCGAGGATTCGTTTGGGCGTCTCCGGAGTCCGCACGGTTCCCCAGGATCCCTCTGGGTTCTGCAAGTCTATTCGGCTCCCAAAGATCATTTTGAATTCCACGGGGGTCCGAAGGACTTCTCAGCAGTTGGGCGTTGCAGTTCTAGGATTCCGTCTTTGAAAATCAATCGCCAGTACGATGCAAATGTATTCCTGCATTTTGATTCATAACTTGCATGAACTTTCCGGGGGGACCACGTGGAATATTCAAAGATCCAGTTAAACACCAGGCAGTCATGGAATTTCCTTCCATTGGAAGAGTTATAAGCATGCAGGACGATGATTGGAATATTTTCATTCGAATATTCCTGGATCTTTCCCCGTACCCCTCAAAGACGTACGAATATTCAATGAGATTCATGGAACAACTGCCCCCTGGAAGACTTCGAAATACGAACAAATATTCTGGATGGTATAAGAATATTCCTGGACACGATATATTCGGGATGGTTCTGGAAGACTCGACAATATTCATGTAATCAACTTCATCGAGCATTCCTGAATCTTGCAAAACCCCTCATCAGGAATGTGCTCTTCTTCGGGAAAAACGCATTCGGGAAGATTCAGACGGAACCAGGAAGATTCAGGAAGATTATTATTCTTACATTTTTCTCGAGAAGATTTAGCAAGATGCAGGCAGATCCCTGAACTATTCTTCCTCGAATATTCTTGGCTATTCCCCTATCCATCCTCGGGAAGACTTGTGGGACAAGTCCTGGAGAGTCATCCCCCTGGAAGATTTGAACGAGTCAGTGAGTCTCAGAAAGATTCATGAAGCTACTTGGGAAACACTTCCTTGGGAAGACGTACGCCGTTGAAGCAAAAATGGTCCACGTTTCGCGCATCATGTAACAATCATCTGGCGAGTTGCCTTGAACAGGGATGTGTAGCAGCATGCAGTCAAAAAATCAAGGAGGATGGCGAGGACGAGGAGGAAGATGATAACGACGATACTCTGGAGTAGGACGACGATGGGCGGGAGGAGGAGCAGAAGCAGGAGGAGAAGGAGGAGTGCGAGGAGAAGGAGAACGAGGACGAGGAGGACGAAGACGTGGAGGATAAGGAGGAGGACGAGGACTCGTGGGGCAATCGTCCGAGGACGAGGACTACAGTCGGACCGGCAAAAGATCGAGGTCGGTTTGATTGGGGTACCCTAATGTTCGTGTTTGTTGGGTGATCTTGTGCATATTGGGGGGGGCCTTCGAATGTTCTTCAGTTTGGCGCCTGTGTTCACTCGTTCTGGTAAGGCTGGGGTTCGGGGCCCATGATTCGGCTACGTCCGCCCGCGGAGTCGGCAGACCCTTCCGTATTTACCGGTTTCAATGTCAAAGGTGCGACCGTTGGCAGCCGCGCGCTCGTTGATGATGGCGGCGCGTAGGCAAGCACCCTCGCGTGTTCTTGAGAGGGAGATTGGCGTGGGCCTATGCCGTAGGCCGCAATGCTCGCGCGTCTGTGGCGCGGGCGGGGGCCCTCCGTGTTTTTCGCTCCCGTGGGCAACAGCGCGGTTTGCAGAGACCGCGCGCCCGTGGACCACGGCGGTGCAAAGGCAATCACCCTGGCATGTTCTTTGGGGAGAGATTCGGGCCAGGCCCCGCGCCCGCGGAGTTCAGTTCGGGACGGGCGGGCGCTGTCGCGCGCGGCTTCATCGGTCCGCCGCTGGCGCCGACGGAGTAGGCCGCGGGACTCGCGCATCTGTGGCGCGGGGGGCCTCCACGTTTTTCGGTCGCGGTGTCCAGGCGGTGGCTTCAGCAACCGCGCGCTCGTCTGCGCTGGCGGTGCGAAGGCAAGCACCCTCGCACGTTCTTCGGGGACGGTTCGGGGCTGAGGGGCCAAGGTTGCGGGGGCCCGAAAGCCTGAGAGCGGCCGAAGGCCATGCGGGTGGAATTGGGGGTGTCTTCCGCGGCTCCCCCATGTAGGCTAGGCAGCGAAGATCGCGTGACGCGACGGAAGGGTACCTTCGGTGATCTTACGACTTGTGGTGCGCTGGCCGGCGGAAGGTATCATGTTTTTGCAGGAGGTTCTTCTGGCCGAGGTCCGATGGTAGATCGAGGACGAGAAGAATGAAAAGGATGATGATGATGATGAGGAGGAGGAGGAGAGGGAGGAGGAGGTTTGACTCTCAAGGCCGCAAAGTGCAAAATCGTTCCTCTTGGTGAACCCTTTGATGAGGATGTTGTCTTGCGTTATCGCACCTGGCTGTATTCTGTTATTCCAGATTGGAGACAATTCGAGGTGGTTCCTTCCCTTGTTTATCTTGGTATGCATATCGGGCCGGCGGCTCGTCTTGATAGTTGGGCAGCACCGATGGCTAAGTACAGATTGCGTACTGCACAAGTTGCCGCTGTGGGCGGCCCCACGCGAGTGACTGCCAGCAACTACAACATCAGATGCGTGACGACCCTGAGTTACGTCGCGC
The DNA here is from genome assembly GCA_963575745.1 of Prorocentrum cordatum. Lineage (NCBI taxonomy): Eukaryota > Dinophyceae > Prorocentrales > Prorocentraceae > Prorocentrum > Prorocentrum cordatum. The sequence continues at coordinate 403,226 of CAUYUJ010008691.1, read as the reverse complement.
AATTTTTGCCCCTCCCCGACGGCTTCAGTAGGACTGAGGCCGCCCTTCTCGCCCGTCTGTGCAACACTGCCCACTGTGCGCTCCCCATGTCTGGCTGGCTCAATCTTGAACAATGGGGTGGCCCAGAGTTCGATTGTTTGCTCATCTCCACCCCCGCGGCTCTCATCCGAGCCAGTCTCGAAACGTTCCAGAGCTGGAGGACTGTCCTTCCCCTCCTCCGTGCCTCCGCCGAGTCCCACCTGCCCGTGTGCCTCCTCGCCCGCGGTCCCCTGTCCCCTCCCTTCTGGCAACAGGCTTCTTTCGCCGAATTTCTTGAGAATGCCCAGGCTGGTGTTCCCAGACCCGTCGGACATGGCCTCGTCACGTCCTCCCCCGCCTCGCTCGCTCCGATGACCTCCGCTGCTGCTTCTGCGTTCACGTCTCTCCCTGCTCCTCCCCTTCCGCCCCCGTGTGGCCGCAGGCGGCCCAAGCTCAAGACGCAACGCCACTTCCGCCTGGCCATGCTCGAAAATATGTTTCCCGACCCTCTGGTCGGTGTGTTTGCTGCCCGTGTGTCCTCCTGGGCTCCCGCTTCCGAGAATGAAGTTCGAGCGTGGCCATGGTAAGAGATCCGACGAGTCCTCGTCCGAATGCACCCTGCCCAAAGAAGTGCGGTTCTCAAGCTACTGGCCCACGGGTGGACTACAGACCACCGGTTTCAGTGCGACAGCCCTTGTCTCTTAGGCTGTATTCCCTCGGCTGTCGATCCCAGCCGTGACGCTTTCTCTCACTACTGGTCCTGCCCGCGCTTTCTCGCCATCCTCTGCTCTATCATCCGTGCCCCTTCGCTGCCTGGCTGCCCTGTCGCTCGCCTCGGCCTGGCCCCCCCGTCCTCCGAGTCTCTCCTTGTCCCCGCTGCCGCCACCCTTCTCTACCATGACATTCATGCCCGCCGATCTTCCAGCAGGTAGCCGTTCGAGAATCGGACGCCAAGGCAATCGCCTCGGCCGTCCGCTTTCAACTCTTCAGATAGGTGGATAGACGTGGCGCGCCGCGGCCACGTGCGAGGAGAGGGAGGAGGGGGAGGAGGAGGAGGAGGAAGATGGAGGACGAGGAAGAGAACGATTCAGCAGAGAACGAGTACGAGGAGAAGACGAGGACAAGGACAACGAGGATGAGGAGGTGGAGGATGAAGCCGACGATGAAAACAATGAGGATCACCAGGACGAGGAGGAAAAGACACAGGATGATATCGAATTTGAGAAGGGCGAGGAGGAGGACGAGGGCGAGGGCGGGGACTCTGGCGGCCGTCTTTGGGTTTGTTCGAGGCCCTCTGTGAGCCCTCTTGAGGCTCTTTCGGGGCTTTCTCGGTGTCCTCGTATGGTTTTTTTTTTGGAGAGTATCGGGGTCCTCTCGGGTCTGTTAGAGGGTATGTTTGGGCCCTCTTGGGGGCTTTCCTGGAATCCCTGGAAATTCTTGTGGGGCCATTTTGGAGGCCATCGATTAAGAGGGGGGGTCCCAAATGCCCCTCCCCCTCGGGGATCATCAACGTCGTTTCTTGGGGCTCTCTTGGGGCTCTCTTGGGCCATCTTGTGACCCATCTTGAGGCGTCAGAAGCCCATCGGACGCGAAACCGCGAGTAGACACACACACACACACCTTTCATTGTTTTTAAGGCTCGGGGAGGATTTGGGGCTGTTGGCGGGGGGGTTTTCGGAGGGTTCCAAGAGCACTTGGAACAAAATTCTGAGACATCTTGGAAGCATGATGGAGGCCATCTTGAACGACTCGCGGCTATCTGGAGCCATCTTGCAAGCAGTACTGGAGCATCGAAGGCCCTCTTGGAAGCATCTTGGGTCCAGAAGGACACTTGGGGGATCTGGAGTACCTCTTGGGGCGCTCTTGGGGAGCCACTTGGGGCATTCGTGGGACCCTCATGAGGCTTCTTGAGGCCCTCTTGGGGTCATCTTGGGGCCTTCCTGTGGCACCTCTTGGGGCCTTCCAGCAGAAGGGCGAGACCCACAGTCTGGAGCCGTCCAAGAAGCGCGTGCACGGTGCCGAGTAACGAGCCCACTTCAGACGAGGGAGCCGGCCTCCTTGCGCGTAGCTGCTGGCAGCTTGATGCTGTCAAGCCACCTGGAAGTCTGAAGCGAGAGCCTGGCTTTGAAACGCTACCGACCTCAATCCTTGTGATCACTATGAAAGTCAAGGTTTGGGGATCATATAGGGGCGAACTATCCAGCGACAGTCCGATCTTAAGAAGCATTCCTCCATCTCTCCATCGGTGTAGCTGTCGATAACTTCAAGGCTCGATGGGAGGCAGTACTATGCGACAATCAGCTGGCGAAACTGATCCGCGTTCCACCCATGAGAACTTTTCGACGTTTCATCCGTTGGGGCTTAAGAACGTATTGCGGTGAAAACCATTCATAGCAACTCATCGCTCTCCATCCACGCATTTGAGAATAACACTCCCGAGAGGGTTGGAAGGGGCAAGCGAGCACCATGTTCAATAGTTTTACGCCGTTCCGCCGACTCCTGAAAAGTAGACAGAGCTCGTGTACCCTGATCTGCACGGTTTGTCCAGGTACGGCAGATCACAGGAGGACCACGAAGACCGATGCGGTGCCCAGGACGGACAGGGAGGCAAGGGGGAGGGGCAGAGGGCTGGTCTCTGGGAAGTCCTTGCAAAGGTTATCTCAGTGTTGAACCCTCTGTCGGGGGCTCCGGGGGGCCTTTTGTCGGGTCATTGAAATGTATTGAGGGGTGCGTGCAAGAAGGGAGATGATGTGGAAGTGAAGGAGGACGATGGGGAGATGAGGATGACGAGGAAGGACCACCATAGTTGGAATAATGGAGGTGAGGGGCGGTGAGAGCTCAGGAGCATCGCACGGCCAACCTTGGTATTGCGACGGCCTTAGGGCCGGTGCCGCTGACCCTGAAGAGGGACGACGACGACGACGACGACGACGACGACGACGACGACGACGACGACGACGACGACGGCGGCGGCGGCGGCGGCGGCGGCGGCGGCAGCGGCGACGACGATGCTGACGTGGGTCAGAATTCTCAGGGATGCTTCTTCGGGTCTCTTCGGAGCGCTCTCGGGGACCTCTGCGGGGCAGTTTGGAGGGCCGAGGCACTTGGGGGCCTCTCGGGAGCCTCTTGCTGGCCTCTTGGGGCTTCCGCTTCTTGGGGGTCTCTTGGGACCTCCTGGTCCGATCGGGTCCCCGTCTGAGCACCCTCTTGGAGCCGTCTTGGGGGCCTATCGGGCTGTCTTGGAGGACTTTTGGGCAGTCTTGGAGCCCTCTTGGGTCGCTTTGGGGCCCTCTTGGAGGCCTCTGAGGGCGATCTTGGGGCCATCTTGGAGCGTCGGGAAACTGGAAAGGCGAGAACCCAAAGTCTGTCAAAAACCAAAGGGAAATCAATGAAGTTTGCCTCTTGGGGCCATGGGAGTGCTCTTGGAGGCCGCTTGGGGCGTCTTGGAGGCCTCTTGGTTGGGCTGTCTGTCTGGAGACTATCTTGGGTGTCTTGGACCGATCGTTCAGCGATTCGGGGCCCTCTTCATCTTGGGGCACTCTTGGCCCGTCTTGGGGCCTTGGGCTCCCGGACCCTCCAAGGGGGATGGTATTCTGCCCCGGGGCCCCCCCTCAACGCCCCGCCATGAACACCCTCCTGGGACCTCCCCCACCCTCCACCCCTCAGCGTGGAAGGGATCAAGGGGAAGGGGCCTGCCTTCGACTCAACTGCGCCGGCGGGGAAGGGATCAAGGGGAAGGGGCCTGCCCTCGACTCAGCTGCGACGTTGCTCAATTTCGCTTTGGCTGGTACGGGGAGGAGGAGGAGGAGGACGAGGACGAGGACGAGGGCCCAGGGAAGAGGGGGGGAGCGGCGACGGCGGCGGCGGCGGCGGCGGCTGCGACGAAGATGACGACTCAAACGAAACAGCGTCTCTCGACAAGCACCGACAAGCCTCTCGCACACGCCGACAGGGTCGGCAGACTTCCCTCCAGCATTGTCAACAGCATGAGGTAGCGACGAAGTGACCCCGCACAGCGGGAATCACGGCGGCCCCCCCAGGGAGGAATCAGCATGCAGTTCTCTCAATGAGTGAGTGTTGAGTGTTTAGCTTGGACAAGCTAGACACGTGCGTGACTGAGCATTCGGCCTGCGGGGCCTTGTGGGAAGCTTCGTGGGCTTTCTGGAGCTATCTCGGGACTCCCTTGGGGCCTCCTTGTGCCATCTTGGCATCCCTTCTGGGGTCTTGGAGTCGTCTTGGAAGGTCTTGGGGCCGCGTGGGTCAGTCTGAGTCTTTGGACCGTCCTGGACCAATTTCGGGGCCGTCTTGGAGGCCAACCTGGAGCCATTGGCGTCATTCGGGGCCATAATTACTAGGGAGTATCTTGGGTCGCGTGCGGACCCTCCTGGAGGCGTCTGGCTGCGATGAGGCGAGACATCAAAAACGTTGAACAACGTTTGGAGGGTCGATGATTTGGGGTGCCTGGGCTCTCTCTTGGGACCTCTTTCGGTCTGATTCGAGTCTCTCGGGGCCTCTTGAGTTCGAGGTCTCTTGGGCGTGTTGAAGCCCTTAGTAGCCCTCTTGGATGGCATCTTGGACGTCTTGGAGGCGCCGGAGCGTGGATCTGGAGGCTCTGAAGGCCCAGCAGGTGCGCTGCGGAGCTTGACCCTCCCCCGGTTAAACAAAATGTCGGACCCCCGGTGAGGGGGAAGGGGAGAGGGGAGCCAGCCACAGGTCTCACGCGCCTTCTGTCCCCTGGGAAGAGGGGGTCGGCGGATTTTGACGACAGCCCTCCTCCTCCTCCGCGTGCCAGAACATCCTCCAGATCGCCATCGATGAGATCCCCTTGGAGTCGGAGAACCTTGTGACCGCCATCCACAAGATCGCCAAGATCAGGCGGAATAAGGCTGGCTCCGCAAGCTGCTAGTCCTCGCCTCCCAGTTTCGCGTGCGCGCAATCAAAAGGCGATCCGTTTCTAGCACGTGGCTCCCCGACAGAAGTAAGAGTAAAAGGAGAGGAGGAAGAGGAGGAGGAGGAGGAGGAGGAGGAGGAGGAGGAGGAGGAAGATGATGGGAAGGAGCAAGGTAAGGCTGGCTGACGTTCACCGCCAGGGGCTCTGAGGCGTTGTACGCGGTCAGTGGCTGCTCCGTCCACTCAGGCCGCTTTCCCGGTTATGCTGCAGCCTCCCGCTTTCGGCGCCGAAAATATCGCGGCGCATGCGCGCCGCGGTCCACTTTGCAGCTACATCTTGGAGGTTGATTCCACTTTAGGGTTGCTTCGAGTCTCTTAACCTGTTCGGTCAGGGGGCGTTGTTGGCACTGGGCTCTGAGTCAGACTATCCAGATCACTTGGCTCAGGGCCCCAGCTCATCTATCCCCCTCCCTTTACAGTTACTCAATATGAATACTACTCTCCTTTCCCCTGGTGACATCCAGGAAATGTTCAGCCCCCCTCCGCGTACGTTTTTTTACACAGGATTCCCAGAAGTTGGGTTTCCGCTTGGTTTTTTCAAAATGCTGCTCTCGCTGAAGCGCTGGCCTGATTTTCCGGCTGCCGCTCGTTCCGAATCTTGCTCCCGCTGCAGTTCCTGGCCTCATTTCCGCTCTTCCGCTCGTTCCGAATCGTGCTCCCGCTGCAGCGGTGGCGTCATTATTTCCAGCGCCATCCCACGGCATGGTTTTCGGTCCTTCCAAATAGAACCCGAAATACAGAAAATTGCCCCCCGAAAAACCATCGGAAGTGATTACACATTCGGTGTCGATTCGTTGACTTTTGTGGCCCCCTACTTTGGGGCTTCGCCACGCCATGCTATGTCAGGCTACGCGTCCTCCGAATCGCGGTCCCGCTACAGCGCTGGCCTCATTTCCGCGTTTCCGCTCGTTCCGAATCGTGCTCTTGTTGCAGCGTTGGCGTCATTATTTCCAGCGCCATGCCACGGCATGGTTTTCAGTCTTTCCAAATAGGCCCCCAAATCTAAAAAAATGCCCCCCCAAAAAAACATCCGATGTGATTGCACATTCGGTGTCGATTCATTGATTTTGGGGGCCGTAGAACGTCCCCCCCCGAGGACCTTAAAAAACGATCGGGCTGGAAAACGCCGATCCGATTTGACCCCGTGAGGGGTCCAGGGGCCCAGTGTGAGCCGATTGTTCAAGGAAGCCAGACCATCGAGCTTGGCAGCCCGCCGTTCCATTCCCTGACATCCGTCCTCGCCCGCCGCAGCGTCCCCCGCCGCCGCCGCCGTCTGCGTCATTGTCGCCGTCGGCAATTTCTGTGCGTTCCCTGGAGCTTCCGGAAGTCTTCGGGCCATCCGCCACGCCTCGTGCAGAGCTGTCCGGGGAGCCCAGGGAGACTTGGAAGGGGGCTCGGGAAACGCAAGGCAGCGTGTCGAAATAAAGGGTGGAGGGCCTTACGTTATTACAGTACCCCTACCAGACGGCACTTGGCATTCGAAAGCTCCCACATCGGGCAGGCACGGTTGCGCAGAGCATCGAGCCAGGGTTCCGGACAGGCCTTCTCCTTTCGTACACGCGCCATTTACTCTCCAAGGCATTCGGCGCCATGCCATGGCATGCAATGCGATGTTACGCTTTACGATACAATGCTACACTACGCAATGCCAAGCCATGCTATGACATGCTCTGCTCTGCCACGCTCTTCTACACCATGTTATGCCGCGCTTTGCCATGCATTGCAAACCTTCCCGGGATCATTGCCTTGCTCGACATCAGCTTGTGCGCATAAAGAAGAGATTTGCGCCGTGGTAAGGACTGGGAGGGAGGGGTATGACGACAGATATGACGCGAGCGCACCTGGCTTGTCCTTTCCCCCCTCTACCCCTCCCCTTGCCATCCCCTTCCCCTCCTCTTGCCCCGCCTGGGCATGGAATCCAGACGGGGAACAAAACGGCTCCTTTGAGAGCAACTCGTCGGATGGACGGCCCCACCTCCATTTTCCTATTCCTTCTCTTGCTATGACCCGGACCTCCCTCCCTCTCTCTCTCTCTCTCTCGTTTTCGCTGTTCGAGGAGGATGATGGGGAAGATGATGCACAGACGGGGGGAGGAGGAGGAGGAGGAGGAGGAGGAGGAGGAGGAGGAGGAGGAGGAGGAGGAGGAGGAGGAGGAGGAGGAGGAGGAGGAGGAGAGGAGGGGGGGAGGGGGAGGAGGAGGAGGAGGAGGAGGAGGAGGAGGAGGAGAAGGAGGAACAGATCTCGGCGGGCGGTGCACCTCCCCCTTCCCTTCCCCACCAGAGGCAGCAGGTCACCCCCAGGGGCGCGAAGGTTGGAGAGGCGCCCTCGCGGCTCGGGTTGGAGAGGCGCCCTCTTCCAAGGCGGCGGCGCGAGGGCGCGAAGGTGACCGCGCATCCCTGGGCTCGACGGGCGAAGCGCGGCGACCTGGAGGCATGTGGAAGTCGATTACTGGAGAGGAAGCATGCTGCCAAATAATTTCCAGATGTCTAAAAGATGTTTCAAACACATGATTTGAGCATTTGTCGAACATTTTTTACACAGTTTAAACACATGTTTGATTCAATGATAGGATTGTTAGAGTGTTCATTGTCATGGCATCCACAAACCTAGAGGCATGTGGGCAGAGCTTGGCGCGCAAAGCCGAACGCCGCCCCCTGCGACCAGAGAGTGCCTCCTTCCACCCCTGCGGCCACGGCCGCCTCCCAGCAGCCCGCCAGACGGGTCGGCCGGCCACCAGGCGTCCGCTCGCTCGTCGCCTCCCCCGCCCCTCCTCCTCCCCATCCCATCGGAGGGCGCTAACTGTCTTACCCGGACAGTCAAGGTATTGACAAAAGAAAGAGCGTGTTCTACCGCTGCTGGCGGAAAACCGGGGGGGTCATTACCGGTTCGAACCCCTCCCCCCCCCCCCCTCCAGAAAACCGGGGGGGGGTCACTACCGGTTCGAACCCCTCCCCCCCCCCCCCCTGCTCATCATGAAAAGGGGGGGGGTCACTACCGGTTCGAACCCCTCCCCCCCCCCCTCCGGATCCGGAAAACCGGGGGGGGTCACTACCGGTTCCCCCCCCCCCTCGAAAACCGAGTGGGGGTGCGGACAGTGGTGGGGGTGGTGGGGACGGGGTTGGTGGGGAGGGGACAGAGGGGACAGCGGGACACAGTGACAGTGGGACAGTGGGACAGTGGTGGTGGTGGACAGTGTGGTGGGGACAGTGGTGGGGACAATGGTGGGAACAGGGGGGGACAGTGGACAGTGGTGGTGACGGTGGTGGTGGGGACAGTGGTGTGGGGACAATGGGAATGAGGTGGAAACAGTGGGACAGTGGAGGGTACAATGGTGGTGGGGACAGTGGTGAAGGCGGTGGCGAGGACGGCGGTGGGACAATGGGACAGAGGTACAGTGGGGACAGTGGTGGGGACAGTGGGGACAGTGGTGGGAACAGTGGGACAGCTCAGTGGGACAGCGGAGGAGTCAGTGGGACAGTGGGGACAGTGGGGATAGTCGGGCAGTGGTTGGGGCTGTGGAGACAGTGGGGAGTGGAACCGTGGTGGGAACAGTGCTGGGGACAGCGGGGACAGTGCGACAGTGGTGGGGCCACTGGTGGGGACAGTAGGGGCGGTGGTGGAACCAGTGGGGACAGCGGTGGTGAGGACAGTGGTGCTGGGAACACCTGTGGGGGATGTGATGCGGACGGTGGTGGGGACCGGGAGTCGTTTGCTGGCGGTTGAAGTAGCGGGGGGGGGGCGGGGGGGGGGGGGTTTTCGAAACGGTAGAGAAGTGACACATACCCGGTTTTTCCGGAGCATCCGGAGGGGTGGGGGGTGGGGGGTGGGGTTGGGGGTTTTCGAACCGGTAGTGACCACCCCACCGGTTTATGTGCGGCGGGACGGGGGGGGGTGGGGGGTGGGGGCAGGGGGGGGGGGGGTAGAGGTGTTTGGGGGGGGGGGGCGGTTTTAGGTTGTTGCCGGGGCGTGATAGGTATGGAGGGGCTGTGGTCGGGGGGAGGGGTTTAGGTTTCCAGCAGGGCGGGAGGGGGGGTGAGGGGGGATTTTCGAGGGGGGAACTGGTACTGACCCCCGGGTTCCGGAGGAAAAGGTTGGCAATTTTCCACAGTAAAGCGGCGGTGGATCACGCTCTCTCTGACAAAAACAAGACGAAGGTGTCTCGCTGGGCCCCGGGACCGTCCAGGATCGATCTGGGAAGAAAAACTGGTCCCCAGGAAGAAGTTGTCCAGAGCTCTGGGGACCCCAGTGGGCAGAACTCAGGATATCGGAGGTCTGGATGTGCAGCGGCAACGCGCAGAAGGGAGGTAGGGGGAGGGGGGAATGCTGCTTAGAAGCACCCCTGCTTCTCAGAAGGTGCGGGTCCCTCTCCGAGGATGTCTCGGGCGACAGTGGCCTCGGGTCCCAAGACCGTGCGGTGACGGACCGTGCGGTGAGGTCTCTTGGGGTTCAAGGTCACCGCACGGTCTGTCACCAAACGGTTTTGGGATCCCATGGTAACAGGGATCGGCCACGCGCAGAGGGGGGTTTGGGCCGGGAGGGGGGAGGCTGCTTAGAATCAGACGATCGCAAACATGGGTCAAGGGGGCGTGGATTAGCGACGGGTCCCGCTTCCATGGAAAATCGCAAAGTTCCGCCGCCGAGCGAGGCGGCACCTGCCGCTTTTCGGGGAGGGCACCCCCTCCGATCCATGGATTTGGCGACCGCGCGCCAAATCCATGGATCGCTAATCCATGTTTGCGCGCCCCGATAGAAGCAGCCTGCTTCTAAGAAGGCTTCCCCCCTCTCCCTACATGCCCCCCTCTGCGCGCCACCAGCGGGAGGGGGTCACAACCCGCCCGGACGAGCAGTTTTAGCCGAAGACGAAAAGTAGCGGCATAAACATAAAATTGTCGGCGCTCCCTCCCCCAGGGTTTCTTGGATCTGTGCTGGGGCCCCCTGGCGGTGCCTCCGGCGCCGCCCCTGGCGCGCTCCGCGCGCCAGGGCGGGGACTCCAGCTCTGATCCAAGAAATCCGCGCGGAGCGCCGAAAGTGTACGTAAGGCCATTTTTCGTTCCTCTAGATACAAGAGAGAACCCTTCCAGGCGAGAATTTTTAGACCTTCTGACCAGCCATGAAAGGGCGGCCTTTTGCCCAGATCTCTTGGGACCCTCCAGGACAGCTCAGATCAGGCCCCACACCAGATCAGGCCACCCCCCTTGCGTTGTGCAATCCGGATTGCAGCTCTCGTCGCCCCAGGAGTGCAGGCGAGCGACGTAGAATTCGTCTTCACCGACACTGACGCGTAAGCAGCCCGCGCAAGGTCGCGCGTACAGTGGAGGACGATCCACAAGAAATCTTCCACAAGAAACCCAACCCTGAGACACCAGGACGTCCACTGATTATGGGTGTGGGAACGTTTCGCTTTCGTAGAACCATCGAAACCCAAGAAACTCAGGGCACCCTGGAGGCAAGCAGGGTGTTTCTTGACATGGGCCCCACTGTAGCTGTAAGCGCCCACGTTTCCAGTGTAGCGTGCCGCGCTGGCGGCCAGCGTCAGCCGCGGCGTAAGGTCGCTATGTCATCTCGCCAAGGGCGCCCACGAGGGCGCGAAGTTCCTCGCGCTACGCGGTTCGGCCCCGATTCCTTCTCATCCTCCTACTCTCCCCGGGGGGGGGGCGGCGCGAGAGCGCGAAGTGATTCGCGCAGCGCGCAGCGCGAAGTCGGGCGCCCTTGCTCGCGCAAGGCCCGTTTCTCTTCGTCGCCCGGGTGCGCCCGCTCCGCTCTTCGGCGATCGTCGGCCTGGGCCACCGCCCCGCTTGCGCCTGCGCGGCCGTGGCCTCCCGATCCCAAGCGGGGGCCGCGGCGCCCGCCTCTGTGGGACTGCTCCGCGGAGGCACGGGACCCTGGAGATCGGGGAGCATCGTCGACGATCGAGCTTGTCTTGGACGCTGTGCGCGCGCGCATTCCGACGGTCTCCTGGGGCGCCCTCGACGCTGGACACTGTGCGTGGATGCCTCTTGACCGCCTCCTGGGGCGCCCTCGAGGCCACGGCTGGCGCCGCCCCGAGCTGCCGGCCAAGCCGCGCCCCGAGATCACCACCCACCAAACCACCCCAACCCAACCCGAAGGCTCAGATTTGCCCTCCATTTCCAGTGGGGGGGGGTCGCGGAACATCGAGAAAACACGTATGGAACCCTTACCCCCCCCAACCCGAAATTCGGGTCTTCGGGTTGGGTTGGGGTGGTCTGGTAGGTAGTCACGAGAGAGGTCCAGGGGGCAGATGCTTTTAGGGTCGCCGTGGGAAGAAGTGTCCTGAGGGCAGGGGCGGTCCCGAGCGCCTCCTGCGTCCTCCGGGCCTCTCCGGGGGGGAGGCCCTTCCCGTGCAGGAGAAAGCCCCGGCCCCGTTTCCCTCGGGACCCCTTTCCTTCAGTGGCACGCGGCGGCAGCTCCCCGGAAGGATCACGGGAAGGTCCCCCCCAGCTGCCGTCCACTTGAGACAGAAGGCCGCCTGCCCAACAGCGGCCGCTGTTGGTTCGGGACAAAATTTGTTGTTGGACATTGTGCCCATTTTTTCCGTACCCATTTCGGGCGTCCAAGTCCTTGTCACTGCGGTTGGATCTTTCTTGAACTTCTGGTCAAAACGCACCCTGGGAGAGGTCCGGGGAGTAGCGGCATCGCTGTTCTTTAGCCCCCCCAGCCACACCCCAGGAATGATGGGGTCTGCTGCCCAGGCCTGGCTGCGGCAGGCTCGGGTCGCACATCGACGCGTCGGCGATGCCCGCTCAGGGCCGAAGGCTGCCCGCTGCCTGCACAGTCGAGCTTGATTGGCAGGTCGCCCTGCCAAGTCAAGGGTTCCCGTGAGTCCTGAGTTTAGCGGCTCATGCTTTCTACGTGATCGTTTCTTCAATACCCCTGGGGGGAACGCGTGTTCCCCCCCCCAGACCCCCCCTCCGTAACGGTAACGCTTGCGAGCCGAGCACAAGCGTGAATCTTTGCAGCTTCCATAAGACATTGTAAGGAGTACGCAGGCGCTCCGGCGCACGCAGGCATCGACCTGCACGCAGGGCCAGTGCACTTCGGTGGTGTACACGGGCGCTGTGGTGCACGCAGGCATTGTGGCGTACGGCATTGTGGCGTACGCGTACGCTGCAGTGCACATGGCTACTGTAGTGTGCATAGGCCTTGCGGTGCACGCGGCTGCTATGGTGTACGCAGGCGTTTTGATGCAAGCAAGCGATGCGGTGCAGCAGGATGATATCAGAGGAGGAGGGGCAGGACGATGAGGAGGAGGAGGCGGAGGGGAATAGGAGGTGGAGGGAGCCAGACAACAGCACATTCACAGCTTAGTGGCCCCACTGCGAGGGCGGGGGCTGCGGGCTCTCGTTGTCTTCCGTTGTTGCGTCTGCCTCTGGCCGCAGACGGTTTGCTGGCGCAGAGAAGGCGCGGCGGCGACCCCAGCGCGGCTGTGCAAGGTTGCGACGCGCCCGGGGGTGGGGGCCTTTCGGGCTCTAGGTTTCTCAGAAGCGAACCCGCGGTGCGAGATCATGGTTCAGTTTTGAGCCGAGAGCTTTCGGTAGCGCAGATCGTTCAAGATTGAACGATCCACGCGTTGTTAGAAACCACCTTCCAAGGCGTCACAGCCGAAGCCCCACGTCCTCTTTTCGTTCCCCCCACTTCCCGCATCCTTTTACTTCCTCTCCCACCTGCCCGAGCTCCCCCCCGCTCCTCCCCACTTGCTCCTACGTCCTCCCGTTTTCCCACCTTGCGGCCTTTGGTCCTTGGTCGTAGCCCTTGGCTGAAGCTTCCTCGCGGCCCTTGGTCGCGCCCTTGGTTCGTAGCAGGGCCTTGGCACACTGGCGCTCACGAGCGAAACGTGGTGCTCGCAAACTCATAGTGTGCCCGCTGACAAGTTTGGCGCTGTGGTGTACACGCAGGCTTTGTGTGGTGCTGCGCGGAGGCTTTGCGGTGTACAAAGGCGCTGTGGTACACATGGTTGCTGTGGTGTACACAGGCGCTGTGGTGTACACAAGACAAGCATCACGGTGCACGCAGGCAACGTGGTGCACAGGCGCTGTTTCGCACGCGGCTGCTGCAGTGTACACAGGCACCCTGGCGTACACAGGCGTCGTGGTGCTGTGTTGCACGCGGGCAGTGGGCACTGTCGTGTGCACAGGGACCGTGGTGCACAGAGGCGATTGATGTGCTGGCGGCTCGGACTCGCCCCGGCGGGTGCGCCGCGGCCGCCGTTACGGTTGCCCGCCCCTGCGCCCCCCCCCCCCAGGGCAGCACGCGATACCCCCAGTAGATCAAAAACGATCTCTGCATTCCTGTGGCGGAGCCCTCGGAAGATCCAAGATCCTCTCGCGTGCCCGCTCCAGTCAGATTTGCCCATGCCAGGCCATCCTCGCACGGAGGCCGCTGTCCGATGCCTAGCGGAGGGCGCTCAAGGTCGAACGATCTACGCGGTGACCCAAGCCTGCGCTCACTGTCAGCGCGACGGGAGCCGGCCGTGGGTTTCTCCTCCTCTCGAAGAGGACCTCTGACCTGATTTCGGCCCCCTCATCCGCACTGGACCGGCCAGACTCTTCCCCTTCCCTGACAGGCTTTTGATGGGCGTTTCTGCCAGCGCCCTGTGTGTCGCAAAACCGCGACTAATTCACGACAAGAGGGATTAATTCACGACAGGGGAAGACTAATTCACGACAAGAAGACACTAATTCACGACAATGTCCGGGATGAAGGTGGGAGGCGATCCCGCTTTCGCATCCCACTGTCCTCTCACAGGCTATGTGACGCTGCTGACGCAGCACCGCTGGCTGGCCCGCACCAGCGCGGACCTGATCGCGCCTCGCGCATCGCGATTTGCGTCGAGGGCCTTCTCTTCGTCCATGTCGCCGCCCTCCCTCTCCCTGGTAGTTCAAAGATGGGATTCTGAGGGATGGGGTCCTCAGGACGAGGTGCCTCAGACAATGTAAATCTACCCTTGGACCCCTTCCTATCCTGAGGACCCCATCCCTCAGGACCCCGTCTTTGGACCACCGATCTCTCCGTCTCGGCCTCCTCTTCCGCGCGCCCTCTCTCTATCCGAACAGCCTCGCGCGTCTACGCGTCTCCTCTACGTCGAGCCGGTCATCGCAGCTGCCCGTTGCCCCTTGTGCGCCCGTGCGCAGGACTCTCAGGTGGAGACTGTCACCGACGACCCCCGCTGGACTCGGCTGATGCAAGAGGTCGTCGATAGGACAGCGCATACATTTTTTCGCGCACGGCGGCACAGCAGGAAAGGTTTTGGTAATTTGGGGGCCTCCGAGGGGTCCCTCGTGGCCACGGTCGGGCGCAGCTCGAAAAAGTGCCTCAGGGATGAGCCCCAGGCCCGTTTTGAGCGGATGCGGAATGAGCCCCAGGAGGGGGTTGGGGCTCTGTTTTAAGCGGATGTAGCGAGCAAGCGAGGAGAGGCGAGTGAGAGGTGAAAGGACAAAGTGTATATCCAAGTGGGCGAGCAGAAGCGCACGACTGCGTTAAGGTTGCTTGTCGCAGTGGAGAGCAGAAACACATGCGAGCAACATAACATTCAACGAGTGTGGTATGTTGTTGGTCCGCTCTATTGTAGGCGCAGGGCAGAGGCGGAGATGGAGAGCGAGGCAGGGAAAGAGAGAGAGAGAGACAACTGTCCAAACAGGCGTTGACATATAGCGATGCTTAGGGGCAGAGGCAGATAGTGGCATGATGAGAAGACGGATCTGTATAGTAGGCTTACGGGATGAAGAGGGGGGGCAGAGAGAGAGAGAGACCTACATACACGTATACATATATCTTATGTGTATGTGTATATATATATATATATATATATGTATATATATATATATATTAGTCAGCCTGGACCCTAAACAGTGTTTCTGGCAATCCAGCAGCCAAAGTACGTGTGTATGTGTAGGAGCTCACGTGCTCATCTATATGGTGAGAGCTACGTGTTGTAAGCTGTGTGGTGCAGTCTATGTGGTAGGAGCTACGCACTCTTCTATGTGGTAAGATCTAGCGTTCTCATATATGTGGTGTGAGTTGCATGATTCGATATGTGTGGTAAGAGATATCGTACTCACGTGTGTGGCGCGAGGTGTGTGGCGCGAGCTACGTGGTGTACGCTGTGTGGTGCAATGCATATGGCAGGAGCTAGCGTATTCATCCATGTGGTGCAGACTACATGGTATAAGCTATGCGGCGCAGTAGATTGCAACCGACTGCCGATGCAGTCGTTTGAATAGTTTTCGATTGGATTGCAATCGATTGGGTTGAGCGATAAACATGCGCGCCGCAGGCGCGAACTTCTTCGTGCTCTCTATGTAGTGCAATTCAACGGCGGCGGGCGGCGACGAGGGTGGCGACGGGGCGGCGACGGCGGCTACATAGCCGCCCGACCGCCCACACGGCTCAGAAGACGGGCGGCGACGGGGCGGTGACGGCGGCTACATCGCCGCCAGACCGCCCACACGGCCCAGCTGCTTTGAGAGAAGTAAGGCCCCCTAAGTGCAAGCATTGTTAAGGATCGGAGGACCATCACAGTCATCCCAGTTGTCCTCAGTTAGTTCTTTACCCCCCCCAAGCTCCTTCTCACCCGAAGGGTGGTCGTATATATATATATATATATATAGGTGTGTATATATATGTATATAGGCTTCAGAGACACATTCCCTTTCCTATATCTATGAAAGCCGCATCCGTGGCCCTCGCAGTCCCCTGGCTGGCACTGCAGAATGTCTCCTGGGATTCCCGAGTTTCTGGAAGCCCCTGCTGGGCCGAGGCAACCGGCCTAAATCGGTCAGGGGGGCGGCCGAACGTCCTTGCGAGACCCCAAGAGACCCCCAGACCCACCAGACCCGACAACAACCCAAAGAAGACCCCCAAGATGTTTTCAAACGGACAAAGAAGACATTGATATCGCATGGGTTTCTGTATGATTTTGAGAATGCTCTGTTCTTTGGTCTGGCGTCCGAGACCGCCCAGGAAGCCCGAAAATCGCCCCAAAATTACCCAGAAGGACTTCCAGGCAGTCCAAGAGAGCCCGAAGACGGCCCAGCAGGGCCCCAATAAGGCCCGAAGAGAGCCCCATGACGACCCAAGATGGCCCCAAGACGCGCCCCAAAGCATTCCAAATCGTGACCCGGTCGTTCAGGGAGACCGCAGTTGGAAGCAGGGTGTGTCCCGAGGAAGCCCCCAGAGGGCCCCACAAGGCGCCCAGGTTCGTGAGGCCCCCAAGAAGCTCTCCGAGGCGGAACCTCCGCAGAAAGAGCTGAGGAGGATTGGGAAGAAATCGTAGGGTAGGGCGAGAATGAAGAGAAAGAGGAAACCTGCGGGAATGAGTCAGAATCACATTAGTATAGCGACCATGTCCAAAAACGCAACAATGAGTTATCGCGAATTTTGTTGTTGTACATTCCTGCCCTTCCGCCTGCATGCCAATTCTAGACGCTTCGCATAACCCTACCAGCCCATCCAAAAACGATACCCGGACGAGTTGCCCTGATCAGGGATGTGGAAGAGCATGCAGTGGAATAAAGGGCTGGGTAAGATGTCATACCCCAAGAGGGGGAGGATGGAGGAGGAGTTGGAGGAGCAGCAGGAGGGGGACGGGGAGGGGGAGGAGGAGGAAGAGGAGGAGGAGGAGGAGGAGGAGGAGGAGGAGGAGGAGGAGGAGGGATGAAGGAGGAAGAACAGGCGGAGGAGGGGGACGATGAGGAGGGCAATCAGAAAGGCCAGAAGCCTCCTGGATCGACCTCGAAGTCTCTTCGGATTTTTCCCGAGAGCTTATTGGAGTCCTCTCGGGGTGTCTTGGGGGGCTCTTGATAGTCCCGGGTGCCTCTTGGGGCGCTTTGGGTGCGTCTGGGGAGCCTCTGGGGGGCTCTTGGGGGTCTCTTGGGAGCCCCTCGGGGGTATATTGGATGCCTCTTGGGGGCCTCTTGAGGCCTCCTGAGCACCTCTCGTGGCCGTCTTGGGGCACCCATCGGGAGCCATCTTGGGGCCATCTTGGAGGAGATCGATCAAAAGAGCGGCCGTACTACAGACGGGTCCCCTTCCCCAGGAGGCCAAAATGTGGCCAAAACTTTAATACAGTGAATGGTTTTGGTATTCTCGACGAGGCCTCTTGAGGCGTCTTGAGTGCCTCTCAGGGGCTTCTTGGCGCCTGTTAGGGTTCTCTTCCCTGGCACCTCTTGGGGCCGTCTTGGGGCACTTTGGGGAGCTTAGTGGGACATCCTGTGGCGATTTTGCAGGAAATCGATCACAGGAGAGGAGGGGGCGCCTTAATTAAGGTCCCCCAGCAGGAGGCCAACATCTGGCCAACACCTTAGTGACATCCATGATGTTGGTCTTCTCGCCGAGGCCTCTTGCGGAGTCTTGGGTGTCTCGGGGGGGCCTCTTGGCGCCTTTTAGGGGTCTCTTGGGAGTCTCTTACTCCATAAGCGTTCCCCACCCAGGAGGCCAAATGTGGCCAAACATTTTGTAAAATCGATGATGTGGACTTCCTCGCCGAGGCCATCTTGGACGATCCAACCCCTCGCGGAGCGCCCCTCCAGACCCAGGGCGAGGGGGGAGGGGAAGGGGTCAATCGACCTTCCTGGATAGCAGGCCGTCTAGCTCCCAACACAGAAGTAACACCCGAGTGTCAGAAGATCGCTTAGGAACGCCACGCATGCCATGCGCGCCACCAGTTCCAGGTGCACCAGGCACTCTGGAGGCCCAAGCGTGCCAGGTGCTGCTCATGTTCTAAGTACGCCAACCGTGCCACGTGCGCCAGCTACGGGTAACCAATAGGGACCCCATGTGCCTGGGGCCCTGGCCCCAAAGAGTTCAGGATTTTGACTCCCCCTGAACCGAAGTGCCGAGCATGAGTCGCGAAACAGATGAGAGCTCAGAGAAAAGAAGGCCCTTGGCATGCTCCAGAGTTGGAGCCAAAGTGCATGTTGTATTGTTCTTTGACAGGGATGGTTGGCCTGCGCGCAGCAAGCAATATGCCAGCACCCCCGCCGCCCCTGTCAAAAACCAGTGCACAGTGGTCGCGTCGCACCCGCGCATGCTCCAGATTTGGAAACAAAGTGCAGTTGGTATTGTTTTTTACGAGGATGGTGGGATGGTGCCCGCATTGGTCCCAGTTGGCTGCTGGTCGCCCGGGGGAGGGGGTGTTCACAAATAGGGAGAGGTGGTTGGACGAGAAAACTCCCTAAACCACGTACGCCCTGAAGGGCTGGTGGGATTTTCAAGGACCACAGTGCACAGCGCGAGGCGCCGATGCAGTCTTGATATGTACGTGCGCACGCCGTGTACATGTACATATATAGAGAGAGGGAGAAGCAACAATGAAAGAGAGAGAAAGAGAGAGTCACACGCATGATGCATACGTAAACGGAGCAAGTAGCATCGTGCATGGGAATCTCCCCTAGTGAGATTATGGGTGTAGGATGAGCGTCATACTATTCAGTTCGACTTCTCAGAGAAAGAGTAGATAATCCCTCCTCGATTATCCTTCTCCTCGTCCGTACACTCCTCCTCCCACAACCTTCCTTCGTACTCCTCGTCTTCCTCACCCCTCCTCCCATCGTCCCTCCCCCCATCCCCCCTCCCCATCACCCCTCTCACTCCTCTCCATTCTCTTCCTCCTCCCCCTCCTCCTCTTCCTCCTCCATTTCTTTTCCTTATGAATAACTTCTCCCTGTCGCACCCTGAGGCCGGTCGAAAAGGCGGGCCGGGCGTTTCGCCTGATATTTCCTCACCATGTATGACCCTGAAGCTTAAAAGTTGGGAACAGTTTCACAGATGGAGGGCGGGTCGTTTTCAACATGTGACTCGCCTTAGCGCCTCGCACACTCGTCTGCACATTTGCAAGAGTTTCACGGATTGAGGGCGGGTGGTTTTTCAAAACGTGGTTCTCGCCGCAGCACCGCGCGCTTTCGTTTTAAATATTCGCAAGAGTTTCACGGATTGAGGGAGGTTCGTTTTCAAAATGTGGTTTTCGTTTTAGTGCCGCGCGCATTCGTTTTGAAAAGTTGCAAGAGTTTCGCGAGTTGAGGGCGGTCCGTTTTCAACATGCGGCTCTCGCATTAGCGCCGCGCACATTTCTTTCTTAGACCTTCAAGAGTTTCACGGATTCCCATGGTCAACGTACCAGACATGTTTCTGTTTGGAAAGATTCAGGATTATGAGGGTGCAAAGTTACGTTGCTTCGCGGTGTTGAAGTCCCAGGAATGGCGTTCTGGCACGATTCAGGATCGTCAAGACGGAACCGTCAGGTTGATCTGTGGCGTTGGAGTCCCGAGAATGGTCTACAAGCGGTTGTCTTCCAATGATGCAAGTCCCTCAGTGGGAATGAACGCTTGTAGGGGCCTATGAAAAGGGAGCTTGGAGGGAGTTTTTATGCCAACATCGTTGGCCCTCCTCCTCTTCCTCCTCCTCCTCCTCCTCCTCCTCCTCCTCCTCCTCCTCCCCCTCCTCATCCTCCTCCTCCTGATCCTCCGTCTTCTCCTCCATCCCGTCGCTCTACTTCCCCCCTTCCTCTTCCCCCTCCTCCCCCCTCCTCGCTCCCCCTTGCAGCTAGACCGGCCTCCAGCGGCGCCGTGTTCAAGTTGCAGATGCGCCCCCTGTCGCTCCTAGCGTGGGCGGTCTCCAGCCTGCGTGACCGCAGGCGCGGCGCCTCCCGGGGGAGCGGCTGCGACTGCACGATCGCCGCCGCCGCCACCGCAGCTCGTCCGCTGTCGTCCTCGCTTGTTACCCTCATCTGGCGATGTGGCACCTCTTCCTGCCTCCCCCCCTCCCCCCTCCATCCCCCATCCCCCTCCCCCCTCCATCCCCCTCCCTCCCTCCCTCTCTCCCTCCCCCCCCCTCCTTTCCTGCTCCCCCCCCCTTCTCCCTCCTCCCCCACCCCATCCTATTTCGTCGGCATGCTGGGCTCAACGCCGCTGCGGGCCCCGCCGCGCGCGACCCGCATCCGACTCGGGCCGCGCACCCGCACGGCCTCCCTGCCGACCTGGCAGCAGGCGGACGGAGGCGGAGGAGAAGCAGCGACGGCTGGCCCCTCCGGAGCCCGCGCCGTCACAGAAGTGGCCCGCGGCGATCTCCCAGCTCCTGGCGGCGCATGCTGCCCGCAGCCTCGCGGCATGCCGCTCCGGCGCGGGGAGCGCCGAGCGCCGCCGAGGGACCGCTCTGGGCCGCCGCCGTGGAGCTCGGCTCGAGGGCGGCGCCGCCCCAGCGGGCGCCCGCGGCTGCGACGCCCACTCGAAGGCTTCCGCGGCCGCGCGGGCGCGCGGGACGCGGCGGCGGGACCTCGCCTGGCGCGCCGGCCGTCCACGGCGAGGAGGGGCAGCAGAGGAGAGGCCACGAAGGCGCAGCGGCGGCTGCAGGGCCAGGAGGAATGCTCAAAAGTAGTCTAGAAGTAGTCTTGGGACGATTTTTCGACAATGTTCCACTATTTTTGTGAACATGTCTGGGTTCTTTTTATTCAATCGCTTCGCTCATTCCGCCGGCCCATGTTGCATGATCGCTACTGCTTCGCCGTGGGCCCAGGGCCATTGTGGCGCCGCCGAGGAGGAGGAGGAAGATGAGGATGGGGAAGGGAAGGGGAGGAGGAGGAGAGGGTGAGAAGGAGAGGAGGAGGATGAAGATAAGTAGGAGGAGGAGGAGGAGGAGGAAGAGGAAGGGGCGGAGGAGGAAGCCTCTCGTTGGCATCTTGTGTTGCTCTTGGGGCCAAACAGGGTCGTCGTCAAGATGCTTCTTTGGGAGGGCTCTTGGGGTCTTTTGAGAAGCCGTTCGGCGGCGCCTGGGAGGCATTTTTGAAGCCTTCTGGGGCCTCTCTTGGGCCTCCTGGGGGCCTCCTGGTGGCCTCTTGGGGGCCTCTTGGCGGCGTCTTGGGGCCTCTTGGAGGCCTCTCGGGGCCTCCTGGGGCCCTCTTGGGGCGGAAGGCTTGGTTGTGCGTCGCACGTGATTGCTTTGAGGTTCTTTAGATGTTGCAGCCCTCCGGCAGCCCCCCATATCGCTGCTGGGGCTCAAGCTTTTCAGCGGGTATGCGAGCATACCCGACCAGCGCGATCGGCGCCGTGATCACGTTCCTGGCAGGGTTCGTGGCGCACGACTTGCCCTGGCCCGCGCTGGTGCACGAGGCGAGCGACCTGCCTTCGCGCAGCGGCCCTGGCCACGAGCTGGAGGCCAGCTCGACGAGCAGCACCTCCACGAGCACCAGCACTGTGCTGGTCTGCTCGTGCCCGGCGCCGCCGGCGCCGAAGGAGCCCGAGCCGGCGCCGCTTCGAGCGGCGGGCTCGGGAACCGGCGCGACCGTGGAGGTGCCGCTTGCTGCGGTGCTGGGCGGCGGGGCGCTGGCGACGCTGGCCGCTGCTGCTGGCTATCGGAGCCGAGTGGAGGACCACGCAGCGGCACGCAAGGTGCTCGAGCCGATAGGTGAAGCTCGGATCCACCTGGCCTAGCTGAGTGACGATGGCTGACGACCGTGCTTGCCCTGGGCTCAGGGTATTGGTGACGTGCAGTGACGACCCGGGCTGGACGCACGAGCGTGTGTTGTTGTGGCCCCACAATGAGGCTCGCACTAGCTGGCAGATCTACACGCCCGGCAACGATCTGTATGCCGAGGACTTCGGCGACTACGCATCGCTCATCCCGATGACGGGGCGGAGGCGGTATCCCCCGGGTGTCAGGAACGTGGTGGCGTTCAACAGGCCGCTGCAGACGGCCGAGCTGGTCTCGCTCATCAAACGTGGTCGGGGCGAAGCCGTCCTCGAGCACGGGCCGCCAGCGAACGGCTGGTGGGCCGGCGCCGGCCAGGATTGGCTCGGAGGCAGGATGGACATCCCCGCGCCGACGGCCGTGGAGGTCCCTCGCGTGCGGCGCCGCCTCCGCAAGAAGGGCGTGGAGGTGCAGACCGACCTCCCTGTGCTCGTTGATGGAAGCCCGCCGCCCCCGCCGCCGCCTTCGGAGCGGCCGCCAGGATAGTGGGTGCGTTGCTCGCTCGAGGACAGCAATTTCGGCCAGATGGTGCCCCTCTCCGCGGCTGCCATCCTGCGGGGCCGCTATGGGCTCGACAGGGATGAGATGGGCGAGTGGCGGCTCATAGAGTATGTGGAGGACGAGCAGGCCAACAGCTGGCAAGATGACAAGCTGACGGCGGCGGATCGGCAGCGACCTCCCCGAAGCGGCCTCGGGGATCGGCTCTTCGGCGGTGGCGGAGGCGGCACCGCTACGCCCCCTGCGGAGCCCACGGCTGCGGACGTCGTAGCTGGCCCTGGCGAGGAGCAGGCTGAGGATTTACGCACGTGCTGGATCGATGTTGACGAGACGGGCTCGAGGTTCAAAGAGTGGCGCAAGGTAGTGCAGGAGAGCTCGCAAGAGGTGTTCTCGGACTCAAGCCTGCGCGGGCCGCCGGCTTGCCTGGAGGTGTGCCGTAAGATGTATCGCCACGGCGGCACGCCCAAGATCTGGTTCCAGGAGTGGTGCAAGGAGACGGGGATCTCTCGCCGGGACCGCGCCGACCACGAGGTGCAGACTCTCATCGAGCGTTTGTACCTCGCGGGCACCTACGGCCAGGTGAACATGGGAGCGCTGGCGTCACTGGAAGTGATCGCCCGCCGGCTGCTGCAGTATACGGAGGCGTACTCACACAGTGCCGACCACGCGAACTGGGCGGCGGCAAAGCAACTGGCGGGGACTACGAACCCGCTGGACCTGGTGCCCGAGGCGCTGCGCAGCTACGCCAGCCGGCTAAGCAAGGAAGAGCACGAGCTAGAGGCGTTGCGGGCTCGGGCCAAGACGCCTACGGCACCTTCGGCTGAGGGCGGTCGTGGCGCTGCGGCTGCCGCGGTGGACGCTGGCGGCTTGCCGCTCGGAGGCGGCGCTGGAGGTGACGGAGCTGGAGATGCTGCTGATGCTGGTCGTGGTCGTGGCCGAGGGCGAGGCGGGCGGGGCCGTGTCTCCCGCCCGCCGGCCTCGTGACGTCCGTGGCGGAGGGGGGCGGGCGCCCGACCGCCCCCCGCAGATCGAAGGGCGCCAGTGGGCTTCGCGGCGCTTCCTTCCTGCCGCTGGCCCCCCTGAGCGAGCTGCCTCCCGAGTGGTGCGAGGGGCTCAGCGCGGCGCAGCGCCGGCGCTGGCTGCGGGGCGGCAACGCTGCCTGCGAAAGCTTGAGTTACTTGCATGGAGGCATCCACCGAGGCGGTCGGGCACCAGTGAGCTCGGCCAGCCAGATGAAGATGGACGCCATTTCGGCGGACGCGCAGCAGCGCGTCTTCTCGGCGGCTCGCCAGTGGATAGACGTTGACAGCGCCGTCAGTGAGGAGGAGGCCTTTGCCAGGCTTCTTAAGGGCAAGGCGGGGTACGCCCCCCTTGGCTCGACCAGCATGGGCTCCTACGAGTACTCGCGGGTTAGTTTGCCAGACAGTGTCGTGGACGCGCCGTCGCTGGCCTCCATGTTCCCCGCGCAGGCAAGGCAATACCTCGAGGAGCTTGCTTCCAGGATGCTGCTGCCGCCTCGGGAAGCAGCCCTAATGCGAGAACTTGACGGACTACCTGGTTGTCACACCGATCCTCTGTTGCTGCAACGGCCGCGGAGCTATGGGAAGTTCGTGCGGCGAGCGCTCTCGATAGGTCTAGTCACTTTGACACGGAGGCCTAAGA
The DNA here is from genome assembly GCA_963575745.1 of Prorocentrum cordatum. Classification (NCBI taxonomy): domain Eukaryota; class Dinophyceae; order Prorocentrales; family Prorocentraceae; genus Prorocentrum; species Prorocentrum cordatum. Next base: position 379,622 of record CAUYUJ010008691.1, on the reverse strand, counting down.
GCGTGCTTGGTTTATTTTTTGTGAAGAAGAAGGATGGGGCCCGCCTTCGCTTCATCGTCGACTGCAGGCGGAGCAACGCCTTGTTCCGCCCTCCTCCTGGGGTCGACCTGCTGTCGGGCGAGGGGCTCGGCCGCGTAGAGATGCCCATCATGGGGGACTCCGACTTCGCCGGGCTCTGCGCGGTGCTTGGCGTGGGTGACGTTGCCGACTGCTTCCACAGGATGAAGATGCAGGGCGACATCAGGCACTATTTTTGCTGGCCACCGCTGGATGCTGCTTTGACTGGAAAGACACTGGTTGAGGGGCGCCCTGTGCACGCTGGCGAGCAGGTTTGGCCGATGAGCCAGAGCCTGCCTATGGGCTTTTCTCGGTCCTTATACTTCGCCCAGGCCGCCGACCAGCGCAGGCTCGATCGACAGCCGTCGTTGGCGGGTAGCCTGCGGCTGAGCGATCGCGGGCCGCCGCTAGTCCTTGGACAGGGCGCCGCGGGCTCGGAGCCGGGCCATTACATGTGCGTCGACAATGCCGGCGTGATTGGTGTCGACGCAGCGCGTGTGGCAAGCGCGTTGCAGGAGGCCCAGCGTGATTTCGATGGCGATCACCTGAAGTTCCACGAGGTCGAGGTGCTGCCAGAAGGGGGTCGTACCCTGGGCTGCTACCTCGACGGCAGGCGCCGAGCGACCCGCCCTACTGACGAGAGGTTCGCCATGGTGCGGAAAGGGTTGAGGTGCCTCTTGAGGAGACGCAAGGTGGCCGGCTGGCAGCTGGAGATGGTGCTGGGGCACATGACCTTCATGGCCCTGGTTCGCCGCGAAGTGCTGTCCATCTTCCACTCGGTATATGCTTTTGTGGCGCAAAGCTACCACGCCTTCTCCGTGCTGTGGCCCACCGTGCGCGACGAGCTGAACTGCTACCTGGGCATCATGGTGATGCTGGAGTCGAGCTGGACGAGGCAGTGGGCGCCAGTGGTCTACTCCTCCGACGCCAGCCTGTGCGGCTACGGCGTTGCGGAGGCCTGCTTCGGGGCCGAGGCCGTGGCGGAGGTTGGCCGCGTGTCGGAGCTGGCGCGGTGGCGGCTGGGTGCTGGGCTGGCGAGGCAGCATGCCTTCGAGTGCGCCGGCTTCCTCTTGGATAGCGAGACCGGCGAGGTCGTCCGAGATGAGGCGGGGGCCCCGAAGCGGCTGGACGCCGAGCTCCAGCGCGTGCTGGCCAGCGAGCGCTGGGAGCTGGACCCGAGCTTCCCGGAGGTGCCCAGCTGGCTCCTGCACGACTCGCATTGGGCCACGGTCATGGCCGATCGGTGGGCGTTCGCCGACGATATCCTTAGACTCGAGGCACGAGCGCTAGTGAAGGCTGCAGCTCGTGCCGCGCACTGCCAGCCTGTAAAAGAATGCCGCTCTCTTTTGCTAGGAGATAATCTCGCTGTCGTGTTGTGTTTTTGCAGGTTCAGGTCCAGGGATTTCCGGCTTCTAATTCAGGTCTGCCGTTTTGCTGCTCTGTGCCTTGCTAGAGAGATTAAGTTTGTTGTTCGTTGGATCCCGTCTGAGTTCAACTCTGGCGACGAGGGAAGTCGAAGGTTCGATCCAGCCTACGATGCCCAGAAGTCCTTCGTTACCCATCTTGGCTCGAACTCGCTGTCACCCCAGGTCCCTGCGAGCCCCGTCGATGCTCCCGCGGCGGGGGCCCGTGGCAGGAGAGAGCAGTCGGCGGCTGACGCTGAGCCGACCTGCGGTGCCGACGCCAGCCGTCCCGCTCGAGACGGGCCGGAGGTGGACTCGGACGCTGGGCAGCCCTGGCCGCCGACTGGAGTCAGGGGAGCCGCCGGCGACGCAGAGGCCCCGCTCGGTGGATCAGAGCCGCGGGCTAGCCGCGAGGCTGGTGCTGGAGGGCGCTACCCGACCGCCGCGGCAGAGCTCAGTAGCTGCTTGCTTGCGGCTGAGCCCCGGCGAACCCCGCCTGGCCGACAAGGCCGTTGCAGGCCACGGGGTTGCCGAGGTCGCGGCGGAGAGCGAGAGCGTCGTAAGCAGCGACGCCGAGGGGCCGCCGGCTGCTGCGCGCTCCCGAAGGCGTTTGGAGCCGCGCGGGAAGGCGCAGCTCAGGAAGGCGATCGGGGCGCTCGAGACCGCAGAGTCGGGCAGGGACGACGTGAAGTTGAGCGTCGGCTACCCCGGGAAGAGATCGGTGGGGACGGGCACTTTGGAGACCTACCGCCAGTGCGTGCTCGCATTCTGCGCCTGGGCCCGCTGCTGCCTCGCAGCCCTGCCCGAGCTCATGGGGCTCGACGGCCAGCTGGTCGAATGCATGAGCGAGAAGTCCTTGACGGGCGTCGAGGGCTGGCGGGGCGGGAAGCTGCTGGGCGGGCTGATGTTCTTCCACCCGGACTTCGGCCGCCTGGGTGGGCTACATCTACCGAGATCACTGCGCTGCCTGGGACGGTGGGAGGAGCTTTCACCATCTCGATCTCGGAAGCCCTTGGTGTCCGCGATCTGGTCGGCGTTGGCAGTGGACCCCTGCCACCTGGGGGCGCCCCTGGTAGGCGCGATGGTGCTGATCATGGTGGAGCGCCCCCTTTCGGCCAGGAGAGATGCTGAGCCTCACGAGCGGCCCATTTCTAGCGCCGACGGAGCATGCAGTGCAGATCTGGATTGTATGGCTGTTTCCAAGGGCTTGGGTGGCTCTCAGCAAGGTGGGGTCAGCGGACGATACCATCCCTTGCGAGTCAGGACGTCTGCCGTGGACGTGTCACATCTTCAAGGCCTTGAAGGATCGTCAGCCTTCCCAGCCCCTCCTGGACTTGAGCTACCCGCAGTACTCGACCCTCTTCCGGAGAGCGGCCACGCACATCGGAGCCGACGTCGTCACATACCAAGGCCGGCACAGCGGCGCATCGCTATGTTGGGCAACGGGACGACGCTCTCTGGGGGAGGTGCAGAGAAGAGGGCGATGGAGGCCGATGACTTCGATGAAGAAATACGAAAAGTCAGGACGACTGAACGAGGGCCTGGGGAAGCTGGGCGATGCCTCCATGGCGCACTGCGCCGCGGCGGCGAAGCTGGCGCAGGCTGTGCTGCTGCTGGGGCGGCCCGCGCTCGTGCCGCCGTTCGGCGGCCTCGAGGGCTTTCGCGAGCTCCGCTGAGCTCGCAACTGGCCGCTGCTTCTGCGCCGTATCTGCTGGACCTCTTCTCTGGCGGGGGCGGAGTCGGAGGCTTTGCCAAGCGACTGGGCTTCAATTCTGTGTCGTTGGACCTGCGAAACGGGAAGGATCAGGACGTCTGCAGTGCCAATAATCTAGATGCGATTCTCGCCCATTTTAGGGCTGGGCTTGTCAAGGCAGTCATGTTGGCACCTCCTTGCTCTTCGTTCTCTCTGGCTCGGAACAGATATCCTGTCAGAAGTGCGCAATCGCCAGAGGGCCTGCCATCCCTGCGCCCAGCCGACCAGACTACGGTCAGGATAGGAAATCTCTGTAAGCGTGTGGCTGTGTACATCGTTCAGTTGTGCCAGGTTTTCGGAGTGCCGTTCGCCTTTGAGAACCCACAGACTTCGTATATGTGGCGATGCCGAGATATCATGAAGCATGTTTTAAGCTGTAGCCGCACTCTGGATCTGCATCAGTGCGCTTTCGGATCCAGGTGCCGGAAGCAATTTGGCCCTGGGATGTGTCGCGGAAGCGGGAGATCTCGCTTTAAGCCACCCGGGTGCTCTGCGTTGTCGAGGCAAACACGGGTACTGTTCCTTCAGGCCTGGCCATAAACATGTCGTCTTGGAAGGAAAGGCTATGACCTTGAAAGCCGCGGCGTGCCCCTTTCGCTTCGCTCGTTGGCTGTGCACTGTTCTGCTCGACTTGTGAACAAAGGTGATCGGCTTGTGGCATACCGTCTATTATCATATGCAGAGGTTGACGCCTTCCCCGACATGCGCTGAATGGTCTGTACCGCTACGCTGAGAACTTCGACTTTGCGAAAATGTTGGAGTGTGCTCGCCGTTTGCACGTCTCGTTAACCTGGTCGCGACCATATGGTATCAGAGTTCACCACGGAAAAGACGTCAGAGCATGGTTGTGCGTCGCACGTGATTGCTTCGAGGTTCTTTAGATGTTGCAGCCCTCCAGCAGCCCCCCATATCGCTGCTGGGGCTCAAGCTTTCCCACCCTCAGCCACCCTGGACCTGCCCTATATAGTGCACGCCCCTTTTAACTTTCTTCACACCCTCCTCTCGTCAGGAGTGTGCTCGCCGTTTGCACGTCTCGTTAACCCGGTCGCGACCATATGGTATCAGAGTTCACCACGGAAAAGACGTCAGAGCACGAGTTTTCGGTTCGTGCTCCCCCTCTTTGGCCCCTCTTGGGGCCGTCTTGGGCGCCTCTTGGGCTGTCTCGGGGCCCTCTTGGGCCTTCTTGGGGCCCTCTTGGAAGCCTCTTGTCCCGTCTTGGGGCGCTCTTGGGGGCCTCCTGGGCCGTCTTGGAGCATCGGATGGCCGAAAAGGCGACAAGGCCAAAATCCTTCCAAAACCATCGTAACATTGCTTGGAGGCCTCTTGGGCCGTCTTGGGGTCATCATCGGCGTCTTGGAGCGCTCGTTGGGCGTCTCGGGGGCCTCTTGGGCTGTCTTGGGGCCTCTTGGGGCACTCTTGGCGCGCTCTGGGGGACCTGAGAAGCCACACCCAGGAGGAAAACCATCTCTGAGTAGCAGTTGCCGGGCTGCGGTCGGGCGGCGGTCGGGGTATTTTTCGCCAGGGGACCCCCAGGGACCGCCCCGCGCGCGCGAACTGGAAATATTGTTGTAACCAATTACCGGAGATCTTAGCACGCCTCTGGCCCGTTGGGCCGGCGATTTTTTTTGAATTTCGCCCAACATCCGTCAGGAGGGGAAGAAACACACAGACACAATTAATCCTCGACCCCCCAGAAAATATGGGAAAATATGGAAAGTGGGGGGGGAAGGCAGAAACCCAGAAAATGTTGGAAAATATAGGGAATCTTGTTAGTTGTGTGTATTTATTTGTGTGTCCTGGGGCCCCTTCAATCCGCCTGTAGGAGGACGTGCCCGACCTAAGGGCAGGGCGGGGGCCCAGGCTCCACGGCGGCAGCGGCGGCTCCCGGGACATGGCTGCCCTTGTGATGTTCCAGCCTGCTTTAGCCTTGACCGCCAGAGAGGATTTCGAGCACCAAAACAGTACCAAAACTCCAGGGTTTTCACGTGTCGGGCCCTGGGAGACACTCGTCCGACATTGTTTCGACACTCTTTCGACACTTTTCTTCGGCGTCACCCCAACCTGTTTATACTGTATGTGCGTCGCCCCCCCAGGGGCGACGCGCGCCCCGAGAAATCTTATAGTATATGCGTCGTGGCGGGCGCTTTCTGGCCACACCGCTCGGGAAACGATACACTACAAGATGGGTATACTCTATATGTTCGGGTCGGACGCGCTCCTCCAAGGAGGACAGATAGTATTAGTTTGTTCCTGTGCGTCCCATCTTCTGGGTGCTCGAAATCATCTCTTGGATGTGGCCCTTAAGCACGATGGGAGCAACACGAGGTCGCCCCAACGGGCAGCCCCAGGGGGCCTCGTCGACGCCTGGGCGGTGCTGCCCCTGCAGGGCCGTGGCTCGGCCAGGAGCGCGAGCTCGCCCCGGCGCTGCCGCCGTGGCACGGAGGGGTCGCTTGCCCGACAGCATCGTCGCCCGGGGGCACGTCCGCGACGCGACGCGCTTGTAGGGGACCGCATGCGAACCCTACCCCGACCCCCACGATTTCTGAGGCGGAGGGTGGGCTTCACTTCGCTCGGGAGCCATGCGCAAGAGAAGAGTGAACCTTCGCCGGGGTGACCTTTGGTGCGAGCCTACCGGGGTCCCCTTGGCAGTGGCTTGCACGCGTGGACATGGCCCCCCGCGCGGCCCCCTGAAACCGCGCACCAAAGATCAGTGCTGCCTAGGGCCACTCGGTCTTGCGTGGAGGCAACACGCTGGTTCTTTTGAGGCGAGGGGTTGGAGAAATTCTTCGCTGGGAGGCGACGATGAGGGGCGAATAGCCAGTGGCGGGCACTGCACGCACTCGCTCGGCAGCCTCGCTGAAGACACGGACCATCGGCGTCCCTGGACACACGGTACTGCTCACCCCTGGGCTGTTCGCCCCCGTCGTCGCCCCCGACTCGCGCCAGCGTCCCCAGAGACCGCGGGGCGCGGGCAGGGCGGCACTGCCTCCAGCGCTGGGCAGGGGCGACCGCAGGCCCACCCCCCGTCCACGTCGCTCGCTTCGGCAGGGGCAGGCAAGCCCGTCCTCTCGGCGCTCGGCGCGCCGAGGCTTGCCGAGGCCTGACTCGCTCAGTGCCTGGCGATCCCCCTCCCTTCGGCGGCGAGCGAGGGGGGGGAAGCGAGAAGGAGCAGACCCTCTCGGAAGGCGGCGGGACGTCTCCCCCGCGCCCTCCGAGAGGTGCCGCGGCATGGCGTGCAGTTCTGAAGCCGAGTTCCGCCGCGCGCCCCCCCCTGACTTGTCTCGCTCGCCTCCGCCGCCACTCCTCCCTCGCCCTTCCTGCGCGCGACGCGTGGCCGAGTCCCGCCGGCCCGCGGGCAGCCAGGACGGACGTGCGCGCGCGGCAGAGAGAGGGAGAGCGAGGGAGAGCGGGAGGGGCCCGATGTCTGGGTTGTCGGCCGCCTTGGGCTCCTGAACGCGGCTTTCGTCGCGCAGGCACTCGAGGAACTGCGAGTCTCGGGGTAGCCCAGGTGTCCTTGCCGGCAGCCGAGAAGAAATCGATTCGACCCTTGACCAGGAAGCCTCAACAGATTTCAGGGCCAGGTTTCGTGCAGTGGTTCTTTTGTGCGCTTGCCTGGGCCGTAGTCAAGAACTTGTATCAAAGAGTCTGCGCATCCTTACCTCTTCGGCGCGTCGTAAGCCACACATCCCATCATTGGTGGCCTGGCACCGCAGCAATTGCTTCCGCGTGTCATCACGCCTATGGCGAATCCCCGCCGCCCCCTGCCTTCGGACAGTGCCCATGTCGTGAGATGTCGCGCAGAAGTGTTGCCACACTAGTGGACCGCGTGTTCTCCCATCTGGTGCAAGGGCCTGTGGGGCCTTCTTTGGGGCGTTTTGGGCCGCTCTTGTGACATCTCGGGCCTTCGGGGGCCGTCTGAGGGCATCTACGCCGCGTCTCGGTTTCGGGGGCCGTCTTGGGCGCCTGTTCGGGCCTAAATTGGGCCGCATTTGGACCGTAAGGTTGCTCCAGGGTGTGTGCATCTTGGGCCGAATCTGAAGGCACCAAAGACGACGCGAAAGGCTCCAATGACATCCTCTTGAACCCTCTTTGACGATCATGACAATATTGGGGCCATCTTGGAGGCAATATTGGGGCCATCTTGGAGGCAATCGTCGACTTGTCCTGGGACATCTTGGAGGCCATGCGGGACTCCATACTGCGGGCGTCTGATAACAAAAGAAAACAAAAGGCTTTCCAATATTCGGTGCCGCAGCAGTTGAGAACCTCCTCGGCAGGCTGGGTCGACGTTCGCTGAAAACCTCTTGAAGCGGCCAAGCAGACAAGTTACGCGCCGGTCGTTGAAAGTAGGCATGTCTGGATTCACAGATCCGAATCTATTTCGATCGCCTTGCGATTTCAATGATCGATGTGCTTTGGCTACGTTGTGCTATTCTCTGAGAGGGCCTGAGCCCAATCTACTTGATGTGTTTACCTACTGTATTTCTTGCCCTTCTACTTCATGCTTTTACCTACTTTATGTTTTTGCCTACTGTACTTCTTCCGACTGACCGCGGGCCGCGGGGCCGGCGGATCCCGTGGCCTTCGGCCCACCCCGCCGCCGTGCCGCGAGCAAGAGGCGTATCGGATGCCCCCGAGCAAGGGGCAGCTTGGGATCCTCCCTTTCCCTGGGCCGATCCCGTGGCGCTCGGTCCATCCCGCCACCGTGCCCGGGTCGCGTACACGAGGCGTAGTGGAAGCCCGTTGGGGCAGCTTGGGATCCTCCCTTCCCTGGGCCTCATGGGCGCTTCTTGGTGCAGTCGGACCGAGGTGCAAGACCGAGGTCGGTTCGGGGAGGGTACCCTGGCGTTCTTCGTGTTTGTTGGATGCTCTTGTGCATCCCAGGGAGGGTACCCTTGGATGTTCTGTGTGTTCTGGCTGGCGGAGGGTCTCATGTTCTTGAGGGATGTCTTTCTGGCCAGGTCCGACGGTACACTGCCGGGGGCCTTCAGTAGGCCTCTGGGGTTGTTGACCGTCTCTGGGGCCATCTTGGGGCGGATGGTGCACTGCTGGGGGCCTTCAGCAGGCCTCTGGGGTTGCTGACCGTCTCTGGGGCCATCTCGGGGCGGATGCTCCAATTGGCAGCCCGAGCTCCCCTCTTGGGCCTCCTTGGCGGGTCTCTTGGAAGCCTCCTGATCCCTTCTTGGGGGCTTCGGAGGCCCTCTCGGGCAGGCACTCGGGGCTCGGGGCCGTCTGCGTCGCCCCGACCACGGGAGGCCGCCGAGTGCATCACACAGAGGCGTGACGATCCAGAAGGCTACCGAGTGCTCCTGAGCTTTTGCGAGCGTTGCTCGTCGGGCTCTGCAGGGGTGTGAGAGTCGGCTTGGGCGGGTGCGGCTTCCCAGAAGCCCGCGCGACAGACGCCAGAAGCGTCCCGGAGCGTGCCCGCTGATTCCGGCAAGTTGGTGCTCTCGGCCCTTCGGGATCCTACGCTCCGCTCGCTCACATTTGTGTGAGCACGAATTACGTGCTGAAAGCACTGCGACGGGCCCTTGCTACGGGTTATGATTGCGTCCCTTGTGAGAGAGCATCGCGGAGGGGCGAGGATGGTTGCTGAGATGTTCTGCGGCTCTCGGGGCCAGTCACCCTTCCAACGGCTTGAGCCCGACGAGAGCTCAGAATGGAGGAAGGCTCGGTGAGACTGCGCGCCTGCAGGGGCGACTCCTCGCTCTGCGGGTGGGTTCGATCCAGCAGACTCGACCACACAACCTGTTCGATCTAGTGCGTCCTTTGGGCTGCCATGGCGGGAAGGACTCGTCCAGGCCAAGGCTCCCAGATTCGTCATTCAATTGCGCACGTCACGATAAGCTGGCTGCGTTGAAATCGACCTGGAACGTGCCCAGCAGGGCCACAGGAAATCCGGAAAAGAGAAAGATGGATGGATGCGAAGGGGAGCAGGAAGAGGGCGGATTGGACTAGGGTGGGGCGACTGGTTCTGATTTGGGCGGGTATGGCAGGTTTGCTCCAGCGGCGCTTAAGTTGAACGCCGACTGGCCTGGAGCTGGCCGATGCCGAAAGATCTGAGCTTCCAGAACGCCGCGATCGTTCGAGGAGGAGCGATCCACGCGGTGTCAGAGACCAGCGAGGACGCCATCGCGGCGCAACCTTTGCCGTAGTTGCCAGGACTGGCTTCTCGCTGCTCGCGGGCGGGGCCGCCCATTGGCGCCCAGGAGATCGAGAGGCCGCACGGTCGGTTGGCTCTGGTGGTTCCCACGGCTGCTGCCCGCGGGTTCTTCCGAGGCTCTTGCCTATGATCTTCGCGGTGGCCACCAAGCGCACCGGCATGGGCGCGGTCCCGCAGGACTCTGTGGCCTCCCTGCTGGAGGGTCAGGGCAGCTACCTTGAGGCGCGATTGGCCCCCATGGCGGCCCATGAACGCTTGGGGGCTCCAGGGATCCTCTTGAATCGAGAAAGGGAGGGCTTCCAGGAGGAGGAGGAGGAGGAGGAGGACCTCCGGTTTCCGAGAGACCCTCTAGGTGTTCTACCAGAAGGATCTTCTCTTCAGCCTCCCCTTGGTCCTCCCTTTCCTGCTCCTCGTACTCCCCTCCTTCGGAGATCCTCGTCCAAGGTCCAAGGGCGTCGGGGCAAATGAGGCAAATACGCATTCCGCCTCATTCCTCCGCCTCCCCAACCGCTCGCCCGGGCAACAATTGTCACGGGTAGCTGTCTGTTTCTCTAGGGGGGGGGGCAGAAGTTGTCCGCCTGGGCGGGCGCCTGCAGCAGCACCATCGGAGCCTCGCTGTCGTTCTTCCGCCTCTTCCTCCTCCTCCTCCTCCTCCTCCTCCTCCTCCTCCTCCTCCTCCTCCTCCTCCTGCTCTCTTGCCTCCACCCAGAAAATGAGGCGAGGCCTCGCTGTGCCCGCCGACGGTGGCCCGGCCTTGCCCTGCTGCTCTCTGCAGCAGGGCGGCGCCCGGCGTGTGCGCCCCGGAGCGGGCCTCTCCATTCGGGAGACTCTTCATGGGGGGGGATCCCATGGGGGGATAGGATCCCAGGGGGGGGATCCCATAGGGATCCCCCCCCATGGAGAGTCTCCCGATCCATTGGGCCCGGCCGGTAAACTGCATGGAGCGGCCAGTGCGGTCAGGCAGCAAACACCAGGGCTGGCTTTCCGCCCGCCCTCGGGCCACGCATCGGCGACGCATTGGCGGTGCGACGCGA
>CAUYUJ010008691.1:356712-359212 GCA_963575745.1 Prorocentrum cordatum | reverse complement strand
GACGGTGGTTGGGTGAGTGAGACGATGAGACGACGGTGGGACGACGGGGGTTGAGGGTGGCGGCGATGGCGACGTCGACGGCAGCGAAAACCCATCGGGCCTGAAAATCGAGCCCGAATGCATTGGGTGAGTTTCAAGCTTTCACGTGCCCAGAATTCGGTTTCGGAGGGTGGGCAGCAGCGAAAACCCATCGGGCCTGAAAATCGAGCCCGACTGATCTGGGAGAATGTGTTGTTTTTTTTGCGTTCCGAAATCGCTTTCGGAGGGTCGGCGGCAGCGAAAACCAATCGGGCCTGAAAATCGTGCCCGAAGGATTTGGGGGGATCTCATCCTTCCGAGGGTGGGCGGCAGCGAACACTCATCGGGCCCGAAAATCGAGCCCGAAAGATCTGGGGAGATCGCATGCTTTCCCGTGCTCGGAATTTGTTCCCTCCTCCCTCCTTTTTTCCAAGGTACTCATCGTACCAACCATACCATACATACCATGCAATACCATACCACACCAAACCTACCCATCCATACCATACCTTACCATATCATGCCACACCATACCTACCATACAAAATCCCATCATCCCACCGTGCCATACCATATCTTATCATACACTTACATACCGCCTGAGCGAGAACAGACGGTGGCTAGGGGGTGAGACGGCGGTGGATGGGGGGTGGGACGACGGTGGGGCGAAGGTGGTTGGACGGTGAGACGACGGTGGTTGGGTGAGTGAGACGATGAGACGACGGTGGGGCGACGGGGGTTGAGGGTGGCGGCGACGGCGACGGCGACGGCAGCGAAAACCCATCGGGCCTGAAAATCGAGCCCGAATGCATTGGGGGAGTTTCAAGCTTTCACGTGCCCAGAATTCGGTTTCGGAGGGTTGGCAGCAGCGAACACCCATGGGGCCTGAAAATCGAGCCCGACTGATCTGGGAGAATGTGTTGTTTTTGTTGCGTTCCGAAATCGTTTTCGGAGGGTCGGCGGCAGCGAAAACCAATCGGGCCTGAAAATCGAGCCCGAAGGATTTGGGGGGATCTCATCCTTCCGGGGGTGGGCGGCAGCGAACACGCATCGGGCCCGAAAATCGAGCCCGAAAGATCTGGGGAAATCGCATGCTTTCCCGTGCTCGGAATGTGTTCCCTCCTCCCTCCTTCTTTTTTTCCAAGGTGTTCATCGTACCAACCATACCGTACATACCATGCAATACCATACCACACCATCCCTACCCATCCATACCATACCTTACCATATCGTGCCATACCACACCTACCATACAAAATCCCATCATCCCACCGTGCCATGCCATATCCTATCATACACTTACACGCCGCCTGAGCGAGAACAGACGGTGGCTAGGGGGTGAGACGGCGGTGGATGGGGGGTGGGACGACGGTGGGGCGAATGTGGTTGGACGGTGAGACGACGGTGGTTGGGTGAGTGAGACGATGAGACGACGGTGGGGCGACGGGGGTTGAGGGTGGCGGCGACGGCGACGGCGACGGCAGCGAACACCCATCGGGCCTGAAAATCGAGCCCGAATGCATTGGGGGAGTTTCAAGCTTTCACGTGCCCAGAATTCGGTTTCGGAGGGTGGGCAGGAGCGAAAACCCATCGGGCCTGAAAATCGAGCCCGACTGATCTGGGAGAATTTGTTGTGTTTTTGCGTTCCGAATTCGCTTTCGGAGGGTCGGCGGCAGCGAAAACCAATCGGGCCTGAAAACCGAGCCCGACGGATTTGGGGGGATCTCATCCTTCCGAGGGTGGGCGGCAGCGAACACTCATCGGGCCCGAAAATCGAGCCCGAAAGATCTGGGGACATCGCATGCTGTCCCGTGCTCGGAATGTGTTCCCCCCCTCTTTTTGTTCCAAGGTATTCATCATACCAACCATGCCATACATACCATGCAATACCATACCACACCGCACCTACCCATGCATACCATACCTTACCATATCATGACATACCATACCTACCACACAAAACCTGACCATCCCACCGTACCATGCTTTATCCTACCATACACTTACATACCGCCTGAGCGAGAACAGCATCGGAAACCCATACTATTTACATGGGTTCGTGCCCCTCCCACCCCTTCCAGGGAGGCCCCCGCCTCGGCGAGAACAGTATCGGACACCCATGCTATTTACATGGTTCCGTGCACCGCCCATACCGGACACCTATACTATTTACATGGTGTCGTGCGCTTCCCGTCCTTCCAAGGAGGCCACGCCAGAGCAAGGACAACATCGGAAACCAATGCTATTGACACTGTTTCGTGCCATTCCCACCCCTCCAGGGAGGCCCCGCCTCGGCGAGGACAGTATCGGACACCCATGCTATTTACATGGTTTCGTGCACCGCCCATATCGGACACCTATACTGTTTATATGGTTTCGTGCGTTTCCCCATATCGGACACCTATACTGTTTACACTACTACTACGAAGCCGCCCAGCCTCATCGGACTGGTGGCCTGTCTGGTCCCGTGGCGGCTGTGGCG
>CAUYUJ010008691.1:329212-339212 GCA_963575745.1 Prorocentrum cordatum | reverse complement strand
CACACCGCAATTGCGGATAAGAGTGAGGGGGCGGCGGGGTCGTCGGCAGTCTGCGGGACGGAGGAACACGCCGCAGGCGAGGTTGATGTTTCGCGTGTCCCCACCAGCCCATCCCAAACCGAAGTTCAGGCGAGTTGAGATGATCAGGGAAGTGTAGGAGCAGTGAGAGGGGGACAGTTGTTATCGTTCGAGGGAGGAGGAGGAGGAGGACGAGGAGGAGGAGGAGGAGGAGGAGGAGGGAGAGGAGGAGGAGGACGAGGAGGAGGAGGAGGAGGACGAGGAGGAGGAGGAGGAGGAGGAGGAGGAAAAGGAGGAGGAGGAGAGGGAGAGGGGGAGGAGGGAGGAGGGAGGAGGGAGGAGGGAGAAGGATGATGAATTTGCATGGTGAGGAGGAGCAGGAGGAGGAGCAGGAGGAGGAGGAGGAGGAGGAGGAGGAGGAGGGCGAGCAGAAGGACCAGAGGTTTCTTTGATGCCTCTCGGCGTCTCCCTGGATATCTCTTGAGCGCTCGGAGCCATTTTGGGTAATCTTAGACGCCCATCCAGGTGGGGAGAGGGCTTCGGAGGAATAGGAGGATGAGGAGGAGGATGACGAGGAGGAGGAGGAGGAGAACAGGGAGGAGCCGGAGAAAGAGGAGGAATTACAGGAACTACAGCCTTAGGGTAGCGACAAATCATCGAAAGACAGCGCACAAGAGCAGGGGACGCTCGAGTGCGCGGCCACATCATTCACCTATAACTGAGAGGGGTCGGGCGCGATGACAGCCCCAAAGAGTTCCTCCGAGCGGCCAGAAAAGTGTGCCGTTGTATTGTATGGACACTAAGCTTAAGTGAAGGGAGCTCAATGAGGCACTAGCGCACAGCGATCAACGTACAACCCGACAGCAAAGCGGATCGCCCAGTCCACAGACAGCCTCGCTCCATAACGACAACAAAAAAAAAGCTGAGCGTTCACTCTAGAGCAACGGCCGCAGGCGAGTCCCTCCGCACGGCTCACTCAGATAACGACACCCCCCAGGTGCCGACCCAAGCCTCCGCTTGCCACTGCAGGTCGGGACCCTGGAACTCCCTCGGCCGCACAGGCGGGTCACTTGGCGCGAAACTAAGTGGAGCCCAGAACCACCCCCGCAGGTCCCCCTTGCCCAAGGGGGGACCAGGTGGCACGCATCCGTGAGCCTCCCCCGACCACTCTGTGGTGCGAGGTGGTGACCCGAGTGCTGAGACTGACCCTGGGGCGGACAGGACCCCAGGCGTTTAGCGAACAGCACCCACCACCACCCGCCAGTGGGTGGTTTTTCGCGGCAGGTGAGGCCGTGCCCTGAGGGTCACGCTACCCCCCTGGCCCGAGCGGCCAAGCGGGACAGCCCGACACCCCAGGACCCGACCCTACCCGCCGCGGCGCCCCGAAGGACGATTGAGCAGGTTTTCCGCCCGGGGCCCCGATGTGCCGCCCACACACCGAGGCACCCCTCTGGCGCCCCGGAGAAAGAGGAGGAGGAGGAGGAGGAGGAGAAGGAGAAGCAGGAGGTGCAGGATGTGCGCGCTCCTGCGGCCGTCTTGGAGGCCTCTTGGACCCCTCTTGGAGCCCTCTTGGGCCATCTGGGAGCCATGCTGAGGCCTCAGAAGGCCATCAGAAGCGAAAAGGTGAGAAACAAAAAACATGTATGTTCCATAGGTTTAGGAACGATTTTGGCCTCTTGGCGGCCTCCTAGGAAGGCTCCGTGGCCACCTGGAGCCGTCTTGAAGCTTTCTTGGGGTTTCTTGGAGCAATCTTGGGAGCCATCTTGAGGCACCTTGGGCTATCTTAAGCCATCTTGGAGGTAATCTTGGGCTCTCTGAGGCGCTCTTGGAGCCGTCTTGGGCCATCTTGGACGCTCCAACCCCTCGCGGACCACCCCGTCCAAGTCCAGGGGAGGGGGCAAGGGGGAGGGGTAAACCCCTCCCCGAAAAGGAAGAAGGTGGTTGGAAGAGGAACCACTATAGACCACCTACGCCCAGAGGGCTGTTGGGATTATACAGCGAGCCCGCCGCAGGCGCTGATTTTGTATCAAATCAATGTGGGTGGGTCGTGGGGTGGGTCGCAGGCGGGTCGCGAGCGAGGACGGTGTCAACAACAGCGCAACAATTCAAGAGCAAGCCGCACCGTGGAACGCCTTTCGTATTACGAACCACACCAGGCCCGGAAACGGAACTGAACCAGAATTGAAACAGGAATTTGGCCAGTTCCCGATTGAGAACCAGAACCGGAACCTGAATTGAACCAAAATTGAAACGGGAATTTGGCCAGTTCCCACTCGAGAACCAGAACCAGAACCAGAACCGGATCAGAACTAGAACTGAAACATGACGTCGGCCAGTTCCCGTTCGAGAACCAGAGCCAGAACCAGAACTGAAACTGGAATTCGGCCAGTTGCCGATTGAGAACCATAACTGGAACCTGAACTGAACCAGAATTGAAGCCAGCACTCGGCCAGTTCCCGTTCGAGGGTCAGAACCGAAGCCAGAATTGAACCAGAGTTGAAACCAGACATCGGTCAGTTCCCGCTCGAGAACGAGAACCAAAACCTGAATTGACGGAACACGGCCAGTTCAGAACCAGAACCAGAATTTGAACGGAACCATGATTTAAATTGAACGTCGCCTATTTCGCGCTCGAGAACCAGAACCGGGACCGGAACTGAATCAGAATTGGAACGGGAGTTCGGTTAGTTCCCATTCGAGAACCAGAAATGGAACCGGATTTGAACCAGAACTGAAACTGGAATTCGGCCAGTTCCCGTTCGAGACTCAGAGCCAGAATTGGAATTGAACCAGAACCAGAAATGAATCTGAACCATAATGAAACCAGGATTCGGCCAGTTCCCGTTCGAGAACCAGAGCCAGACCCAGAACTGAACCAGAGCTGAAACCGGAATTCGGCCAGTTCCCGATTGAGAACCAGAACAGGAACTAGAATTGAACCAGAATTGAAAGTGGATTTCGGCCAGTTCCCGTTCGAGCACCAGAACTGGAACCATGATCGAAGCAGAATTGAAACCGGGTCTTGGCCAGCTCCTGTTCGAGAAGCAGAAGCAGAACCCGAATTCAACCAGCATTGAAAACGGGATCGCACCAGAGTTGGAACCACAACCGGATCTGAACCAGAATTGAGTCGACGCCGACGCTCCAGGGTCGGGGGATCCCCCGAAGGAGAGTGTCCCGGCGGAAGTTTCTCTTTCGGGGGGGCCCCGACCCTGGACCCCGCCGTCAAGAGAGGACGACGACGGTGACGACGCCGACGCTACAAGCTTTGGGAGGGATGACGACGACGACGACGACGACGACGGCGACGACGACGGCGACGACGGCCACCTCCACCACGACGACGACGCTGACGCCGACGCCAACCACGACGACGGCGACCGCGTACACGTCGCGATATGGAGATACTGTAGACCGTTTCACGCGCTTCGCACGCGAAATGGCCACGATTTACAAACATTGCAAGCCGTTTCGCGCACGAAACTGGCGTGATTGGTACATTCGTACGCCGCTTAGCGCGCGAAGCGACTGTCTTTTCCATATTGCCGACCGTTTCGCGCGCTTCGACCACGCACTCAGCGGGCGGGCGAGCCTATGGAGGCGCGCCCTGCAGACGCGAGGTTGTGTTCCAATGGGCTCGCCCACTCGCTTGGCTCATGGATCTCTGGAGGTACGAAGGGCACGTAGTGCATGAGGGGCGTACCGAACGAAGGCTCCCCCGATTTGTCTTGAGAATCTACGCGGCGTCCATGAGGCGCGAAGTGCGTGAGGTGCCTGCAAAATTGAGGCTCCTGTCAGCTGGTTGGTTGGAGCGCCCGCTGAGACCACTCATGGGAGTCTCTGGATCACGAAGTGCGTCGGGGTATTGACGGGAGTCCTCGAGACACGAGAGCCGTCAGGGGGGTCTACGCGCCATCTTGGCCTGCTGCGCGGTCAACACCACCGCACGGGAGGACGTGACGGAGTGGGCCAGGGTTCCCACACCGGGTGCGTGGTGTGGGGCAGCGCTTGGAGCCGCCAGCATGGGCCGTTGGGGGACCATGGGTCCTGGCATGCTTGAGAGCCGCACGACGGCGCGTATTCTGTGCTGCGCATCACGCGGTCATTCGCGGGCTCCTCGCGCGGCCCCCTCGCCGCCCCAACGCCGTCCCCGGCGCCGTCCCCGACGCCCGCGCCCACTGGGGACTGCGGTGGTTGGAAACCTAGCCAGGACATCGTTCACAGTGGTGCGCGTGCCCACGCCGAATGCAACAGCGTGGTGTCCTCCGACAGGAAGATGTAAAGCTCGTTGCGAGGCGTGCGATGGTTGCACTGCTTGGGTAACAGATTCGCCAGCTGTGGGAGCGATCATCCCATGATGGATTGTTACTGGCTCCGTGGAGTGGGGGAACTCCTTCAGAAACGGCGGGGTACCTTGCTCGTCGGCTTACACGCCTACGCCCCCAGCGGCACCCTCCCCGACGTCAGCGCCGACGCCGTCCTCAACGCCCACGTCGGCGTCAACGTCGACGCCCAAGCCCAGCGCCCGCGCCGACGCCGACGCCAGTGCCGCGAGCGCCGACCGCGACCTGCCACACGGCTGTGCCCGAGGAGAAGTGTTGCGTCCAAGCCGCGTGGGCGCATCAGGATGGTATCCGCTCGTTTCCGCAGTGGTACCCCGGCTTGTCTCAGGAGTCTTCCTTCGAGGAGTTCCAGCGGCATTTGTGGAGTCCACGGCCTCGCGAAGTGTTCCGAGCTTTGCGCGGCTGCAGCGCCGCGGCCGACCTTGCACCGACTCCTGCGCCGACCGCTGCTCCAGATATGCATTGTACTCCACTGGGATACTCTGCAACGGCCTGCTCTGGGACGGGTGCATACCTTCCACACGCTCTGCTTTACCCAGCGTGGACAATTTCGCTGCGAAGCGCACCAGTGACCCCGACTGCGAGAGCTTCTTACACAAGGGCGCTTCAGTTGCTGCCTCTCGGCAACATTCCGGCAAATTCCGCGATTGCTCTTCCCCCCCCCTCCTATCAAGACATTGGAGGTAACAGCAGCACAGTCACACTGTATCAGAAGACCTTTGTGGCTGCGCCTTTCCGCACCGACGCCAGCGCCGACCGCGGCCTGCCACGCGGCCGTGCTTCGCGAGTAGTGTTACGGCCACGCCGCGTCGGCGCATCAGGATGGTATCCGCTCGTTCCCGCGGTGGTATCCCGGCTTGCCTCGGGAGTCTTCCCTCGAGGATTTCCAGGAACATTTGTGGGCGCACGCGCTGTACGGGTGCGAGAGGCCATGCAGGCAGTAGCCGCAGACTTCAGGCAGTGCCATGCCCGCTCTCGCCTTGAGTCTGGAGGATCTCGTCGGTGCAATGCCACTGTTTGCTGTATGTGTCAGGGGGAGTTTGAGTTTTTTCACCTTTGGGTCGATCCTCCCTTGCGCCCTGCGTCGGGCTGGCCCGACTCAGCGTCCGCCAACGTCGGAACATAGTTCGCGTCGCGCCGATTCGCGTCGCGTCGAGGATTGCAGGAACGTGGCCATTAGGTGCACCTAAATGGCCCTAGGCTCACCGCGGGCCCAAAAGGTGCCCGAAAGGTGCATTTTTCTTCACTCCCCGTTTGCTGCCCTCCATGAACGAACACCCCGAGGTGCGCGCGGCCCTTCGGCACCAGATGCTCGGCAGCCCACTCGAGAATTGTTTCTGCGAACAGGTATCCACCGCACGAATCCGGCACAGTACGTGCAGTGCCGGGGGTGGCGGACCGTCTCCCCATCCTGCCATCAAAGGGGGATGCGAAGTCCCTGGAGACGGGACGGGGTGGGCATTGGCTGGCATCATAGCCGACCCACAATCAATGGAGGCATCAAAGCCTCTGACCATCATACTGTCTAGGCTGATCCACTCACGGATCCAACACCTCATCTTCTACTCAATTCATTCCATGCGTAGCATGCTCTCCCTGATTGGGCCGTGAACGGGACCCAGTCCCCTGTCGGCCGTCCAGTGCCTGTCATAGAACTCATAGAACTCATGGAATTCAAAGGGAATGGGAGGGCCACGTTGCTCCTGCCTCCTGGCTCGTTCTTCGTTCTCTCCCCCTCCTGTTCTGTTTCTCCCCTCTTTCGCCCTTCCTTCCCCCTCCCCTCCCGCTTCCCCTCTCCACCGCCTCTTCTGCCCAAGGGTACAGGTTTCCGACTTACCTCGCTCACAGGACCCCCCCCCAAGCGACGCCGCAGGAGACTCGCTTGCAGCATGGCGGACCGTGGACATGGGCAGCGTCAGGCGATGGGCGACTTCGACCCCAAGGGCTACCGCGACGACCACTACCGCGACCAACCTTCCCATCGTAGGGCAAGGTCGGGCCGTGACCATCATAGGTCTAGGTCCAAACCCATCGCACGGGACCATCGCAGGCCCGCGGCGGGGATGGGCCGCGACCATCATAGGTCTAGGTCCAGGTCCAGGGCACGTGACCATCACAGGCTCATGCCGCGGACCACGGGTGGCCACCATGAGGCCCCCACCCGGCCCCTCTCACCAGACCGCCTGCTCTGCCCTAACTGTGGCATCCGCGGACACCTCGCCAGGGACTGCCCTGCGCAAAGCCCCGGACTCCCAAGGAAGCCACCGCCTGCCTCGCCGATCGGGGCTGCCCCCGGGATGGCGCACGGCCTGACACCGAAGGCATCGCCGGCGGCGCGGTCGCCCCACCTGCCGCTGGCCTATCCCGCCAGGCAGTATGATCCTCACCACGGTGCCCAGTACTTCGATCGGGCTCCGCGCCGGGAACAGGACCCCCGTGGCCCCCGCGACCTCCCAGCCACCAGGGACCACGGGCAAGGCCAGGCCTACCCACCCAACCACGTCGGCGCGCCGGAGAGCGGGGTGCAGGCCGCCAAGAGTGCCATCCAAAAGCTGTCCGACATTGAGGTCCGCGAGCTACTCTTCTCGGGGGGCGCCGTTGCATCTAAGCTTCTGGAAACGGCTCACGCCCCCCCCCCGACTACAAGCCCGACATCCCGTTCGGCACGGAGGACTTCATCAATGAGCGCAAGAAATGCAACGCCGAGATGATGCGCAGGTGCATCTTCTTGTGCACCGCCAAGACCCGGAGGGAGATCTCCCAGAACGCCGAAGAGTATTGCCCCTACATCATGCGGGCGCAAGCCAGGCGCAACCTGCAAAAGATTGTGCCGTTCGTGCCCCTCGACTCGGACACCTTCTCCTTCTCGGTTTTCCTAGCTTGGATCTCGACCCAGAGCCCGTGCAAACGAGCCGAGCAGTCCACGTCAGGCGAGTGCCTGTCCCGCCGCCCTTCTTGCAGACCAGGGCCAGGCGCATGTCGAGGCTACGGAGGCGATCCCTGAGGCGCAGCCTGCGTCGGCTCACACGCTCCGGGCACTCTCAGGAAGGGGTCGGGCATCCCAGAAGACGGTCACCCAGTACGCGCTCGACGACATCAAAAAGTTCAAGCCTGACCGCATGCACCAGGCCAGGAACACGAAGACTATCGACTGGGCCATGGGCGAGGCCGTGCCGACGGAGGACTCCCCAGCGTCGGATCGGCAACGCTTCGCAGTCTACCGCAAGGCGCTCGATGCCATCGTGGCGCCCAAGGGCCGGTCGAAGAAGCCAGACCCGAAGGTCCTCGCGGTCTTCAAGGACAAGGCGTCCGAGCTCGGCGTTCGCTTCGACGAGAAGCGATTTGGGGACTTGTCGCAGCTCCTGGCGGCCATCATGGCCAAGACGCGCTCGACAGAGATTTGACTATCTTCCCGTACACGCGCAGGAGCGCACCGCGCAAGCGGTGGTGTTTGGGATCTTCACGACGACGGGATGCCATGCATTTCCAGAACCCCTGAGATCCGATTTTGCAACATCACCTCTCTGGCATTGGTCCGCCATGCCTTCCACAGCGTGTACGCCGAGAATGTCTTCGTATGGCCATGCATTTTTGCACTCATTCGCATGGGCATTGCTCTCACCGCACCCTTCCTGATGTCCTCCACCACCGCCTTCTACAGCAAGCTCCGCACACTTGCATCCTCACTCCCATCCTCTACATGGCCACCGTCGCCGGACCTCCTGCATGCTGAATTTGTCGTGTACATAATATGGAGTTCCTGGCATAAGCATTACTACGTTGGCAAGACGGTCGACTTCCAAGCCCGCGTGCGCCGACACCTACAGGGACTTCTCTATCCAGGCAACTACAATCTAGTTGGTAACCCTTTGGTCCAGACTTCCCGCCTGCAGACCTTACCTGGTAACCCTTTGGTCTTAACTCGTGCAAGCTCGTGCAAGCTCAGCAGGTTGTGATCGTCACCGGGACTCGGAGTCAAAACGGTGTATACGTTACTTGGCTTCCCACTCACAGGACCAGGCGCGGAGGTAGAGGGGTGGGGAGGGGAGGGAGGGGACACTCATAGAATTCAACAAAATCCCCACGAACCCGGCACAGTACGTGCAGTGCCGGGGGTGGCGGACCGTCTCCCCATCCTGCCATCAAAGGGGGATGCGAAGTCCCTGGAGACGGGACGGGGTGGGCATTGGCTGGCATCATAGCCGACCCACAATCAATGGAGGCATCAAAGCCTCTGACCATCATACTGTCTAGGCGGATCCACTCACGGATCCAACACCTCATCTTCTACTCAATTCATTCCATGCGTAGCATGCTCTCCCCTGGATTCGGCCTTGTTTAGCCGCACGGCCATAACAAAGCCTCACGACTCGGGCTTTGTACACTCTCTGACTTTCACCGCTGTCGGTAAGTGGCAACGTTGAGCTTCGCATTGTTGCAGTGCGCGCAGTTCCCTGGCAGAGTCGATCTGATCGGACCAGCTCGTCCGCACGAGCCAGGCGACGGGAAAGTTTGGAGGTGCGCAGCCGACCGAGCTGTGCAACGAACGACGAAAATACGCTGCTTCGCACGTCCAGGAATGCGAATCCCGTGATCGCTTTGGAGCCAGCTGCGGTTTCAGGCTTCTTCTGCTGCTGCCCCTCGCCCCTGCCTGAGGTCCAGACAGCAGTGCTAGTTGGCCACCTTGCTGCCTGCTCCTCCCGCCCTCCTTCCTTCTCTCCTCCAACCTCCTGGCTCCCCCCTCCCTCCTCCTCTCTCCCTTCCCCTCCCCCCCCTCGGCTCCGGAGGACAGGCTGGCGAAGGAGGCAGAGCCGCGGCTCGGGGAGTTCGTGCCGCAAGACATGGCCATGTGCGCGTGGGCCTTCGCCAAGGCGCTGGGGGCCCACGCAGGGGAGGGCCCACGGAGCCACCGCCAAGAGCGCCGCCCGCGGCGGCCCTCGCGGCCTGCGCCCGCCGCCCCGGCGCCGCCGCGCCCGCCGTCGCTCGCCCGACGCGGTCGCCGGCCCCCAGCGGTCCCCCAGCGTCGCTGCGCCATTCTCGCCCGCGTCATCTGTGGGACTCACACACTCAGCGAGCTGAGTGCGTTCCACTGCTCGCGAAGCGCCTGCTCGCAGGCGTCTGAAAGACATGTCTGCCTCCATGTGTAAATGGATCGTAAGTCCCCCCGCGGCGGATCCAGGCCATTTGCGAGCAGCTCCTTTGCGAGTAGTGGAACGCGCTTGCCGACAGGTGAGGTTGGGGCAGAGAGTGTCGGAAGAACGCGCCGCACAGCCGATGCATCGCCGATGCGTCGGCGACGCGTCGGCGATGCGGCTCGACGTGGAGCCCGATGTTCTCCACGCCGACGTTGCGATGCATCGCCGACGCGGTGCCAGGCGGACCCTGGAGGCTTCTGTCCGCTCCTGGGCTGCCGAGGGCCCTCCGCGGGCTCCGAGGCCATCAGAGATAGATTCGTAGAGAGAGGCCGGTCACGGGGGAGGCCCCAGGGTCCACAGGACCCCCGTCCCTAAGGACCCGTTTCTTGGATGGCAGCCGTCATCTTTCCTTCGTCTTGCTTCCTGTCCTCGCCCTCGTCGCCCCTCGTCTTGCTTCCTGTCCTCGCCCTCTTCGCCCCCCTCCCTGTCCTCGCGCTCAGACTC
>CAUYUJ010008691.1:319212-324212 GCA_963575745.1 Prorocentrum cordatum | reverse complement strand
CGAGCAGCATCCCTTGGGATTGTCCCAGGTCGTGTTGGCCGAGCACTTGTAGTACATGTTGAACGTGAAGCCCTTGCCACGGTAGAACTGGTCCGTGTAGTCGCCCATGCGTCGGTAGGCCTCCTGCGCCATAACGTTGCCCTGGCACTCCTCCTTCCAGGCACGTTTGTGTCCCAGGTGTGCGTCCGCGACCCCCGAGGCTTCCAGGAAGCCCTTCTTCAGCCTTCCCACATCATCCTCTGCCTTCAGCGCGTCGAGCCACTTCTGGACCCCGCCCTGCGCCTCTGCGCCCCGCACCATGTCCTCTTTCTTCTCCAGGATGGGCCCCAGGCCTCCCAGCATGCGGGCGCGCATGGTCTCGAATTTAAGGACCCCACAGGCCCGCGCCATACGCTTCAGCGATTTCTCGGAGAGGCCGAGCCGCAGCAGGGGCTCGATATCCGCGACCTCCTCCACGGCCTTGACGTTGGTCAGCTGGTGGCCCTGGTCCTCAGCATCGTTGTCGGGCGGGGGGTCGCTCTCATCGCCACGGGCAGGGTCTGCGGGGCCAGGTCCATCCTCGAGGGGTGGAGGTGGCGCGCGGGGCGGCCCCAGCACCACCTCCACCGCCATCGGGCGACCGACCTCCTCCGCCACCGTTTCCGCGGCTGGGGGGGCGCCCGTGCTCTCGGGATCGATGCCCACCCCGACGCTTTCCGTTGACCTCCGCAGGGCAAGCAAGCCGTCGTCGGAGAGCGCGAACCCCACCAGCACGTCCATGCCCTCCTTGATGTGGTCGAAGCTCGCGCGGAACTTCGCCACTCGCTTGGCGGCGTGGTCGATGGAGCCGGCACCCTTGTTCAGGCGCGCTGCGCGCGTCACGGCCTCGTGCTCGGTGATGTTCTGCGTCGCCGCCACGCAGTGCGAGCACGTGTACAGCTTGTATTGGCCTTGAACACCCTTCCGCGGCTCGGGGCATTGCGGGTTGCGCTCTGAAGCCTCGGCGTAGCGGCGCATCTCACCACAGCTGAGCTCGTCCACGTACTCCACCATCATGATCTTCCAGTCGTCCAGCGCTGAGCACACCCGACACCAGCCCAGGCGCTGCGGCGGGACCCAGTACGCACCCATGCAGTGGACGTAGCCCGCCTCGGCGTAGTCCTCGTCCGCCATCATCTCGGCGTCCTCGAGCGCGGCAGCCGTGCCGCCGCTCGGTGGGGGGGCTTGGCCGTAGGCGGCCTTGTTGCTGCGACGGCGGTGGCGTTTGCCGCCATGCCCGCTGAGGGCGCCCGTGGTCGCTGCACTCGGGGCCTCACTGGCGGTTTCATCGTCCATGGAGCGGCCGCCATCGGCGTCGCTGCGCGCACCTCGGCCACCGCGGCCGCTCACGGCCTGTTCCCGCAGCTGGAGGTTGTGGAGCGCGAGGGTGATCGCGTCCAACCCGCGGCGCTGCTCCGTGGTGAAGTTGGAGTAGGTGGCCGCCGCTGCCAGGGCAGCCCTCGTCACTGGCACCACCGCCGACGTGGGCATCGCGGAGGCCTCAGCAGGCGCCTCGGCCGCCGCCGTGGGGCCTCCGCCCGAGGCACCTTCAGAGGCAGCGGCGCTGGGGGCGGCCCCCGTACCGCCGCCTCCGTCGGCGCCCTCGGCAGGCGTCACTGATCCCGCGGGCGGTGTCGGCGCCGTCCGAAAGGTCGCCGCCTCAGACATCACGTCGAACCCCTCGTCCGAGACATCTTCGCTCTCCGACGCGCTCACCTGCTGGCCTGGGCGCTGCGCAGGCCCCGCTTTGGGAGTGGGCGCGTCGGCCGCGGTCGCACCGCTGGCCTTCGCGCGTGCCCCGGCCTTCGCTGTAGCTTTCGCCGCCAACGCTTCGCGGAGAGGCGCCGCATCGTGACTAGGCGAGTCGGCATGCGTCACTGCAGGCCACGGCATCGGCGCGGGCTTCGAGAACTTGGGCGCCATCACTTGGTCGGAAGGATGGCACGGGAGGTGCAGCTCAAGAGATCGTGCGAGGCGAGACCTCACGAGCCAAACAGCTGCCGAGGAAGAGAGGGGAGGGGGAGAGGCTGTACACCGAACCAAACTGGGGCGGCCGACTGCCAAGGCGGGGCAAAAGTAAAACATGAGAACTAAAGGTTGAAACCAGCGGCTCCAGGTGTATGGAGACCGATCCTTGTGCAGGCTGAAAACGGCCTGACCCCCGTTCGGGACCCTGGACGGGCAGGAGAGGGGGAAGGGGGGCGAGGAAACCACCTCGCGGGCGGGCGACAAAGCGGACGGCGGGCCGCCGACGGTCCCAGGACCCGCGGGGCGACCCCGATCTTGAACGCCTCTTGACGCCTCTTTTACAAGTGGTCTCGGGCAGGTGCTGCTGGCGGAATGATGGCCCAACACGGGCGGGTTGAGAGAGCAGCTCAAGACTCAGAGCACAACGAATGTGACATAGCGGGAGCACAACGCGCACAAGGCTGGGCAACTGCACAACGCAGCGTGCGGGACAGGCATGACGAGGCAAGAGCGCATCATGCACACTATGAGGGAACTAAACAGTACCGTGCACACAGCTGACGTGACCATGTTTTTATGACTGGTCAGGGCAGCAGGAAGGCAAGGGGGGAAGGGAGGGCCAGGGGGCACACGCAAGTGGGAGGGAGCCACACCTAGTCAAGACCGGACACTCGGGGCGACCCCGGCGTCCAGCCCGACTACGTCCTCCGTCGCCAGGGCGACCTGCTCAGCGATTTGGCCCTGCAGGGCGTTGGCCACTGCCGAGCGCAGGGACGAGCGCGCTGCGGGCCGTTCGGCCTCGGGCAATTCCCCCGCGGCACGGCGCAGCCACGTCTCCGCCTCTGCGCCCCAGCGGCCATTGACATCGAGAACAAAGGGCACCAGGCCAGAAAATGGGTACCTACGGTGCATCACTTTCTCTCTGCGCTGCAGGGGTGCCTGATGCGGCCGTCCCGTCTGGGCCACGGCCACCTCGTCCACCAAGCTGATGTCGAGACATACTCGGCCATGGAGACCTCGATGGTAGACGACGTCCAGTGTGGCCGCGCCCTGCTCTTCCGTGTGCCACTCGGGGATGACCTGCTCCACTAGGGCGTGATGGCCCACCCCGCGCAACCAGAGCGCCACGGCATCTCGGATGGCGTTGCGGCGGCGCACCGGGCCACCTCCCCGGGGGCAGTTGAGCGCACGAACGCCGCGGACGTCCACCGTGCGGCCACGCGCCGGGCCGGCCTGCGCCACCGCGCGAGTGGGCCCCGCCGGTCGGTTCTGGCACGTGCATTCGGATTGCAGCAGCGGCAAATGCATACGCCTCTTGGCCGCAATGCAGAACGCGTGGTCGGCGAGGGGCGAAACCTCCTCGAAGTTATCCAACCAGGCGCCCGCTGAGCTGCCCGAGGCACTATGCACCGCCGCCGCCGCCGCCGTCACCGGCAGCGCGGCCAAGAACGTCTTGGTGGCGTGGCCCCGTACGTGCTGGGTGTACGTCTTCTGGTCCTTGCCCCTCCACCCTTCCAAGAGGCCCTGCCAACGATCACTCTGGGGGCGACGGCCTCCTGCCAACCGCCCCTGCTCCTCGTCCGCTGCCGAGAGGGCGCGGCCGAGGCCCGGCCACCGCCGAAAGAAGCCAATCGTTGTCGTCTCGCGGAGCTCCTGGGCAGCCGCGTGGATCCCGACTTCCCAGGACGCCAAGAGGGCAGCGGGGCCGCGCTGTTCGGCGCTGCCACAGCCCAGACCTCCGTCGCTGACCTTCATGAAGATCTGCTCTCTTGGGGCAGCCGTGACCCCCAGAAGGGCGTTGACGAAGGCGACCACTCCGTCACCCACCCTGCGGCCCCACGCCGCCGTGAGTGGAAGCGCCCGCTGGATGTGGACGCAGGCGCCCCTCGACCAGATCCCTATCAGCTGGAAGGCGTCAAAGGCAGACAGCCCGTGCGTGCGGAGCGTCAGGAGCTCTCGGAAGTAGCGGTCCTGCTTCTGGAGGAAGGCCTCGCCGCAGGGGAGTGGCGTGGCAGCACCCGGGGCGACCCCGGCGACGCCAGCCGGCGCGAGGCCACCCTCGTCGAGGTCCTCCGGGGCGGCAAAGTCCGTGAGCGGGACGCCCCTCCAGTCGGCATCCACGTCGTGGTTTGCGTAGGCCAGGGTAGACCCCACCGCCTTGAGCTTCTGGACGCGGTATTGGGCGTACTCCGCGAACTCCGGCGGCAGGACAGCGTGGGGATCCGGGGACCAGATCTGGGTCTTGGACATCTTCAGCTTTATCCCGTGGGCTTCGATGCGGGCTCGCCAGGCATCCAATCCGCGAAACACAGCGGCCGCGGTGCCCACGAAGTACGTGTCGTCCAAGAACGCCAGGCAATCCCCTTCGACGTCCACCGCGCGCACGGCCATGCGACCGATGCTGAGAACATCCGCGGTGCCGACCGCGTAAAAGCCAGGACTCATCGGGCAGCCCTGGTCGAGGTCACGGATCTGGTCGACCAGCTGGGCAGGTTAGGACCCACCCCCCGCCACATGGCGTGCGCGAGCAGGGAGCCAGGCCTCCGCCAGCGGCGCCAGAGCGGGCACCTTGGAGCGCACGGCCTCCTTCACGAGATCGCGGGGGATGTTGCTGAACGCATCCCCGAGGTCCACCGCCACCACCCACTTGCCTGGGCTCGAGTTGGCCATCGTGCAGAGGCGTCGGCGGAGAGCACCACATCCGTCCTTAGCCAGGCCAAACTGTTGGTCCCCCACCGCCGCCCGCATGTCCTTGTGGTGGACCTTGGCAGCGCTGCGGCCCACCATACGGCGGGTGACATTCCCACATCCCAGGACTCGCACGTCCCCAGGGGTTGCCTTGGGGATGCCTGCGAGGCGCGCCGCCGTCAGGGCGGCTAGAGCCTCGGGAGGAAGGTCGCCGATGGCCAGGCGCGCCAGCGTGTTGGCCACCGCCTCCGCTCCGTCTTCGTCGTGCTTGAGCGGGGCCCAGTGCTCGTAGCGTCCTCCTCCAGGTCCCGCCCCGCCGCGGCGGG
>CAUYUJ010008691.1:286153-309112 GCA_963575745.1 Prorocentrum cordatum | reverse complement strand
CTACTACTACTACTACTACTACTACTACTACTACTACTACTATTACTACTACTAATACTACTACTACTACTACTACTACTACTACTACTACTACTACTACTACTACTACTACTACTACTACGACTACTACTACTACTGCCCGGGGAGTCCATAACAGACCCCTGAACATGTGTTTTATTTAGGGTGTAGGCCCTAAACCCCAAACCCTAAACCCTCAAGACGAAAAACACCACTCACTGAGCAAGCTCGAGCGGTACCATGGCGAAAGACAGTGAAACGATACCACGCCGAACGATGTAAGCTTGCGCGAGCGCCTGATGGGCGCGCCAACCATACCCGACGCTCCGAGCGAGCCGGCGCGAGCGGAAGCGGCTCCGGAACAGCGGCCCCCAGGCGGTCTCGAAGCTCCCAAGCGCCCCGAAGCGCTCCCAGGCAGGGGCCCCCAGGCGCTCCTAAACGCTTCCGGCACGCTCCCAAGCGCTCCCAGGCGCTCCCAGGCGCTCCCGGCACGCTCCCGGCACGCTCCCGGCACGCTCCCAGGCGTTCCCAGGCGCTCCCGGGCGCTCCCGGCACGCTCCCGGGCGCTCCTAGGCGCTCCCGGCACGCTCCCAAGCGCTCCCAGGCGCTCCCGGCCCGCGCGCCCGCGCCAGCTCACTCCTTCGCCTTCTTCTTCTTGTCCTTCTCCTTCTTCTTCTGCGCCGCCTCCTCCTTCATTTCTCTCTTCCTCCTCGCCTACTTATCCTTCTTGTCGGCCTCCTTGATGGCCCAGCGCTCCTCCGGCGTGCTGTTGCGCAGCACGCCGCGGCGCCACGCGGCCGGCAGGGTCCGAGGGCTCGGCTTTGGCATCGCTGCCGCCGCGGCTCGGCCGGAGACCCTTGCAGTTTGAGCCGAAAACCTCCGGAACGCCCCCGCTCGGATTCGAACCGCCTACGCCCGGGTTCTGCCCCTCTGCCCAAACCGCGCGCCAAATGGGCCCGCTGCCCATTCCCCCGTTCCGGAATCGGTTTCCGCGGCGGCGCCGAAAAAAACCCATTCCAATGCACATTTTTGTTTCGAAAGTGCTGAGTTCTTGATTCCAGCGCCCGGGAGACCGATTCCGGCGCCAGGCTCGGCAGGCTCGGCGTCCGAGCCAACGCCCAGGCCGAGCGCCCGAACCGGCGCCCGCGCCGAGATCCTCCCAGGCGCTCCTGGCACGCTCCCGGCACGCTCCCAAGCGCCCCCAGGCGCTCCCAGGCGCCGCCCGGTGCTCCCAGGCGCCGCGGGAGCGCCGGAACGTCCCCGCTCGGATTCGAGCCGCCGACGCCCGGGTTCTGCCCCTCTGCCCAAACCGCGCCCCAAATGTGCCCAGTGCCTATTCCCCCTAGAATCCCACGTCCTCGGTTCCGGAGTCGGCTTTCTAGGCGGCGCCGAAAAAACGGCCATTCCAATACACATTTTTCTTTCGAAAGTGCTGAGTATCTGATTCGCCGATTCCGGCGGCCGGCTCGGCGCCCGAGCCAACGCCCAAGCCGAGCGCCCGAACCGTCGCCCGCGCCGAGATCCTCCCAGGCGCTCCTGGCACGCTCCCAAGCGCTCCCAGGCGCCGCCCGGTGCTCCCAGGCGCCCCTGGAGCGCGCTCCCACTCGGATTCGAGCCGCCGACCCTCGGGTGCCGTTCCTCTGCCCAGGCCGCGCGCCAGATCGGCCCGGCGCCCATAACCCCCAGAGTCCCAAGTCCTCGGTTCCGGAATCGGATTCTTCGGCGGCGCCGAAGAAGCGGCCATTCCAATACACATTTTTCTCTCGAAAATCGTGAGTGCCTAATTCCAGCGCCCGGGAGGTGGCCCGGGCCGATTCCGGCGCCCAGCTCGGCGTCCGAGCCAGCGCCCAGGCCGAACGCCGGAACCGGCGCTCGCGCCGACGTCCTCCCAGGCGCTCCTGGCACACTCCCGGGATGCCCCCAAGCGGTCCCACCTTGAGACTCCAAGGTCGATCTATAGTGCGGGGTCGAACTATAATGCGGGGGTTATACTTTTCTGCGGGTCGATCTATAGTTCGGGCGCGCCGAAAATAGTTCGACCCGCCGTTTTGGGGCAAACGGGGCTTCAGCGCCCATGCTCGCGCTCGCCCCACTGGGAGGGGTCCAACATATATTTGAGCCGACAGCAATGAATGACAACGATACACACAGAAGCGTTCTTTTCAAAGCATGCGCACAATCGGCTGGCCGCAGAACTTAGAGATGCATGCCACCGAAAACGCTCTCATGGACCTCCTTTGGCCCCTCCTTCGGCCAAATGCAGCTACAGATCCACCGAAATCCTCATCCCTATAGTTCCAGTGCTTCGCTGGTTCACCGCCGCCCATGCACAGCTCCAGAAACATGTGCATTTTAGGCTTCACTTTAAAATGGGCAGGAAGCGCGTCTTGCAAAGCGGCCGTCTGCGTGGCAAACTTACTCGAATGCTCTCTAAGAATGTCCACAGCAAATGGGTGATTGTCAGAGAGTGCCTCGTAACACCGACATAAGCTTTTCATCCCTGCGTGAATGGACGATTCTACAGCTGCCCGCTCGTCGACGCCATTCCTCCTATCAAGGAAAGCCTCCGCCATCTCCAATGCCCATGGAACCATGTGCCTGAGCATCCCCGCGCCGCACCTCATCTTAGCCGTCGTTGCTTTTTTTCCTTTCACAACGCCCCGCGTCAGTCTCGATAGGCGGCTGGTCTTCTCACCTGGCGGCTGCCTGTCGTAGAACGCCATCAAATGACCATGTAGTGTGGAGACGCGGCCTTTCTGGGTAGTTCCAGCCACCTTTTTGTGCGTTACAAGATACCATAGCAAACCCCCTATGAAGTCAGCCGCTACTCCAAGATCAACAACGTGTAACCAATCTAGCTTCAGCAACTTTTCGTTCGCATACGGCACTTGGAAGAGAGGGCACACCTGCTCGCCTGAAACGATAATCTTCGCAAGGACTTCTGGCCATGTGCGTCGGTGCGTTCTCCACGGCGCGTCTCTCCCAGTCTGCGATTTCACCTGCGGGGAGTAGCCAAAAACACTCCTCCTCCTCCTCCTCCTCCTCCTCCACCCCTCCTCCCCCTCCTCCTCCACCCCCCCTGAAGGGGCCGCAAAACGACGACGACGCACCCCCTCCCAGAGGGGATTTCCTTCCTCCCCTGATGTGTTGCGCTCCCATGGCCTCGTCCTTCTTGATGTTGCACAGGAAGCATACTTCGTCATCTTGCCAGCCAGGTAGCTTGAGCACCTCCTTCATCATCTTCCAGTCCCCTTTGATCTGGCAAAGCACTCCGCCAATTGGTAGGGGTGCATCGGCCACTTGTCGGCGCTTCCTCCAGGCGTCCTGCGCGCCGAAGGGAGAGCCGTCGTGCCGTGCCGCCGGCCAGCGCTTCGCAGCCAAGTGAACAAAGCTCCACTGCACCACTGCAAAAACATCATCAAATGTGTTGGGGCCCACGTGCTCTTTGAGGAACGCTGTGATTGGGACCCGCAGGTTTTTCCAGCGCCCCGCAGCCCCTGGCAACATGAGGCTGATGATCTCTGCGCTCATCGATCGGTCCCAAAAGCAAGGGACCCCGTCCTGCCACACGCCCAGGGCCACCAGGTCGTTGCAACCACTCTCCGCCCTGGCTCTTTGCACGTGGCGCAGAGACACGCCGTCGAGACTCGACGTCTCCAGTAGCACGCTCCGCTCGCCAAAATGATGAAGTTGATGAAGTATTTCGTGAGGAAGCATCATCGCTAAGTCCATCAGTTGTTCTGTTTCAGACTTGGGGTCCCAGCCCCTCACCTGGCAGTGATAGAGCGGAGGCCACCCTTTCCTGAAGAAATCCCGCCTGAACTTCCTGGCAGCGTTTTTCATGCCCGACGTTGACTCCGCAGTGTGCAGGTCGGAGAGACCTGTCGCAGATGCAGAGACGCAGTCATTGATCAGCTGAGCGCCGCGCTGCCCGCTGACCACGTTGCTGCTTATCAGGTCCTGCACGTTCGCTCTCAGCCGCCTCTCCGGCGGCAAGCCCAACCTGTCATAAGGCAACCGCCGCCTGGAAAGCATCCCGCGGGGCCCGCGGGAGACAGGCGCGAGCGCGGCGGCCTTGAGCCACTGCAGTGGCTACGGACATGCGCGGCTGAGGCAAGGGGCCCTTGCCCTTTCCCGCGCCCCTCCTCCGCGCCCTCCTTCAATCCCTTTCATGCCCCTCCCCTCCTGCTACTCCCCTCCTGATGATACCAAGCCCCCCTCCCCCCCGCCCCCCCCTCCCCCCACGCCCCTGCGATGAGGGGGGCTTCTTTACTGGCAAACCCAGAAACACGCGGCCCCTCACGAAGGGGCACCCCTGGCAGAGGAAGCGGCAAGTTCTCGTTTTCCCACGGGCGTCGGAAAGGCAGCGCTGCATGCGCGTCGTCGGGCGAGGCAGAGCATCTCAAACCCTACTGCATATATGCATGTAAATACTGATATGTAGATGTAGATGTAGGGCCGCAGCTCAATTGAGGAACTTCTTGAAGCGCTTGACCGAGAGCTGAATGCCCTCGTACATGTGCTCGTGTGTGTTGTAGGCGGCCTGGACCTCATTCTTCAGCTTATCGTACATGTCCGTGTCCTTGCCGACAGAATCAGCGCCCTCAATTTTCGCAATCAGAACCTCCATCGCCGTCTCGTGCTGGTCCGCATTGTCCACGCACTTCTTGCACTCATTGGCCCAGTTCTGGAAGCTCTGACGGTCCTTCTGATCCTGATCCCCAGCCTTCGCGAGCAACTGATTCTTCGTGTGCTTTAGGAACTTCAGCTCCTTCTGATACTTGACCAGCATTTGCCTTGGTAGGGATCATAAACAAGCAATGCGCCGACATGCTTTTCAACGCAAACAACGCACGACAGAAGGGATACGAACCAGTTTCTATCGCCATCCCCTCCAGGAGGGGCGGCGGGGGCGCGGCGGGGGAGAGGGCCCCCCTCTGGGAGGGGTCTGGCAGAGCACCAGAGATGGAAGGGCAGGGGGCGGCTGCCGAGGACGGCGCGCGATCTCGTCCTTCTTACTCACGATCTCTGGCCAGTGCGGATTCTCGATCTTCACCTCGCCGCCCCCACCCGACCCCGAAGCGCTGGACGACGGGAGCTCGGCCATCCTGATGCCTGCAGCTTCGAGTTGCTTCAGGTTCTTCAGGTTGGACGTCCCCTTGAAGGTGCGCGAGTCCTTCGTCACCAGCTGGTCATCGTCCATGTTGCGCTCGACGAAGTACCACTCCTTCCACAGAGGCCTGTCCTTGACATCTTCCTTGATGGGGAATTCTTCTTTGGTGCCATGCTCTTCGCTGTTCTCCTCCCACCATTCCTGCACGAAGGCAGTGGCTTCCTGGACGTTCGCAAAGTCTTTGATGGTGAGGTTCTTGAGGGCCAGTGCCTGCGATACATTCCGGTACCCTTTCTTGGCAGAGCGCGTGTGCACCTCTTCATTCGTGCATCTCTCTTCGAAGGTGGCCAACCAGTCAAGTGTCTTATCCTTGTCACTCGCGAAGGTCTGCAAGAAACGCTTCCGATCGGCTGGGTCCTTCATCCCGTTCCAAAGCGCCTGGGCTGCTCTGGCGGATTCTGCTGTGCTCGTAGGTTTCCCGCTGCCGTCCTTCTTCTCCGACTGGTACTTGAGCCACGCCCTCATCTTGTCGGCCTCCTGCTTGTCGAGCCCGTGCCCCTTCGGGGCCGCCTTCGACTTCTTCGCCGCTGGTGCGCCCTGGCCCTCGATCTTCTTCTTCGGCGCCATGCTGCACAACGGTGTGAGGAGAGTGCCCAGCAGGAGCAGAGGAGGGACTACTCCTGGGGCGGGCATGGCTGCCGCGGGACTGACCCCTGAAATTTGGGATACAGCAGCAAAATCGAAATGCCCTGCGGCAGCCGAAACGCCTGCGAATGGCAAGTAGATCGTCGGGGGCCTTCCCCGCGCACTTCAGTGGTGCGTGTGGGTGTGGTGTGGTGCTGTGGGTGTGGCGTGCGTGGTGGTACATTTCAGTATCGTCGAGCCTTCCCCTCAGCCAGGGGTTCGTTTCTCTCCCCTCGAAGGGGCTCGCAACCCACGCGGTCGCCTCCTCCCCCTCGAAGAGAAGGGGTGCTACCTCATCAGCGGTGAGGCGGGGAGGGGGAGGGGATGTGCCAGGGCCCCCCCCTCAGTAAGGGGTGCGCGCCCCCTCAAAAAGGGGCACCCCCCTCTCTGGATTGCTTTGCGCGGCAGGCAAGCACAGGGGCCCGAACGACTCACCCATGATGCAATGCTACTGCTCCCCCCTGCTGCCCCTGCTCACACTGCCCCCCCTCATTAAAGGGGCTCACCCTCAGTGAAGGACGGCGGTGCCCCTCCGCAAGGGGCCCGTCAAAGATGTTTCAGGGGCCCCCCTCAATCAGGAACACCGCGCCCCCCAACCCCCCCCCCCCGCCCACCCTCAGCCAGGGGCGTTTCGCCCCTCAGCGGGACTCGTCTGGCCCCCATGCAGCGAGGGGGGGTGCACTGCAAGCGACCTTGAGAGAGATTCTCTTAAGAGAATTCTCTTAAGAGAATTCTCTTAAGAGAATAAGAGAATTGTTGGTTTTGCCTGAGACATCCACACAATTCTCTTAAGAGAATTCTCTTAAGAGAATTCTCTTAAGAGAATTCTCTTAAGAGAATTCTCTTAAGAGAATTCTCCAAAGAGAATTTCCCCTTAAGATAATCGGTTTCGTGATCGCCCGTCCCCTCTGCCAGGGGCAGCCGCGCGCGCCCCTGCAATGAAGGGGCCGCAGTCAACAGAGCCCCCTTAACCCGTACCGCCTCTATTCTGGCGCGAGAGGCCGCGCAAATGTATATGGATGTCGGCGCCGTCGCCGACGCGGTCGCCCCGCGGCTCAGGGCGCGCCGTCCTGGGGCGGATGGGGGTGCAGGAGGAAGATTGGCAAGGAGGAAGAGCAGAAGCAAGAGGGATATGGACAAGGAGGAGGGCGGGCGACAAGCAGGAGCAGGAGGAAGAGTGACCAGGAGGATGGAGAAGCGGTCCTAGCCCCTCTTAGAGGTCGCCTTCGGGCGCTTGCCCTTGTCCTTCTCAGTGTCCTTGTCCTTGTCTTTGTCGCCCCTCCCTCCTTTCGAGGGTCTGCCCCCCGCCTGGTCCGCGCGGGGCCTTTTTTTTGCTTTGGGGTCCTTCTTTTTGTTGTCTGCGTTCTCCGCGTCCGCCCTGGCTGCGTCCGCCGTTGCTGCGCCCGTCTCTGGCTGCTCTGGTGTTGCCGCTTCTGGCGCTGCCGTCTCTGCCGCCTGCCGCTCCTCTGCCTCTCGTTTCTGTTTCTGCTCCGCTTCCTCCTTGGCCCGCGCTGCGTCCTCCGCATCCTTGGCAGCCTTGGCCGCCTCTTCCGCCCTCCGCGCGGCCGCTTCGGCAGCCAGCAGCCTCGTCCTCGCCTGCGCTTCGGCGGCCTCTGCTGCCCTCTGCAGCTCCAGGCGGGCCTCTGCCTCCCGCCTCAGCGCGGCGTCCCTCTGCTGTTGTTGCGCCCGCCTCAGGCGGATGATCTCCTGCTCTGCCCTGCGCTCCTGCTCCTGCCGAAGGCGCTCCTTGTGCCTTTCGACGCGCCTCTGCGCCGCCTCCGTGCGATTCAATGCCCGCAAGAGCCTCCGATGCTGCCTTGCGTGCTCTTCCTCTAGCCTCATCAGCTCATCAGGCTCCTCTGACCCCGCTTCCTCCTCCATGCCCTCTTCCTCCTCGCCCTCATCCTCCTCGCCCTCATCCTCCTCTTCTTCCTCCCCCTCTCGGGCTCCGTCGTCGGATCCGTCAACCTGCATTGCTTCGGCAGGTGCTGCCGCTGCTGCTGCTGCTGCTGCGGGCGGTGCTGCTGCTGCTGCTGCTGCTGCGGGGTGTCCAGCCGCTGCTGCTGCTAACAGTGCTGCGGGTGGCGGGCCGATCGGTGGCGTTGGCCCCCCCTGCGGGGGCGGCGGCTGCGCTGCTGTTTCGTTCTGCTGCTCCTGTCGGGGAACGACGAAGTAAGCTCACCCCCATGAGAGGGGCCTCTTCTTGCGTTTATTCGGTCCCCCCTCGTTTGTCCCCTCAAACAGGGGCCCTCCCTTCTTGGCAGCGCGGGGCAGAGGGGGGGTGCGGTCCTGCAGCAGGCCGACCAAGACCGCCTCCCTGGTATCGCACCTCCGCTGCCAGTGCCTGGCAGGCGCAGAAA
This sequence comes from Prorocentrum cordatum, assembly GCA_963575745.1. Lineage (NCBI taxonomy): Eukaryota > Dinophyceae > Prorocentrales > Prorocentraceae > Prorocentrum > Prorocentrum cordatum. Next base: position 300,937 of record CAUYUJ010008691.1, on the reverse strand, counting down.
ACTGATCAGGATAAACATTGAGAAAATCAAAACATCAAACCGACATAACTTCATTCCTCAATGTTTGAGGGTTCCCCCCTCCCCACCACTTGCACCCTTGCGTTGCCTGGCTCTGGCGACCTCGCTCTTGCCGCCCCTCCACCTCCTCCCGTTGCGGTCGCGGTCGCCGTGCTCGTGGAACCACTGGGTCGCGTGGTGTTCCTGGCACGTCTTGCCAACGCACACCGAGAAGAAGGTGTGTTTGCCGCACTGCCAACACTTCTTGCAGTTCATCTTGCGAAGCCACAAGCGGTGGGACGAGCGGGTGTACCGCTTCCTGTGGTCCTGGAAGTCCAGCATGAATTCCTCCTCCGCCTCGCTGTCGTCGTCGTCGACCTCAAAGACAGGCGCGTGCCCGTCCTGCAGGGTGTCTCTGTAAATCAATCCCTTCAGGAAGGGTCACGGGTCTCTGTGAATGAATCCCCTCAGGAAGGGGAGGTTCTATCGATAAATCCCCTCTGGCAGGGGTCTCTGTAAACGGATCCCCTTCTCTGTAAACGGATCCCCTCAGGAAGGGGCGCCTTAACCACGTGTACCCCCAGCTCCTCGTGAGGCCGCTTGCCGCCGCCACCGCCTTCTGGAGGCAGCCCGCCGCCGCAGCCGCCCGACATCATCATGCCGGAAGCCTGGGGTCCAGAACGGTTGCGGCCGAAAGTTTTTAGTCAGACTCAAAAGGCTAAAATCTGGGGGCCTCGTGGGAGGCCCTTCGGGGGGGTGAATGTAATGGAATTTCATAGGAATTCGTCCAATTTTAGACCCCCTTTTTTTTGCTAAAAAAGGTGGGTCTAAAACTCGGCTGCTGGATTGATTTTTTATCGCCCAGATGGCCAAACAAGTGGCCGTCACTCTTACTTTTCTCCTCATCCTGCCCCAACTCCCCCCTTGCATTCTGCTTCCGCGCGGCCTGGAGCGCCGAGAGGCACACGATGAGCGCCCGCATGGCCGCGAGCTCGGGGCGGGGGGCTGGCCCCCAAGCGCGCTGGGCGTCAGCTCTGTCGAACGGTTGCGGATGAAGAACATGAAAGCAAATGGGAGAGGGATGGAACGAGGAGGAAACGCAATGCCACACACATAATGAGTAAGCAGACTGCCGCACCTTTGATCCCCTCCCCGAGGGGCCCCCTCTCGGAGGGGGCCGTTGCCCTGTCTTATCGCGAGTGTGCTGAAGCCCCTCTTAAGGGGTTCCCCTCTTAAGGGGTTCCATCACTCGCCAATCCATCGCGCGGTCCCCTCACGGAGGGGCGCCCCTGCGATGAGGGGGTGTCGTCTAGCACTGGAGAGGGCGCTCTGCCAACGGGTATGGCGATGGCAATGGCGATGAAGACGGTAAGGATGATGATGATGATGGATGCGATGATGAGGATGGATGCGATTAGTCGCCCAAGCGCTGTGCCACTAAGCGCTCAGCCTCCGCCTTAGCAGCTTCCTTGGTGTCAGCCACGGTGCCGTCGACCAAGGCCTTCTTCAGCTCTGCGCCGATCTCCCTGAGCGTGGCCTCGTCCAAGGTGTCCTTGTACTTTTTCCCGCCGAAACTCACAAACTGGTTCTTCTCACCGTGCGTCCGCTTCAACCCGATAGAGTGGTCCCTCTTGTAGTACATCACGCTGTACCCGCGGTCGGCGTGGCCAGCGGGGGGCCCAGCGCCGACCGAGGGCTCATCTGCAGCATCCACGGGCTCATCGGGTTCCAGCTGCTCTTCCTCCTCCCCCTCATCGTCCTGGTCCGTCTCCGTGTTCGCGGCGGCTGCACTGGGCTTTCTCATTGCAGGCTTCTTTGCCACTACATGTCCTGCTGGCTTCCCTTTTTTGCACGCTTTCGCCTTCGCCTGCGCGGCTGCCGCTCTTGCTGCCAGGAGGGCGTTGGGCTGCTCCGTCTTCTCCGTCCTGCCGTCGGGAAACACGGCATCCAAGAAACCATCGCCTCCTTTCGTCAGTGTTCCCCGCTCCTCCCTGTCTGCGAACTTCATCACCATGCACATCGGCTCGGAGTTGAAATCGAAATACGTGGCCAGGGGATCCTGGGGCGGGTCTCTCACTTGCCCCTCCCGAGCTCCCCTCCCGAAGGGGTTCGGTTACGCCGTGAAAAATCAAAACTGCTCCCCTCCCCCCCCCACCCTGCCCGCCCCCTCCGATCCTCCTTCGGGGCCGCGGCGGGCGGGTCAGCGAGCTCGACGTCCTCCTGCGACGAGAACACCACCATCGGGCTCCACGTGGCAACCTTCTGTTTCTTCCCTGCCGGTTTCGGAGGCGGGCTGATGCCGAAGGCGTTCTTGATGACATTGCGCCTGCTGCCCCCATCTGCGCTGGACGACGCGGCGGCCGTGGAAGATTTTGGAGGGTTCATCTCTATGTCGGAGCTGCTGTCGGCGCGTTTTTTGCTCTCTCCTGTGCTTGGGCTTGCCCTGCCAGGCTGCAGCCCCATTGCCACCCCAAGCATTTTTGTGTGCGCCTCCAGCTTCCCCCCCGTCTTGGCGATGTAGAACTTGTTGCAAACATGGCTGAAAGCGTTGGCCACCTCCTGGCAGAAACGCCTACACTCTTCCTGGTGCATGTTCGGCTTCTGCTTCAACACGACGTCCTGGAGGTTCTTCCATTTGACGCGTGTGGTGAGCTGCGCAAGCGGCAAGAGAAACGGCATGTTGTTCTTCATGAAGTCATCTATGCCCCCTTGCAGTTGGCATTTTTCGATGAGATCAATGTGCTGTTTCACGAGCGGCTTCAACTGTTCCTCTGTCACAGAAGAAGCCCGTATCTTCACCTCCGTCTTGCCCTTGACCATTGCCCACCCCCAGTGCGCGCAAGCAAGAGTAGCGCTATGTGCCCTCGAGCCTTCGCAGCTGCGGGATGTTGTAACATGCGCGCAATGCGATGCAGCCGATACCCCTCGCTCAGGGGACGCATGCCCCCTCACTCAGGGGATCCTTAACAATGCGCGAGCGAAGAAAAGTACGACCTGGCCAAAAATCATGGGTTGGACTATAGTGCGACCCAAGGAAAGTGCCAGGTCGATCTATAGTTCGACCCCGCACTATAGATCGACCTTGGAGTCTCAAGGCAGGCGCTCCCAAGCGCCGCCCGGTGTTCCCAGGCGCCCCAGGAGCGCCAGGGCGCCCCCACTCGGATTCGAACTGCCGACCCTCGGGTTCTGCTCCTGTGCCCAAGCCGCGCGCCAAATCAGCCCGGTGCCCATTCCCCCAAGATCCCCACGTCCCCGGTTCCGGAAACTCGGTTTCCGATGCGGCGCGGAAAAAAACCATTCCAAGACATATTTTTCTTTCGAGCATGCTGAATTTCTGAGCCCGGCGCCCGGCTCGGCGTCCGAGCCAGCGCCCAGGCCGAGCGCCAGAACCAGCGCCCGGGCTGGCTCCTGGGCCGGCGCCCGCGCAGGGTCCGGAAGCGGCGCCCCCCCCAGGAGAGCCCCTGGAACTTGCTTGACAGTGGAACCCATTGTCAAATGGCCTTCAGCCTCCTCTCCCGGGATGCTCCCGGGCGCTCCCAGGCGCTCCCGGCACGCTCCCGGCACGCTCGCAAGCGCTCCCAGGCGCTCCCAGGCGCTCCCAGGTGTTCCCAGGCGCTCCCAGGAGCGCGCGCAGCGCGCTTCGCAGCTGGCGGAGACTCCCGGCACGCCCGGGCGCACTCCTGGCACGCTCCCGGCACGCTCCCAAGCGCTCCCAGGCGTTCCCAGGCGCTCCCAGTTGCCCCCAGGCGTTCCCAGGAGCGCGCGCAGCGCGCTCCGCAGCTGGCGGGAATGCCGCAGTCGCTGCATGTCGCGCCCGCGTCGCGACGTGCCTAGACGCGCGCGCGGCGCGCTCCGCAGCAGGCGCAGCGCCTGCGATCGGGCACGCGCGAAAAGCACGCAGTGGGCGCTTCCGGGGCGTCTGGGAGACAGCCGCCGCGCGGGAGGGGGCGCGATCTTCGAGCGGGCACGCGAGGAAGCACTCTCGGAACAGCGCAGTCAGACAGACGCCGCGCGGGAGGGAGCGCGATCTTCGAGCGGGCGCGCACGGAAGCGCACTCGGCGATAGCGCGGAGCAATTGATACCGCCGCGAGGTCCGCAGACGGTGGTGCGTTGTGTGAAAGCGAAAAAACACAACGTACTGAGCAAACTCGAATGGTGCCATTGCGAAAGACAGTGAAACGATACCACGCCGAACGATGTAGCGAGCCCGGCGCAAGCTTGCGCGAGCATCTGATGGGCGCGCCAGCCACATCCGACAACCCATGCGAGCCGGCGCGAGCGGGGGCGGCTCCGAAACGGCACGACAAGCATTCCGTGCGAGCTGGCACGCGCGGGGGCAGCTCCGGAGCGGCCGGGCGCGCATCCCGCGCGAGCCGGCACGAGCAGGAGCGGCTCCGGAGCGGCCCGACAGGCATGCCGTGTGAGCCTGCGCGAGCGGGCGCGGCTCCGGAGCGGCCCGGCAAGCACTCCGCGCGAGCCTGCGCGAGCGTTTTCTTTTTCTTCTCCCTCTTCTCCCTCTCGCTCTTGTCCACCTCCTTGATGGCCTGGCGCTTCTCCGCCGTGGTGTTCCGGAGCACGCCCCGGCGCCGCGCCGCCAGCAGCTTCCGGACGCTGGGCTTTGGCATTGCTGCCGCCGCGGCTGCTGGCAATCCTGCGGATTTGAGCCGAATTGCCTCCGGAATGCCCCCGCTCGGATTTGAGTTGCCGACGCTCGGGGTCTGCTCCCCTGCCCAAACCGCGCGCCAAATCGGCCCAGTGCCCATTCCCCCCAGAGCCCCACTTCCTCGGTTCCGGAAAGTCGGATGCCGAGGCGGCGCGGAAAAAAAGGCCATTCTAATACACATTTTTCTTTCGAGCATGCTAAATTTCTGCGTCCGGCGCCGAGGATGTTCCGAGCCGATTCTGGCGCCCGGCCCCGCGTCCGAGCCAGCGCCCAGGCCGAACGCCCGAACCGGCGCCCGCGCCGAGGCACCTCCAGGCATTTTCCCAAACGCCCCCAGACGCTCCCAGGCGCTCCCAGGCGATCCCCGGTGCTCCCAGGCGCGCCCAGAGCGCCGGAAGGCCCCCCCACTCGGATTCCAGCAGCCGACGCTCGGGTGCTGCTCCTCTGCCCAAGCCGCGCGCCAAATCGGCCCGGCGCCCGTTCCCCCCAGAACCCCACGTCCTCGGTTCCGGAAATCGGTTTCCGAGGCGGCCCCGAAAAACAGGCCATTCCAATACACATTTTTCTGTCGAAAATGCAGAATTTCTGATTCGGGCACCCAGGCTGAACGCCCGAACCGGCGCCCAGCCCGGCACGCTCCCAGGCGCTGCCAGGCGCTCCCAGGCGCTCCCAGGTTCCCCCAGGAGCGCCGGAGCGCCCATTCAAATTCGAACCGCCGACGCTCGGGCGCTGTTCCTCTGCCCAGACCGCGCGCCAAATCGGCCTGGCGCTCGTTCCCCCCAGAACCCTGCGCCCTCGGTTCCGGAAAGTCGGATGCCGAGGCGGCGCCGATAAAAAAGCCATTCTAATACACATTTTTTTCGAGCATGCTGAATTTCTGCGTCCGGCGCCCAGGATGTCCCGAGCAGCTCGGCGTCCGAGCCAGCGCCCAGGCCGAACGCCCGAACCAGCGCCCGGGCCGGCGCCTGGGCCGGCGCCCGCGCAGGGTCCGGAAGCGGCGCCCGTCGCATCGGCGGGCCCAAAATCTTGCTGTCGCGACGCGAGCCCCAGGTGTTTCACGAGAGATCGTGGCCAAGCCGACTGGCGGGGACCAGTTGGGGCCGCTACGAGGTCCGCAGACGCTAATACGTTGTGTGAACCCTCAAGACGAAGAGCGCCACGTATTGAGCAAGCTCGGATGGTGCCGTTGCGAAAGACAGTGAAACGATGCCACGCCAAACGATGTAAGCGAGCCCGGCGCAAGCTTGCGCGAGCGCCTGATGGGCCGCCAAAGCATGTCCGACGCTCCGAGCGAGCCGGCGCGAGCGGAAGCGGCTCCGGAACGGCACGACAAGCATTCCGCGCGAGCTGGCACGGGCGGGGGCAGCTCCGAAGCGGCCCGACAGACGTCCATTGCGAGCCGGCACGAGCAAGAGCGGCCCCGGGCGGCCCGACAGGCATTCTGCGTGAGCCTGCGCGAGCAAGAGCGGCTCTGGAGCGGCCCGGCAAGCACTCCGCGCGAGCCTGCGCGAGCGGAACCGCCGTCGGGGGGGCCCACCAAGCGCTCCGCGCAAGCCGTCGCAGCGCGAATCCGACGTGTTTTGCGAGGGATCGCGGCATCGGCGGGCCCGAAATCTTGCCGTCGCGACGCGAATCTCACGCGTTTTACGAAGGATCGTGGCCAAGCCGACTGGCGGGCACCAATTGACACTGTGGCTCACTGCTTGAGGGCCTTTTTCTTGATCTGCGCCGCCTCCTTCTTCTTCTCCCTCTTCTCCCGCTCCCTCTTTCTTGATGTCCTTCCGCTCCTGCGCCGTCGCGTTGCGGGGCGCTCCCCGGCGCCAGGCCGCGAGCAGCTTGCGGGCGCTGGGCTTCGGCATGGCTGCCGACGCGGTTCTGCTGCCTTCTGATTTGAGCCGAATTGCTTCCGGAACGCCCCAGCTCGGATTCGAACGGCCGACGCTCGGGTGCTGCTCCTCTGCCCAAGCCGCGCGCCAAACCGGCCTGGCGCCCATTCCCCCCAGAGCCCCACGTCCTCGGTTCCGGACGGTCGGCTTCCAAGGCGGCGCCGAAAAAGCGTCCATTCTAAGACGCATTTTTCTTTCGAGCATGCTGAATTTCTGAGTCCGGCGCCCGGGAGGTGTTCCGAGCCGATTCCGGCGCCCGGCTCGGCGTCCGAGTCAGCGCCCAGGCCGAACGCCCGAACCGGCGCCCGGGCTGGCGCCTGGGCCGGCGCCCGCGCAGGGTCCGGAATCGGCGCCTCCCCCAGGTGAGCCCCTGGATCTTGTTCGACAGTGGAGCCCACTGTCAAATGGCTTGGAGGCCCCTTCCCCGGGGGCCCCCTCTGGAGTCTTCATGACAGCGGGGACCACTGTCACATCGGCGGCTCCGCGGGCCAGCGGTTATCCCTCCGGCCCAGAGTCTGGAGGTCCCGGGCTCGATTCCCGACGCCGGCGCCTGCGCCGGGCTGCCGGGCGGGCGCAAGGGCCGGCGCTCGAGCCTGGTCCGGAGCGGCCGACTCGGGAAAGTCGGCGCCGAAAAAAATCCATTCCAATATGCATTTTTCTTTCGAAAATGCTGAATTTCTCACCCCAGCGCCCGGAAGCTCTCCCGAGCCGATTCCGGCGCCCAGCTCGGCGCCCGAGCCAGCGCCCATGCCGAAAGCCCAGGCGCACGTTTGGGAGACACCAGTTGGGGCCCGGCAAGGTTCCGCAGCGGGAGCCCGAGCGCGGAGTGCGCCGCACCCGAGCATGCGCGCGGGCACGCGCGACAGGCGCGCAACGGGCGTTTCTGGGACGTCAGCCGCCGCGCGGGAGGGGGCGCGATCTTCGAGCGGGCACGCGCGGAAGCGCTCTCGGCGATAGCGGGCGCCAACTGGCACCGTGGCGAGGTCCGCAGACGCTAATACGTTGTGTAAACCCTAAGCCTTAAGTTTCCAATCCTATAATATTAAACCCTGACTGCTAGAAAACCGGCCGTTACGCAAACCCGCTCCATCCACTGCAAAAAATAGCATTTGCTGAGCATGCGTGCAGAATCTCTTGTATTTTACAATACAAAGTGCCCGGTCCCCGTTGCGACCCGGCTCCATCTATTGCAAATCGCATTTGCTGCGCATGCGTGCAGAAACTCTTGTATTTTACACTGCAAAGTGCCCGGCCCCCGTTGCGACCCGGCTCCATCTATTGCAAAAAATAGCATGCTGCACACGCGTGCATAATTTCTTGTATTTTACATTGCAAATTGCCCAGCCCCCGTTGCAACCCCGTTATGTAAGCCGGCTCCATCTACTGCAAAAAATAGCACTTGCTGCGCATGCGTGCAGAATCTGTTGCATTTTACATTGCAAAGTGCCCAGCCCCCGTTGCGAGCCGATCCATCCATTTCAAAAAATAGCATTTGCTGCGCATGCGTGCTGGATCTTTCGCCCGACCCGACCCGTCCCGTCCGTTTTGCCTGCCCGACCCGTCCCGTCCGCTAGGGTGCTCGCGTGCCAACGCCCGACCCGATCCGACGCGCTCGTTAGGGTCCGTCTGCCCGACCCGTTTCGCTTGCATGGGGCACACGGGTGTTGAAGTTTAACAGTTCTCTCGTGTGTGTCTCGATTATCTGTCTGTCTACCTCCCCATTCATCTCCGCCTCATCATTTGTCATTATATTTTCTTCTTGTCAATGCTGTTCTGTGCACATGTTCTGGCAGAGGGAGCGGTCAAACCTATGATGTTCGTTCAGCCATTTTTGGTTCGCCTCTGTGCCTCTCGCTGGCGTCAGTCCTCTGTGCCTCTCCCTGCTGCGTGTGTTCTCCGCTGCGCAGCGGCCTGTTTGGGGTCCACGCCTATTCGCGTATTCGGGAACGTGTCCGGGCTCCGCACTTCCAGTTGTACTAGTGACGCCTTCAATTTGTTGGCTGCTCCTGCTGCAGTGCTATCCCGCCACCGTGCTATAGCATGGCATTGCCCAGCATGGGTCTCCGAAAAGTGGGCTCTCCTATGTGCGCGTCGTCTTCTATTGTTACTTGCCCTATGCCTATCCCGCCACTGTGCTATAGCATGGCGTAGCACAGCATGGGTTCCCAAAGTGGGGACCCCTATGTGCGCGTTGTCTTTTACTGTTACTTGCCCTAGGCGTATCCCGCTACTGTGCTGTAGCATGGCATAGTTCAGCATGGGTCCCCAAAAAGTGGGGAGTCCTATGCGTTGTCTTTTATTGTATTTGCCCTGGGCCTATCCCGCCACCGTGCTATGGCATGGCATAGCACAGCATGGGTCCCCAAAAAGTGGGGGCCCCTTTGTGCGCGTTGTCTGGTACTGTTACTTGCCCCAGGCCTACACCGCCACTGCGCTGTGGCATGGCATAGCATAGCATGGGTCTTCACAAAGTAGGGACCTCTATGTGCGCGTCGTCTTTCACTGTTACTGGCCCTGGGCCTATTCCGGCACTGTGCTATAGCATGGCATAGCAAAGCATGTGTCACCAAAAAGTGGGGAGCCCTATGTGCGCGTCGTCTCTTCACTGTCACTTGCCCTAGGCCTATCCCGCCACTGTGATACAGCATGGCATAGAACAGCGTGGGTCCCCAAAAAGAGGTCTTCGCCGATGCAGCCTTTTCGGATCGAGAGTTCGGGTGTCCCAGGTGGGCAGAGATTCTCGTTCTATAGAGCGCTCCGAGGATGTCCCAGCCCGCGAATCCCATGCCGCGCTGGGTTCCCATGGCGAACGTTGGCTCGTCCGCTATGCTCATCGCGTTCATCACCTGGTACCGGCGGCAGAGCCCCCCGGGTCGCATATTCTTGCCATGGGCTTGCGCCTGATCATGACGCAGGTCTGGCATGGAGCCATTGGCTCGGTCACCGACTCCGAATGGGTTGAGGATCGCTATATTCCTCTTCAGCGCGTGCTTTGTGATGGTATACTTTGCAGGCGTTGCCGATCTCATGGGGGTAATTCTATTCCCCCTAATGGTTACATCTTTCGCTGGTTCAGCCCTCTGTGGGAGTCGCTGTGCATGAGCTTCAGGAACCCACTCCTGAACTCGTGGGTTCCAGCGGATGGGTTTCTGTGCGATGATCCTGCCGCGGGCGCCGACTATCGTGGCGGCGATGCGCGGGGCCAGAATGGGCATTTTCTGGTTCCGCGTAACAGGTGGGCCCACACCGCCACTATCATGGGCATCGAGCCACCTGATGGATTGGACTATGCCCTGGACCTTACGTTGGACATTGCATTGGACCATGCCTTGAATCACGCCACGAACTACGCGTTGGAAGTAGCCGTGGATCCTCTCTTTGAAGAGGCGGGCGCTGGCGACCCGCAGGCCTGATCCGTCCAGCGGATGAGCAGTCAGGGCTGTTTCAATGATTCCACTTGGTCTCTTTTTCCTGCCGCGCAGTTCTGCTTGCGTGTGTCGCAGAGAAGATGCTGCTTCTATGCCTCGCCTTCGTGTTCGTGGTTGTATTTTCACGAGTCATGTTGCGTGTGTTAGGGTATTGCAGGACATAGTTATCCCTAGCAAGCGGGGCCTGACTATCCCTGATCGTAAGTGTCAGGGTCGCGATCTGCGCATGCTGGGGCCTTCTCTGTGCGGGTGTGCATTCGCGTGGCCCGGGAACTATGGAAACAAAAAAGGGCCCCAGACTGTGCACTGAAGCGTGTCTGAACCATCCAGTTTGTTCTGAGTGTCCCGACTGAACTTGCCACACTGTGCCTATCCAGTCGCACTGTTCGTTATGCAATGGGTTGTCTTTCGTGGTTTCTTCTACGACTGGATTCGGGCTACCAGCCAGGGACGCTATCCCGCCACCGCGTTGGCGCAGCACCGCATGGGTCCCCACAAAGTGGGGACCCCTACGCGCGCGTTGCCTTTTACCTCTACTTGCCCCATGCCTTTCCCGCCACCGTGCTATGGCATGGCATAGCTCGGCATGGATTCCCCAAAAGGTGGGGACTCCTATGTGCGCGTTGTCTTTTACTCTTCCTATCCCAGGCTTATCCCGCCACCGGACTATAGCATGGCATAGCACATCATGGGTCCCCAAAAGTAGGGTTCCCCCGCCGGACCCGACCCGTCCCGTCCGTTGGGGTCCGCCTGCCCGACTCTTCCCGCCCGTTAGAGCACTCGCGTGCCAACTGGATCGCACATCAGTCGTCGCCGTCGTCGTCGTCGTCGTCGTCGTCGACGACGTTGTATTCGATGTGGTTATAACGAGGGGAGAGATGATCTTTAGGGTGGGGTGGCTTGCGGGTGGGAGTGACGGCCACAGCAGTAATCGTGGCCAAGCCTGGTAGACCCTAAGCCCTAAGCCACTGCGACCAGGGGTCTGTTATGGACTCCGCTCGTGCTACTACTCCTGCTGCTGCTGCTGCTGCTGCTGCTGCTGTTGCTACTGCGCGCGGGAACGTGCGCCAAGGAGGACGAGGAGGAGGAGGAAGGGGTGGCGTAGGGAGCCAGGGGGCGAGACTGAGGGATAGGAGGAGGGGGAAGGGGAAGGGGAGGCGGATGAATCATGGAGAATGGAAACTGGAGGAGGAGGAGGAAGAGGGGGGAGAAAAAGGAGGAGGAGGAGGAGGAGTGAGGAGGAGGGGCATCACCAGGTATGAGCGGATGGCGCGAAACGAAAGACTGCAGGGCACGCCCCGAAGACATTTCAACCAGTCTTCGCCAACATGGACCATCCCCAAACAAAGCTAGGAACGGCTGCGAGGAGGGGGAGAAGGATGGAACATGGAGAACGGAGGATGAATAATAGAGGATGGAGGAAGATGACGTGAACGGGGAGGAGGAGTAGAAGGAGGAGGAGGAGGAAGAGGTGGAGGAGGAGGAGGAGGAGGAGGAGGAGGAGGAGGAAGAGGAGGAGGAGGAGGAGGAGGAGGAGGAGGAGGAAGAGGAGGAGGAGGCGCGCACTCAAGGGGGCGCTCTTGAGGCTCTCTTGGGGCGCTTTCGGCCGCAGCTAGGCGCGCAAACCCCAAGGGCCGCCTTCGCGCGCGCGGACTAGATGTCTAAGCACTCTGGCCTGAGTTACCCGGGCTTTGAGTGGAGGAACCAAAACGCTCGTTGTCATTCAGGCCAGCGGTTTTGTTCTGGCGTTTCTCCTCATCATCCCCGTCATCGTCCTCATCCCCTTCCTTAGCATCCTCCTCACTTTCCCTTGTTTAGGGTTGCGTTGAGGAAGGGCAGCTTACACAATTAAGATGCGGCGGCGGCCTGTCTTAAGTTGAGACGCGCATCTGCCGCCCCCGCCCCCACCCCCCTTTCAAATTTGATCAACGCAGTTCCCGTGCCCCCCCTTCAAAGTTGAGAGGCAGTTGGAACACTCGCGCGGTCTCAGGCGATATCGCTCTCGGTGTCAACTTTGGAGGTGAGGGGGGGCGGCGGAACCTCGTCTTCCGTTATGCGTTTCGCTGGTTGCCAACGACGCATTTTTCAGCACAAAGTCTGATCGCGCTTACCTCTCCGCCGTGTGAAATTGCATCGTCGTCTTATCCATCCAGGTAGCCAACAGGCAGCACCCAACCAGACAACCAACATGTATTCCCTAACCAGACAGCACGCAGGCATTCCCTCACCAGACAGCCAACAGGCATCACCCAGCCAGACAGCTAACAGGCATTCCCTTACCAGACAGCACACGGGCATTCCCTGACCAGACAGCACGCAGGCATTCCCTTACCAGAAAGCTAACTGGAAGGCACGGTGGCGGCCACATTTACGATGAGCCTTCACGGGGCGCTCTTGCTTCTGTCAATGATGGGGACCGGGCCGGGGAGAAGGGGGGAGGCAGGAGGGACAGGAGGAGGAGGAGGAGGAGGGGCAAGCACGGTGGGAGGAGGGGGATGACAAGGAGTACTGGAGTTACTGGTTTGCAGGCCATTGTCCAGGCCTCTCAAAGGCCCCAGCCGAAAGCAAAAACAATATCCCCACGAGCTGTGAGACAAAATGTTGCCCGAAGGAGGGCTCCCCGCCACAGGAAAGCAAACACAAAAGGGGGCCAAGACGACCCACGTGGGGACAAGGGGACAGAGGCCTGCGGGCGGGACCTGCCTTCCAACGACGACTGGGCGACGACGACTCCCAACCTGTCCCGCTCCGCAATGGCCAACAGGATTGGCAGAGAAGGGGGAGGGGGAGGGAAGGTGGAGGAGGAGGAGAGTAATGTTGATGACGATGGTGATCATTGTGGAGGAGGAGGAGGAGGAGGAGGAGGAGGGAGGAGAGAGGGAGGGAGGGAGAGGAGGGAGGGAGGGAGGGAGGAGGAGGAGGAGGAGGAGGAGGAGGAGGAGGAGGAGAGGAGGAGGAGAGGAGGAGAGGAGGAGGAGGACGACGGCGACGACGACGACGACGACGGCGACGACCTCCCCGCGGCAGCCTCGGGCACGGCGGAGGCCGCGCTCGTCTCCCTCCACCCCGCCCCCCCCCCGCCCATCGGGGAGGTGCAGGCGCGCGGCGAGGGCCGTTTCCTGCGCATGCTCGCGGACGAGGCGCCCATTGGGGGGGGGGGGGGGCGCAGGAAGCGCACCGCCTCCTCTCCGCCTCCGCGCAGGTGGGGCCACCAGGGATAACGCGGTGCATTGGCGATGCGACGCGATCCATGGCCCGATCTTCTCCATCCCGACATCGCCGACGCATTGCCGATGCATCGGCGACGCGGTGTGATCCTCCGATCCCATCTGCTCTGGCCCAGGGCAGTCGAGCCTTTCGGTCGTCGTTGGCCCCCTCCTCGTCCCCTCCCCCTCCTCGTCTCCCCTCCTGCGTCCGCGCGCGCCCCCTCGAGAGCCGGAGCGCATACGGACGGCCGGGCAGACGGACGCCAGAAAACGCTCCTTGGAACGGCTTGGCGGCGGCGACGATAGTAGGGGGGCATTTTTGGAGCGTCCTCCAAGGTCGGCGAAGGATGGGGCGGCGAACGCCGAAAACGTTCCCTTGGAACGTCCTCTGGTAAGGGGACAAAAAAATGAAACCCCTTCGTCTTCGGCCCCGCCTTCGCCGCCCCCCCCCCCCCCCCCTCCCCCCAATTTCAAGGTTGGGTTCGGCCTCTCGGAGGCCCTGGGGGTTCCACTTGTTTTGTCCCCTCACGCCTGTGCTGCCAAAGGCTTGAGGTCAACTTTGAAATTCTTCACGCTTCGCGTATCCCCACCAGCCCATCTCAAAACAGCAACTCTTGCGAAGCATGCCGACAGTCGTGTTTTTCAGACGTGTTTCCGCCTGCCCCCGCATATCTCCCCTGTTCCTCCTTCCTCCCGCCTCCTTGTACATCCTCCTTGTGGTGGGAGCGGGAGAAGGACGAGGCGGAGGAGGAGGGAGAGAAAGCGCTCCTCGTGGTTTGAGTCGTTTGGGGTTTCTCGTCCTGGTGTGAGTCGTTCGGGCCCTTCTTCCTGGTGTGAGTCGTTCGGGCTCTTCGTGGTGTGAGTCGTTCGGGCTCTTCGTCCTGGTGTGAGTCGTTCGGGCTTCTCGTGGTGTGAGTTGTTCGGGCCCCTCATCCTGGTGTGAGTCGTTCGGGCCCCTCCTCCTGGTGTGACTCGTTCGGGCTCCTCGTGGTGTGAGTCGTTCGGGGCCCGCGTCGTGGTGTGAGTCGTTCGGGCTCCTCGTGGTGTGAGTCGTTCGGGCGCCTCGTCCTGGTGTGAGTCGTTCGGGCCCCTCCTTCTGGTGTGAGTCGTTCGGGCTCTTCGTGGTGTGAGTCGTTCGGGCCCCTCGTCCTGGTGTGAGTCGTTCGGGCTCCTCGTTGCGTGAGGCGTTCGGGCACCTCGTCCTGGTGCAAGTCGTTCGGGCCCCGCGTAGTAGGAGTAGTAGTAGTAGCAGTAGTAGTAGTAGTAGTAGTAGTAGTAGCAGCAGTAGTAGTAGTAGTAGTAGTAGTAGCAGCAGTAGTAGTAGTAGTAGTAGTACTAGTACTAGTACTAGTAGTAGTAGTAGTAGTAGTAGTAGTAGTAGTAGTAGTAGTAGTAGTAGTAGTAGTAATAGTAGTAGTAGTAGTAGAACTAGAACTAGAACTAGTAGTACCAGTAGTAGTTGTAGTAGTAGTAGTAGTAGATGATGTAGTAGTAGTAGTAGTAGTAGTAGTAGTAGTAGTAGTAGTAGTAGTAGTAGTAGTAGTGTGTTAGTAGCAGTAGTAGTAGTAGCAGTAGCAGTAGCAGTAGTAGTAGTAGTAGTAGT
>CAUYUJ010008691.1:262714-286053 GCA_963575745.1 Prorocentrum cordatum | reverse complement strand
ATGGCCATGGAGGTTGAGTGGTCCAAGTGGACCGAGTTCGGGGCCTACAAGAAGCTACCGCCCAAGGAGTTGAAGGAGATCTTCCAGCGACACCCTGGAATACGACCAGTTGGTACCCGCTGGGTGCTCACGCAGAAGGCTGCCAACCTCATGAAGGCTCGCCTTGTCGTCCAGGGCTGTCAAGAGGACAAGTCCCAAATCCGTGCGGACGCGCCGACCGGGTCAAGGGACGCGCTTTACCTCACTCTTGCTGCCGCCGCCCAGCTTGGCTGGGACCTCACGTCGTATGACGCGATGACGGCTTACCTGCAGTCGGGCAACATCGAGAGGCTGCTATTGCTGCGCATGCCAGCCAAGAACCCGCCGCCGCGTACATCGCCCGGCGAGATCGTGATGGCGACTGGCGCCATCTACGGCACCCGGGATGCCGGACGCCAGTGGTACCTCTACGCCCAAAAGGTGTTCCAAGAGCACGGCCTCATCGAGAGCAAGCTCGAGAAGGGCCTTTACTACTTCTACGACGACAAAGGGCTCGCTGCTATGATCCACTCCCATGTGGATGATTTTCTCATCGCCCAGCGCGGAAGCTCCAGCGAGTGGAAGCGAGTTATTAGCTCCTTGCAGAAAAGGCTGCACCTCAAGAAGGTAGAGGGTATCATCAAGTACTGCGGCCGGACAATCAACAAGACCAACGAGGAGTTCCGCATTACCCAGGCGACGGCCGCCGCCCAGGTGGATTTCATCGAACTCAACGCCCAACGCGGACGATCACCAGAGGATCGTCTTACCACCTCGGAGGTCTCAGGATATCGCCACACACTCGGCCAACTGCTTTGGCTCGCAGTACAGACGCGAGTGGACATCGCCTGCCCGGTGAGCCTTGCGGCTCGCCGCACCAATACCGCCACCGTGGCCGACGCCAAGACGCTGAACAAGACCGTCGCTTACGTGCACGGGTCCGCCGATTTCGCCATAGTCATCAAGCGCAATATCATTGACCTGCGCACTTGCACCATTGTCTGTTTCAGCGACGCGGCCTTCGCCAATGTGGACGGGGTGAAGAGCCAGTGGGGCATGGCGATCGGGCTAACCCACAAGCCACGGGACGTCGTGGCTGGACGATATGATTTGTGCTTGCCTGTGGCCTGGCATTCGGGCACGGTCAAGCGATCCGTGAAGTCTACGCTGGCCGCCGAGGGCTACGCCACTCTGGAGGGCGCCGAATCGAGCACGTGGTTCGGCCAGCTACTTACGGAGGCCTACAACCCGAAGAAGACGCTCAAGCAGATCGATGACCTCAGCACTAAACGATCCGGGGAGATCTATAGCGACAGCAACGGCCTGGTGACGCACATCAAGTCTGACGTGGGTCAATCCGCGGACAAGCGGTTCCGCATCGTGGCATCAATGATTAAGGAAACGGTGCACCCCAACAGCCAGCTGAAGCTCTCGTGGATACCTACGTGGAGTATGGTCGCCGACGCGCTCACCAAGACCATGGAGACCGGAGTGCTCCTCGCTTTCTTCGGGGCCAAGAAGTACAATTTCGGCACTAGGCAACCGCACGCCGCCATGCTTGCCTCAGTACTGATGACATGTCTCGGACGCGTGAAGGCACAGCATCCCCCACAGGAATGGCAAGTGCCGATGTCACATTGGATCTACTACATGACATTAATTGCGATGCTTAGTGGGATCATGATTGGGTTTACATTATTCGCAGCGCTGTGGTTTGTGGTGCGAAAGGAGATATTTGGGCCAGGCGACCCCAACCCCATCCAGATCGGGACCATCAACAACACTAGCAATGGGTCCAAGGCTGATCACTCCGGGCACGCGGACACTCCCTCGCCCGGAATATATCCAGGATGGGATGGATGGACGATACCTCGGACGTCGTAACAATGTACCGACTACCATTCCCGAAGACGTCGACGGAGATGTCTATATGGAGCCGCCGATGATTGCCGTCGCAGCCCAGAGTTCAACATCAGCAAGCGGATCGGCAGCGCCAGCCGCACCGCCCCCATCACCGGACAGCTTCGCGCAGGGAGCCAGCTCGTCGCCATCATCCCCGATGACGGTTACCAGTTCCTCGTCAGCCAGCGTGGTTTCTTGGAACGGATCGACGCCAACGGTTCCGCCAGTAGAAATGAACGCATGTGTGGCCGCCGAGCACAACGTACGCGTGGGACACAACGCACACAGTGTCTACATCACCTGCAGGACGTGCAGGAAGCACGCTACATGGCTACGCAGGAATTATGTGACCCATGAGCCAGATTTCTCGAGGATGCACAACAGTCTGCGCTGGGATTTACAGAACAGATGGAGGCAGCTACAAGGACTGCCCGGCAAGGCGAAAGCTCAAAAGAAGATTTCGTGAGCACGCCATCGTTTTATATTTGGCGCCACATCCTGTGGCAGATTATGTAAGTCCGCATTGCTTTGTTAGCTCGTTTTATATTTGGCGCCACATCCTGTGGCAGATTACGACAGTCCGCACCGTTTTGTCAGTTCGTTTCTTTTACACCTGGAGCCACATAGTGTGGCAGATTGCGTAAATCCGAATTGTCTTACTAGCTCGTTTTTACATTTGGCGCCACACCCTGTGGCATACTACGCTAGTCCGCATTGTTCGAAGCTTCATTCAGTGTGCACAGATTCCTTTTTATGTGGTGACGACCACACTATTGAGATTTTATCTTGATAAGACAGCGCCATTTGAGTTTTGTCGCATAGCGATCGGACTCGCGCAGCTGTTCGTTTTGAGAATTTATGTCTTTCTCGCCGGTGCGTGTAGCAGCACCCGTTAAATGCCCCGGGGCAGCCGGATAGCATGCCGACAGGGCCGTTTGCCTGTGTTTGTTTTGAGAGCGCTCTGATTAATGAAGTGAGCTGCGATCAATGATCGTCGCTCGACGGCGCCGCGAGCGTCAATCAGGAGGAGTGTGATTCCCGCTCACTCCCCGTGCTCTTCCTGCATCCCCGCTCTATCCCTCACGCCCGCTCGTGCCGCTGCCGTTTTGTTTCGAACTAGGGCCCTTGGCCTTAGAGCTACGCAGATAGATTGAGCAGCGCTCTCTTTCGCCCAAAAGATCGTCGCGCCGCGCGCGCCATCCATATCACACTTTTAGCACAGGCCGTCCCAGAGCATCAGCCAGACAAGCTGGGTTTGCACCCTCATGCCTTGCTGGACTATGGGCGCGCTTCGGCTGCTGGTGCCGCCGCCACGCCCTCGTCAGGGCCACCGACTCGGGTGACGGCAACAGCGACAGTGGCGGTGGCCGACGCCACCCAGAGCTAAGAGACTCTAAGCACCGTGGCTCCGAGAGCCGGGAAGACATACGGATGGGCAGCGAGGCGGTGTGCAATGCTTGGCACGCCCAGGTGCTTGGTCACTGCATAAGAGAAACAAGACCAGGGCACCTCGACCACGACCGACGACGACGCCGACAACGACGACGAAGAAGACGAGGCGCGCAAACAATCCGCACCGAAGCACAGATTGGGGAAAGGGCCCATTTTGCAGGTTCGGTTAAACAGCACATCATTGAGCGGTGCTGCAGCCCCCCCAGAGTTTCAGCCAGACAATTCGGGTTTGCACCCTCATGCTTTGCTTGGCTCTGGGCGCGTTTCGGTACTGCTACTGCCGCCGCCACCCCCATCGTCAGGGCCACCAGGAGAAGGAGGACGGAGGATAACCACCCCGGCTTAGGAAGGAGCTGTGTATTAATTGGGTTCCGTCCCGGGTTCTCCTCTGAGCGTCTGAGCTGAGGTGTGGCATACCTTTTTTGCCTTTGAGATGTGAGTTTATCTTTTTTTTTGACTGTTGTTGTGTTTTTGAGGTTGTGAGCCAAAAGAAGGAGGGCACTTCCTCTTCAGGCGTCTTTCTTTTTCTTTCTTTACTTTCATTTTCTTTTTTTTCTTACTCTCTGTTGTATTGTCTAGTTCGTTTTTTTTCTCTTTCATTTTTTCTTCCTCTTCTTTTTTATTTCTTTTCTAGTTTTTTCTCCTTCTTTTCTTTCTTTCTTTCATTCTTTCATCATTACAATTCTCTGTCGGAAACCTTATCCCATCTCGCTGCCCCTGCCCCACCAACTCGATAGACCCCAGGGGAAAATACACCCAATTACACCGATCATGGCCAGGCCAGTTCGGTGCCCGTGATCGATGTAGGCGTCTTCCTGACCAACACGCATGGGCGCGCAGACACACACACACACACACACGCACGCACGCACGCACGCACGCACGCACGCACGCACGCACGCACGCACGCACGCACGCACGCACGCACACACACACACACACACACTCACGCGCGCGCACATCTACAAGCACAACCACACCACACACACACACACACACACGCACGCACACGCACGCACGCACGCACGCACGCACGCACGCACGCACGCACACGCACGCACACGCACGCACGCACGCACGCAAGCACATAAACACACAGACATACGCGCACGCACACGCATGCGCACGCGCATGCACACGCACACGCACACGCACACACGCAACCGCGGGGTACGCTCAGAGTAGATTCGCCGCCTCGTCTGGGAACGAAGCCGACATTGTGAGCCCCAGGAGCAGTCGAGCGCAGCCGACCGCTGGGCAGAAACAGCCAAGCCCGGCGAACACCCGGGATTGGGCTTGGCAAGGATCGGTGTCAGTTTATGGTCTGCGGCTTCCTTCCATCCCCACCACCATGACCCTCGGCATCGCTCGGACGTGTGCATTTTTCCTTCGGCGAGGACAGTCGAGGAGCATCCTTGATAATTTAGCGAAAAAACCACGCACGCCCCCAACAAAAACACACAGGGAATGGACGTCCGAGCGATGGCGAGCACCGCCTCCATCCAAATGGGCCTGGGGCACATAGGGCCCGGAGGAATCCGCCGCACCGCCGATTCCTCGGCGATGCGGCGCGATCCAGAGCCCGCTCTTCTCCGTCCCCCGACGTCGCCGACGCATTGCCGATGCATCAGCGGCGCGGTGCGATCCTCCGATCCCATCCTTTTCTGTCCCCGTGTGGGCGACGCCCAGCCCTGGGGTCCACTGCGCGGACATTCGCGCGTAAGGTCGCGCGTGAGCGCCTTTGTCTCCGCGCGGTTTGCCGTGATGTCGGCCCGCCGGGTCCGCGTAGGCCCCACCGCGTGCTTGGGGCCAGCACGTCCTCTCGCACAGGGCCCCCCCTCGCCGCTCGGGCCTGGATCGAGCGGCCTCCAGTCCCGGTAGGGGGGCACTCGCGCGCGCTCTCGGCGGTGCCCGATATCCTCCGCCCCCCGAGGCGCTCGCGCGCTCGGCGGAGCTGAACGGCCAGAACGTCTCGAACATCGTGTGGTCTCTGGTGATGCGGGAAGACGGTGCCGGGTCGCAGGACGCCAACCGCACAGCTGCACCGACCCCGGCCAGGCCCGTCTCGGCGTGTCTGCCTCCCTGGACGAGCCAGGAGGGCGTATGCACCGATCCTGGGCCCAGGGCGGGGCTGGCCAAGACCGGTGCAGGCGTATAGTTGGCGCCTTGCTATTGGATGCTCTTCCGGTTCCCTGATGTGCCACACTGAATGCTATTGGATCGAATGCTATTGGATGCTATTGGATGGTATCGGAACCGGAGGACCATCCGGGAACCGGATGGTCCTCCGGTTCCCGGATGCTACTGGATGATCCTCTTATTGGGTGCTTGCTATTGGATTCATCCATCTTTCTTTCTCTCTTCCATCCCGCCGTTTGTCGTCCTGCTCTCTCGTAGTCCTCGTCCGCTCCTGCTATCACGCACTGCCAGCACTCTGGCAAGTCGGGGCGGTGCACCGGACTCCGAGGGCATTATGCTGATTTTGGTTATCCTGCTCCTGCTAGCAGGCCTGATCTAGCTCTCTTCCTGTTCCACCCTTGCTGCAGCAGCGCTAGGCAACCGTGCGCGAGCTCCACGAGCCGCTGATGGCGTCAGTGGCGCTCACGCGCGCGGACGATATCAGAGGCTTGGGGTGAGGGGCTGATGGCTCTCTTCGATATGATCAAGCGAAGGATCTGGGGTACCCACGCATGCTCCAGCACACTTTCTGCAATCAGTGCGCAGCAGCAAAGGGAACCAGTGGCAAGCTGTTGCTGAAACACGGTTTGCGTGTTACCACTGGCGCGCTCAGGAATCCGTGCCGCACAATTTGGGAGGCCCACTGGGGCTCGCTGATTGGTCAGCTCTTGTGTGATTTGGTCGTGTCGGGTCGGGCATTGTCTGGTCCAGATTGGTCTGGTCTTGTCCAGTCTGGGCGGTTGCGGTCTGGTATGACGTGGAGGTGAATGGGTCAACGAAGAGGAGAGCGGTGGAGGAGAACGGTGGAGGAGAACAGTGGAGGAGGAGGAGGAGGAGGAGGAGGAGGAGGAGCATGACGATGAGGAGAGCATTTGCAGGAGGAACAGCAGCAGGCTGGGGTGGGTCGAGTGCCACGCGGGCAAGCGGTAGCCAGAAGTCCGGGCCTGGAGGGCCAGGCCAGGGGGGGGGTCCTGCGGCCTCGCCCAGCAGGGCAGAGGCGCCGCGGAGGGCAGCGCGTGCTCTCTGGGCTTGCCTGCCCCCCCCACCCGTGCCGCGCATCCTGAGTGGGCTTCTCGCTTGTTTTGATAGAACTCCCTATCCTTCTCCCTCCTCCGCCTTCCTCCTCCTCCTCCTCCTCCTCCTTGTTCTTCTCTTCTCCCTTGCCGTGCCGTGGAGGCTTCGGCCCCCAGGAGTTCTCCAACATCGTCTGGGCTTTCGCCACGCTCGCCCAGGGCGCCCCTGGCGGGAGGGAAGCAGGTAGGTCGCGAGCTGCCGCCACCATCCTCCTCGGTCCTCCTCCCCTCGGTCTCCCCTACTCCTTCTCCGCCCTCCTCCTCCTCCTCCTCCTCCTCCTCCTCCTCCTCGGTCCTCCTCGGTCCTCCTCCTCCTCCTCGGTCCTCCTCCTGGGTAATCTGGGTTGAAACAGTCCAGGGCCCTACAGTGCAGGACCCTAAACAAACACTACACGCAAATGCAAATAACTGCCGAATGGCACATACATGCAAGCTGGGAGACCCTCTCCCCACAGGTACGGAGCAATCGGGACCATTCTTGGGGCAACCCCAGCAATGGCCCGATTGTCTGAGGTCTCCCAACCGCCCGCAGGCGCCCAAATTAGGAGCAATGACAAAACGAAACTAGGAGGCCCCCCCTTTCCCTCCTTGCCTCAGTTCCTTGGCCTTGGCGTCCTGCTGCAGCTTCTTCGCCAGATCGCCGATGGGGGCTCCTGCCGACAGGAGCAGCTGGACCAAGTGTGTACTTGGCGGAAGGCAGCCTGCGGGAGAAGAGGGCCCGCAGCTCTTTAAACTTGGGGTTGGGGGTGTACCTCCTAGAAAGAGAAAGAGCCTTCATAGTGGCGAAAGCTCCACACGCAATGCAAAACAGCATTGGGGTCCCATGGGGAACAGTCCGCGCCACATGGAGCTTGTACCCATGAAAACCAGGAGTCCCGAGGACAGAACGCAAACTAGGATTCAGATGGCTCTGGCATTCAAAGCGAGTCTTCGGACTGATGCGTCTCAAACAATGGTCACAGCTATAGTGGTCACCATTCCAACAAGGGGTGTGGGGCCTTTCGGACCTCGACTCGAACCCCCTTGGGACCCACACTCCCCTTATTGAGCTCCCCGAAGATGTTTCCTGGGGTGGGCCACGCAGCAAGCACGGATGCCATAGCATAGCACAGTTGTTAAGACCGGTTGACGGTGTGGGCATTCTTTTCAGCTTGCAAAGGGGAGAAATCATGAAGTTGGGCTCTCCCTGGCCTGCTAGCCAAGCAGCTGCTTTGTTGCCTCTGATGGCCGTGATCCTCGGGGCTCTGTGCCTGCTGCTCTTCCCTAGGGGCCTTAGTCTTGCATAGGGCGAGCCAACCTACAGGGATGCCTGTGGCCATCTTCCTGACAAAGTGGGCTCCTAGCGAGTTGTGTGGCAGGGCAGTCTGAATGTTGACGCCGTCCCTAATCAGCGCATGGTAGTCAACTGTGAGGTAGCGCGGTAGCCCTCATTGATTGTGAATCGCCACTACCATCAACGCAGCCCGTTCCCCATCACCTGAGGTTTGGCCAATTTGCGAACGGGGCCAGAAATCCCTCGGCGCAAATTCTCCTGGTCGTCAAGTTCACAGACACCTCAGTCCGCACGGGCCAACTCCCCGAGGGACGGACGGAGGCAATTTCCATCAGGGTAAAGCTTTGCGCCAGGGGTAAACTCAAATCTGTCACATGGGCTGAGGCATCTCGATAATGCAACTCCCAGTCCTCTGCAGGCTCGGGGACATCAAACTTGGGGAGCCAGCATCGAGAGAAAAGGAAACTTTGTGGCCCAGTCGACAGAGCATCATGGACCATCTCAGGCGAGCAAACTTCTTCTCTCACCTGTGCTGCGAGTGGGCATTCCCAGCAGCGGTGGAAGGTAGTGTCTGTCATTCCACAAAACTTGCGCTCTGGCGAAACTGGGCAACCCCACTTGCGGAGGTTGTCGGCCGCCGGGATCGCCTCCACCATGGTCTGCTTCAACACGGAGATTTACCTAGGCTGCAATTTGTGGGCCCAGCGGAGGTGCCTTACCATGAGGTCCCACCAATGACCTCGCTCCTGGAGGGCCTGGCCCTCGCGGCACGGATGGCGGTCAGCAGCTCTTCTGGCGGCAGCCTGACTTCTAGCATCTTTTCGTCTGCGCAGCAAACAGCAAACCGCTTGGCAACATTGGCGAGAGGACATCGACCTCGATTTCGATCCAAAGGCGGTCAATTTGGGTGGACGGAGTCTTGGACTTCGATCCTCCTTCCCGGGCCCAATCCAGCGCGTCAGAAATCTGTCCCTTGCTCCACTTAGACCATTGCCGGTTGGGAGGCGGGGTCTTGGGGACCGCTTCAACAGCAGCTCGAAATAACTTAGTCTGAAACTGAGGGGACAGGCAATCTGCCTGCTTCTTCTGCAGGTCAGTCCGCGGGGTAGCAGCCTGCCACCACTCAGCTGCAGACCTGCGGGCAGTCACGCCTGCAACCCCCAGTGGGTCCTTGGCACGAGACAACCCCCACGCTGAGTCCGCGTCACCCCCCGGAATCGCGACTCCACTGGCAGGGGCAGCTGATTGTCTGAGACGCGCGATTTGGCAGGGGCTGAACGCGTTGATGTCGCCTCCGTAGGTGGCGGAAGGGACTGCGTTCGTGGCCATCAATCGTGAGTGATGACCAGCTTTCGATGCATTCGAGACGTCCTTTTGCACGTGCGTCTCCGCCTCATAGCTCTGGTGGCGCGGGCCTTGGGGCGTCCCCGATGCTTGCCCTCTCGGCAACCTCCAGAGCCCTGTCGGAGGGGGCCGCCATATAGACCTCGTGCTCCGCAAGGGGAAGCACTCGCGCAGCTACAATCACATGCCCAATGTCGCTAAGTCTTTGGGCGGCAAGGTCAGCAACGGCAAGCACATCCGCTGCCCACTCATGGTGGGAAAGGTCATCCACGCGGAGAGAGACGAGGGCATCCGAGGGGAGGGAGGCCGAATGCATCTCCACAGTTGGTTTGAGAGCGAGTTTGGCTCCAAAAGTGGCTGGAGTGGATCCTGCCACTATTCCCCCTCTAGGGTAGATAGCTGGCATCGATGCACCGCCATAGAGAAGGTGTCGAGCCCATTTATTCCTGTTCATGCTGGCATCAGGGTAGCACCAGGGCAGTTGGCTCGGGGTGCACTCTTGAGGCAACAGTGAGCGCGGCACGCGTTCATAGAACTGAAGAAGTCTCACATCGCATCAACGCGCTGCAACTTGCGATTGCTGGCCCCTGCCGCCAGCGCAGCCTGCCCCTGCGCCGCGCCAGTCGGAGTGCTGCGCTAAGCGCGCGAATATTCAGGCCCCACTTCACCCACGCCCACCCGCGCAGGTCCTGCTTAGCGAACTTCTGTGCAAGCGGAAAGCCGAGGAGTAGTGGCCCGAGGATCGTCGGCTTCCTGAGGCTTTGCGGGCGCGCGGAACAACGGGGCTGGAGTTTTGTTGAGGCACAGCCAGTTCAATCGATTACATGGAAAATCTTGAACACAACTGCTTGGGTCCTAGTCGAGAGCAAGCTGCGGCGCCGAGGATGCCGCCCATCCGGCGCGCACGTTCCCCCGCCAAATACTTGGCCGATCGCTCGGAGAACATCTGGCCATGTCTCAGGTTGGTCAGGGCGGGGCCCAGCCTTCCAGAACTTGGTCCACTTCTGCTTTTCTTGCCGCGTCCCGCCGGCGAAAGAGGCGCGCTCGAGCGCGTCCCTGGGGGGGGGGGGGGGGGGGGGGGGGGGGCAGGGCCCAAGACAGAAACTCGTAAAAAATACGTGGGTTTTGCGGGCTCCTTTCTCCATTGCTCCGGCACGCCCGTCCTTCCACTCTTCCCCGCGGATCGTCGGTGCTGAGCAGAGGGGCCTATTATGCATGAAGTGGACGAATGTGATGATCTCATTTAAGACCCTCTGAGTGTGAATGTCAGGTTGTTGCGCCAGGGTCCGAATATAATAAATTTATAAAATAATGGGGCGCCACAGGCTGCCCCCCCCCCCCCCCTGTCTAAACCTGCCGACGCGGGCCTCTTCAGACCGAAACTTCTAAGAGGCGGACCGACATGTTCACGCGGTCAGCGTGGTTCCCCACCTCTGGCCATGAGGGATCTCACTTGGGTCACTTGCTGACGAACCCAAAACGCGGCTCTCTGGGGGTCAACCTGTTTATAAGACTCAGTCCTCAGCACGTCCTCGCGCGGGGTCGCATCCCATTGGACGTCTGGGGGGCCCCCCCCCCCCTGCAAGCCACGTCCGTCATGGCCTGTCGCATCCTTCAGCTCGGCCCAGGCCGCGTTGTTCCAGCGCTGGTAGATGTCATTCATGAGGTTGATTGTTTCGTCGTTCGTGTTCCCCTGCGACGTGTACTTCTCCCTTGTTCGGCCACTCGGGCCCAGGAAACCATCCGGCTTGCTCTCCAGATCATCGCAACGCGTTGGCTGCATCAAAAGGCCATAGACACGTCCAGGGGGCATACTCTAATACTTAGACATAACCTCCACGAACTGATCACCAATTTTCCCCAGCCTAAGTCAATTTGGGCGGCGTGGGGACACTGAGATATCCATCGTAACTCGAACCTCCGATATCTGATCCAGCACCCTGTCGACAACGAATAAATCGATGGTCGAGGAATGCTCGTCTAGGCAACGCGATGGGTTCACTTCGTCCGCGCGCGCGAGCCCTCGCAGCGTTCAGCTTCTCAGGGGCGCTCGCGATATCAATGCTAAAGACGCGGGAATTGTGCGCCGAGAATTGTCCATTCAGCTTTCTCCAAGATCTGAACACTTGTCGGAGCGAAGCCTTCCCCAGAATACAAGTAGCACGTCATGATCAGCAGGTGCCCTAGGTCCTGGAGCCCAAGGGAAGCTCTGGCCAATCTCCCCGGGTGCAAGCTGCCTTCGTCTGGGGCCCGTGCGTCAAGGTAGCGCTTGACCATTATCATCACCCCTGCTGACGCTCGACCCCTGTCTGCTATCGAACATGGGCCTCCGCAGACACGCCATCCAGCTAGACGGAGGGAGTTGACGACGCTCTCATACCGATTAGGTTTTGAGCGGCGTTGTTGAACCCAAATGATATCCGCATGGCTGAGGGAATCCAGGACGTCTGAAATCGTGGTCCAACTCGAGCTTTTGATCGTGATGATGTTGGGGCAATTTCTGCTGCGCCTAGGTCCAGTCCTAGGTCTTGGCATGCCAGGCTGCCACGGCACGGGATGCGTGATCCACGGTCCATCCATCCCAGCCGCCCCTTTTGATAGGGTGTATGACACCGGGGAATCAGGTCGTCGCCCTTGGGCCATCCCAAGCCGTGTGAGGCAGTCGTGAACTCACCCCCACCTCCAGCGATTCGGCTTGGCGGGGTCCCGCGCCGCTGGTCCTCGCGAGCCCTGGGGGGGGGCTCGAGCATGCCAGTGGCGGGTTTCGTCTCCAAGCCGTCTCCACTTGCTCAGGGTCAGGGTAGGCAGGCAAACTCGACGCGGCAATCGAAGTAGAAGGGTTATTTTCGCCTTCGTCTTCTCGAACGGGTTGGTGGCCTGCGGGGCCATCGTCGCGCCGACCTCCTCCGCAATTTAAAGAGCTTCGGACCGAAGTTTGTTCTTGTCATCTTTCGGCTGCGAGGCAGAGGCAGCGGAGGATTGGCTGTCGTTGGTGTCGGCATGGCGCGGGTCAACAATCTGCCCATTTTCTCTGCGTCGCCTCTTTTGCAGGCGGAACTTCTGCTCGTCGCGTTGCTTGCGTGAGTCTTCAGCTTGAGCCTTAATCTTTAGAAGCATCGCTGCCGTGGCCGCGCGCAGCTCTTCCTCGAGCTTCTCGGCGCGGCTGGCGGCCTCATCCTTGTCTTCTGTGGCGAGGTCCACAAACATGTCGTTGTGGTCGAGGTGGAATTCGACTTGGTCACCCATGATAGCTGCCGGGCTGACTTCGCCCGTCTCGGGGGGCGATGCCTGCGAGCCGATGGCGCGGCCATGCACCTCCTAGGCAGCATTGCGATTCGCCTCTTCCTTCTGGGGCCCCTGTCGAAGCACTTCCTAGGTTTGCTGAACCTGCTGTTCCAACAAAATCTGTGTCTTATCATTTTGATCAACCATCTTGGCCAGTTCCCCCTCCAACTGTTTGAGCATGCGATTGGCTTCGTTAGCTCCCTGCTGGGCTGGGGGCTTGGACACGGTGTCCAGGGGCAACTTTGCTCGGCGCATGCCTGTTTAATCTTACCGCCAAGCTTTGCGCGCAGGGCCGCCAATTTTCGCCAGCTCAGATTTCGACGCCGCGGGCCCCCCCCGCGCGGAAGGGGGATTGGGAGCTCTGATCGGCGAACGTCGGGGCGGGAGCTGAATTGCGGGGGGGCTCTGGCCACAGCCTGAACATCGCGGCAGCGCGCTCAACATCCTTCCAGTTCTTCCCACGACGCTTGCACCATGCCCAGGGGCTTCTGTTTTTGGCGCGTCCACGCGAAACATGGCGCCGAGCCTTCCGAGGCTTGCCGTCACCGGCAATGGGCGCCATGGCGCTGCCAAGCCGACGACGACGACGGCGACGGCGACGTCGCTGCGAAAGGGCTCCACCAGGAGCCCACCGGGAACCAACCTCGTCTGACCTGGCGCGCGAAGGGGAATAGTAGGGGCCGTTGCCACCCCCCGGCGACAAGGTCAGGTCCTGAGCCTGAGCACTCTGGACTTGAGCCAAAATGGCTACGGGGTCCCCCGCCTCCTCCCCCCCTCCTCCTCCTCATCCTCCCCTCCTCCTGCCCTCCTCCTCCTCCTCCTCCTCCTCCTCCTCCTCCTTTCCTACCTCCTCCTCACTCCTTCTCCTAACTCCTACTCCTACTCCTACTCCTACTCCTACTCCTCCTCCTCCTCCTCTCCTCCTCCTCCTCCTCCTCCTCCCCCCCTCCTCCTCCCCCTTCCATAATTGCTCAAAATATATAGTGCTCTTCCTTTTCCCTTGATGACGGCCCGGGAGTGTCCGACCCTCCCCCGCGTATTGTTTTTTAACGCAGGTTTCCCCGGAGTTGGGTTTTCGCCCGCATTTGTTCCAAAATGCTGCTATCGCTGAGGCGCCGGCTTCATTTTCGGGCCCCGCTCGTTCCGAATCGTGCTCCCGCTGCAGCGCTGGCCTCATTTCCGTGCTTCCGCTCGTTCCGAATCGATTCTCGCTGCAGCGCTGGCTTCATTTCCGCGCTTCCGCTCGTTTCGACTCGTGCCCCCGCTGTAGCGGTGGCGCCATTTCCCGTGCCATGCCACGGCGTGCAATGCAATGCTAGGTTGATACTACGCTTTGCGGTGCTCTTCTACGCCATGCCACGCCGTGCTCTACAATGCATCGCGTACCCTTTCAGGATCATTGCCCTGCTCGACATTCGACTGCGCGAGTAGAGAGGGGATCTGCGCCATGGCAAGGGATGGGAGGGAGGGGTAGGATGTCGGATATGACGCGAACGCACCTAGCTTGTCCTCCCACCCCTCCTCCCCATCCTCTTCCTCAGCGGCGGGGGGCAGCCCCCTTCGTTCTGGGGGGGCCCTGGGCGCCCTCGACAAAAGAGTGGGGCGCGGCGCGACCAAAGGAGCCCAAACGCGACAAGGGAGCTCCCAAACGCGATAAGGTAGGAACGCATTCGCGACGAGCAGCAGACACGAAAGTGGGAGGCGATTCGTCTTAGCCTCCCACTTTCGCCGCCCGCTTTCGCTTGCGCCTCCCGCTTTCGCCCCCCGCTGGCGCCTGCGCCCCCCGCGTTCGCCTCCCGCTTTGACTGTCGCCTTCCGCTTTCGTCTCCCGCTTTCGCTGTCGCCCCCCCGCGTTCGCCCCCCGCTTTCGCTCTCGCCTCGCCCCCGCGAAAGCGGGGGTCAAAAGTGGGGGGCGAAAGCGAGGGCGGGGGGCGAGAAGCGGGGGTGCGAAAGCGATTGCGGGAAGCGAAAGCGGGGGGCGAAAGCGAAAGTGGGAAGCGAGAGCGGGGGACGAACGCGGTTGGCGAAAACGAAAGCGGGGGGCGCGAGCGAAAGCGGGAGGCGAAAGCGCGAGGCAAAGGCGAAGGCGGGATGCGAAAATGGGGGGCGAGCGCGAACGTCAGAGCGGGGGGCGACAGCGGGA
This sequence comes from Prorocentrum cordatum, assembly GCA_963575745.1. Lineage (NCBI taxonomy): Eukaryota > Dinophyceae > Prorocentrales > Prorocentraceae > Prorocentrum > Prorocentrum cordatum. The sequence goes on along the minus strand of CAUYUJ010008691.1, from coordinate 271,385 downwards.
GGCGAGCGTGGGAAGTGAAAGACAGTCGCTTCCACTTCCGCTTCTGCGCCCGCCCCCCGCTTTCGCCGTTGCCCCCCGCCATCGCGAACGCGAGGCGAAAGCGAAAGCGGGGTCCGGATGCGAAAGCGGGAGGCGAACGCGGGGGGCGCGAACGGAAGTGGGGGGGCGAAAGCGGGGGGCGCAGGCAGGGGGGGCGAACGCGGGGGCAGCATGCGAGAGCGGCGGGCGACAGCGGAAGTGGGGGGCGACAGCGGGGGGCGAAATCGAGGGCGGGAAGCGAAGGCTGGAGGCGAAAGCAACGGCGGGGGGCGAAAGTGGAAGGCGCAAGCGAAAGCGGGGGGCGAAAGTGGGCGGCGAAGGCGAAAGCGGGGGGCGAACGTGGGAGGCGAACGCGAACGCCGAAGCGGGAAGCGAAAGCGGGAGGCGAAAGCGGGAGGCGAAAGTGGGAGGTGGAAGCCACTCGCCCCCGCTCCCGCCGCCCAGTGTCGTTTTCGCCCCCCGCCCCTCGCCCCCCTCTTTCGCTCTCGGCCCCCGCCGTCGCGCCCGCTCTCGCGCGGGCGAGGCGGGTGCGAAGGCGGGGGGCGCGAGGCGAGAGCGAAAGTGGGCGGCGAGAGTGGGGGGCGAAAGCGAAAGCGCGAAGCGGAGGTGGGGGGCGCAGGCGAAAGCGGGAGGCGAAAGTCGGGGGCGAAAGCGGTGGGCGAAAGCGAAGGCGGGAGGCGAAAGTGAGATGCGACCGCGAAAAGTGGGAGGCGAACGCGGGGGGCGACAGCGAAAGCGGGGGGCGAAAGGGGGGGGCGGGCGAACGCGCGGGGCGAAAGCGAGAGCGGGGGGGGCGATGGCGAAAGCGGGGGGGCGAAAGTGGGAGGCGACGACGAAATCGGGAGGCGAAAGTGCGCGGCGAAAACGAAAGCGGGAAGCGAGAGCGGGGGGCGAACGCGAACGCGAAAGCGAGGGGCGAAAGCGGCGGGCGAAAGCGGGGGGCGACAACGGAGGGCGAAAGCGGGAAGCGAAAGCGGGAGGCGAACGCGGGGGGTGAAAGCCGATCGTTTCCAGTTCCTCCTCCCGCTTTCGCTTCCACTGACGCCCCCCGCTTCCGCCCCCGCCCCCCGCCCTCGCCGCCCCGCCCCCCGCCCCCGTCTCGCGAGGGCGGGGCAGGGGCGAATGCGGGGGGCGAGGGCGGGGGGCGAAGGCGAGAGCGGGAGGCGAAAGCGAAAGTGGGAAGCGAAAGCGGGGGGCGCAAGGGGAAGTGAGAGGCGAAAGCGGGGGGCGCAGGCGAAGGCGGGGGGCGAAAGCGGGGGGCGATAGGGGAAGCCGGGCGCGAAAGTGCGCGCGGGCGGGGGGGGGGGCGAAAGAGGGGGGCGAAAGTGGGGGGCGAAAGCGCGGGGGGCGAAAGCGGCGGGCGAAAGCGGGGGCAAAAACGGGGGGCGAAAACGGAGAGCGAAAGCGGGGGGTGAAAGTCAATCGGTTCCATTGTCGTCTCCCATTTTCGCTTTCGCCCCCCGCCTTCGCCCCCCGCTTTCGCGAGAGCGAGGCAAAGGCGAAAGCGGGGGGTGAAAGTGGGATGCGAAAGCGAAAGTGGGAGGCGAAAGCGAGGGCGGGGAGCGAAAGTGGGGGGGGCGCATGCGAAAGCGGGGGGCCAAAACGGGGGGCGAAAGCGAAAGCGGGAGGCGAAAGTGGGGGGGCGACAGCGAAAGTGGGGGGCGAAATCGGCGGGGCGACAGCGAGGCCGAGCAGCGAAAGTGAGGGGGGCCAAGCGAAAGCCGGGCGCGAAGGCTGGGGGCGAGAGCGACGGCGGGAGGCAAAAGTGGGGGGCGAAAGCGAAGGCGGGAGGCGAATGCGGGGGCGGCGGCGAAAGCGGGCGGCGAAATTGGAGGCGAAAGCGAAAAGGGAAGCGAACGTGGGGGGCGAAAGCGGGGGGCGACAGCGGGGGGCGGAATCGGGGGGCGAGAGCGGAGGGGGGCAGCGGGGGGCGAGGGCGGGAAGCGAAAGCGGGGGGCGAAAGCGGGTGGTGGAAGTAAATCGGTTCCATGTTCGTTTTCCACATTTGCGCTCGCCCCCCGCGCTCGCTTCCGCCCCCCGCTTTCGCGAGGGCGAGGCGAACGCGGCGGCGGCGGGCGAAGGCGGGGGGGCGAAGGCGAAAGCGGCGGGCGAAAGCGAAGGCGGGGGGCGAAAGTGCGGGGGGGGGGGGGGGGGGGGGGGGGCGCGAGCGAAAGCTCGGGGGGGTGGCGAAAGCGGGATGCGAAAGGTGGGGGGCGAAAGCGAAAGCGGGCGGCGGGGCGAACGCGGGGGGGGCGAACAGCGGAAAGCGGGGGCGAAAGTGAGGGGCGAAAGCGAACGCGGGCAGCGAAAGTGGAGCGCAAGCGAAAGCGGGAGGCGAAAGGCGGGGGGCGAGGGCGCCACGGGGGGGCGAACGTGGGAGGCGAAAGCGGGGGGGGCGAGAGCGGAGGGGCGAAAGAGGGGCGACGCCCGAGCGGGAGGCGAACAGGCGGGTGCGAAGCGCAGAAGGCCGAGCGAAGCGGGGGGCGAACGCGGGAGCAGGGCGCGGGGGCGAAAAACGGGAGGGCGAAAGGGGAGGCGAACGCGGGCGGTGAAAGTGGGGGATTTCAACCCTCGTTTCCATTTGCTCCTTCTCTTTCGCCCTAAGCCCCCCCACTTTCTCCCCCCCGCCTTCGCTGTCGCCCGCCGTTTTCGCGAGAGCGAGGCGCGAGGCGAGCGAAACGGGGTGCGAGCGGGGGGGGGCGACCCGAAGTCGGGGGGCAAAGTGGGATGCGCAAGCGAAAAACCGCGCGGTGAAAGGGGGGCGAAAGCGCGGTGCGAAAGCGGGGGGCGGGGGCGGGGGGCGACCGCGAACGCGGGGGGCGAAAGTGGGGGGCGACGGCGAAAGTGGGAGGCGACATCGGGAGGCGAATGCGAAAGCGGGCAGCCAAAGCGGGGTGCGGAAGCGAAAGCGGGAGGCGACCGCGGGGGGCGACAGCGGGGGGCGAGAGCGAAAGCGGGGGGCGACAGCGAAACCGTGAGAAGCGGGAAGCGAAAGCGGGAGGCGAAAGCGGGAGGCGACAACGGGAGGCGAGAGCGGGAGGCGAAAGCGGGAAGCGAAAGCGTGGGGCGAAAGTAGGAGGCGAAAATGACTTGTCTCCACTTTCGTCTCCCATTTTCGCTCCCGCCCCCCACTTTCGCCCCCCGCCTTCGCTTTCGCCCCCCACTTTCGCGACAGCGAGGCAAAAGCGACAGCGGGGGGCGAAAGTGGGGGGACGAAGGCGAAAAGTGGGCGGCGAAAGCGGGGGGCGAAAGCGAAAACGCGAAGCGAAAGTGGGAGGCGCAAGCAAAAGCGGGAGGTGCAAGTGGGGGGCGGGAGCGGGGGGCGAAAGCGAAAGCGGGAGGCGAAAGCGGGGGGCGCAAGCGAAAGCGGGAGGCGAAAGCGGGGGGCGATAGCGAAAGCGGCAGGCGAAAGCGGGGGGCGAAAGCGAACGCGGGAGGCGAAAGTGGGAGGCGACAGCGAAAGCGGGAGGCGACAGTGGGTGGCGAAAGCCAAAGCGGGAGGCGAAAGCGGGAAGCGACAGCGGGAGGCGAAAGCGGGAGGTGAACGTCAAGTATTTTTTGCGGTTTCTGCAGTCGTCATGGTGCCCCATGTTTGTCGTGAAGTTGCGTGTCGCAAAACCAGCGAGCCCATCCCTCGACCGCGGCCCCCCCTCTCTCCGCTTCCCCCGCCTCGCCAGTCCCCTTCCCCCCCTCCTCCCTGGCATTTCTCTCGGTGCCTCTTCTGCCACCCAGGCTTCCCAGCCCCCAGTCGCGGGGCATGCTCAGAACCACAAGCGGAGACTGTGCTCCAGGTTTTGGGCTTGCCGCGCGTGCAGTGTCAGGCGCAGGGAGCATTATCCGCTTCATGCGGCATGTCCTGGTTTCAGTGCGGCGTTCTGAACGCCACATTGAAACCAGGACGCCGCATTCAGTGCCATAGCACGGGCCCCAAATATTACAAGGTCATGATCGTTCGCCACGATGACTCTCCTTCTTTGTCTGCCGTGCGTGCGGGTCCGCCCGGCTGGGGCACAGGGCGGTCAGCGGCCTTGGAAGCCACACCACACGAAAATCGAGTGGACACGGATATCCGACAGGAAGCACCCCGACACTTCCAAAGGGGAGGCTCAGCTCCTGGACCTTCGCTTGGCTTCCTCTGTTGACGAGGAGGCCGCGAAGTTTCATTCGCCCTTGCTTCGTTACCCCTCACTGCCCCTCCTGGGGCCTGACCCTGGAGTGTCCAAGGTGGCCCCAAGAGGCCCCCGAGGGGTGACACAACTTTGACACGAACCGCTCCGCTGCTGTGTGCGGCTCTGTGCCGAAGTGGTGCCGCTTTGGGGGGGTCTCTTGGCGGGCCTCCTGTGGTCCCCTCCTCCTCCTCCTCCTCCTCCTCCTCCTCCTCCTCCTCCTCCTCCTCCTCCTCCTCCTCCTCCTTCCCCCCCTCGTTCCTCCTTCTCGGCCCGACGAGCTTCATGGGCACTTCCGTGACATCATCACTTGGCCGCGGAGTTCTCAGGCCCATCGATGACTTCAGGCGGCCGGCTCGTTCTGGTGAGCTGTGGTGGGGGGGTGTCTGCTGTGAGGAAAATTACCTTGTGACGTACAGTCGGGGCGCTGAAGAAGGAACCCTTTTCGTTGGGGAGGGGCTCCGTGTTCCTTGATTGTTTCACAGCTTGCCTTAGGTTTTCCTTAGGTGTTCATCGAATTTTAACTGATGGGAAAAGGGGGCCTCGTTCCTTACTTGGGTTCCTTAGGTCAACGTCCCGACTGAAACTAACCTGGAGCCGCGAGGCGGAGCCGCGAGGAGCCGCGAGGCGCAGCGAGGAGGAGGAAGAGGAGGAGGCAGGAAGGACACCACAGCGTCATATGCAAGACTCGACGAGAACCCAACACAGGATGGTTGGAAACTCGTGCGAGATCCTCACGGAGGCCTCCTCGGGGGGCTCCCGTGCGTCCTGGGCCTCGTCGGCCCTCCCCAGCGTCGAGCGGGCGGCGGGGGCGGTTATGCACCCATGAGCAGGCCCCCGTGCCAGACGCCAGTTGTGGCTTTCACTGGTGACGCGCTGGTCATCCTCAAGTGTTCCTGCAGTTCCACCCCCCTTTCCGGTTAAGAACTGTTCGACGCGAGAACCCCACCATCAGTGCATCGCTGTATTCGCGCTCTCCTTTCTGTGATGGTCCGAGAAGAGGCGAGTCTGAGTGAGAGTGAGACAGTATGAGCTATGAGCTATGTATGACGGGGCGCTCGCGTAAATGGACCGGGGTCCCTTCGAATTTGTTTCGCAAATATTCTTGGGAATCTCTTTCAAATTCAAATACGACCCTCCATCCCTCCAAACTCCGCCGCAGGCGCCCGCAATAATAATAATTTCAAATTGCGGCATTTCCCCCAAATTGGAGGCATACCCCTTGGATTTGCCCAGGACCCCCCAGGAATCTTAGGGGCCCTGACGGATTCTGATGGATTCTGTTGGTTTCTGGAGCCCCGTCCTGGAGGATTCCTCCTTGGACGCTCTCTTGGAGCCGTTTCGGGCCGTTTTGGGAAGCCGCTTGGGCCGTCTCGAGGCCATCTTAGGTTGTCTTGCGTCTTGGGCCGTCTTGAATCGGTCTTGGGCAATCTTGGCGGCCCTGGTGGCCTGTTTGGGCCAGGTTGCAGTCATCTTGGATTCCTCGGAGGGCGCCAGGGGCATGTCTCGGCGCCGCATCTTGGACACCATCTGGTATCTGGATGAGTGCCACCTTGGATTCCTCGGAGGGTGCCGGGCCATGTCTCGGACATGGCCCGGCACCGTTCGGCGCCGCATGTCCGTGCATGTCTCGGTGGCAGTCATCTCGGATTCCTCGGAGGTCGCCGTATGGAAAACGTATTGAGTGGCAATGCATCGCCTCATGTTGAGGCCCAGAATGCCAGTGAAACAATTGGTTTTCTCAACCTGTTTTCTGGTGACTCCCCCTTCGTGGGTCACCTGGTGTGCTTGCGCCGTATCGAAAACGCATTGAGTGGCAGTGGGTCGCCTCACGTTGAGGCCCGGAATGCAAGTGAAATAATTGGTTTTTTTCAACCAGTTCTCTGGTGACCCACCCATTCGTGGGTCACCCGGTGTGCTTGCGCCGTATGGCAAACGTATTGAGTGGCAATGCCTCGCCTCATGTTGAGGCCGAGAATGCAACTGAAACAATTGGTTTTGCTCAACCAGTTTTCTGGTGACCCACCCCTTCGTGGGTCACCTGGTGTGCTTGCGCCGTAAGGCAAACATATTGAGTGGCAGTGCATCGCCTCATGACGAGGCCCAGGATGCAGGTGAAACAATTGGTTTTTCTCAACCAGCTTTCTGGTGACCCACCCCTTCGTGGGTCACCTGGTGTGCTTGCGCCGCATGGAAAACGTATTGAGTGGCAATGCATCGCCTCATGTTGAGGCCCAGAATGCAAGTGAAACAATTGGTTTCTCTCAACCAGTTTTCTGGTGACCCACCACTTCATGGGTCACCTGGTGTGCTTGCGCTGAATGGGAAACGCATTGAGTGGCAATGCATCGCCTCGTGTTGAGGCCCAGAATGCCAGTGAAACGATTGGTTTTTCTCAACCGATTTTCTGGTGACCCACCCCTTCGTGGGTCACCTGGTGTGCTTGCAGCGTATCGAAATCGCATTGAGTGGCAGTGCGTCGCCTCATGTTGAGATAGCTATGTGTAGGACTGCGCTTGCATCTGAGTGTCCCAGAGCATGAACGAATGGTGGGTCTGAGTATGAGTTGGTCGGAGAATGAGCACAACTGAGGACAAGTGGTTCTGAATATGAGGGGATCTAGGCATGCGTGGTCTTAATATGAATGAGTCTGAACGTGAGCGAGGCTGGGTACGACCGCGCCTGAATATGAGTGGGTCTGACTAGATGAGTCAGACTGTGCGTGCACGCAAATCTGGGTACGACAGGCAGAGCATGGACAAGGCCGATCATGAGTGGGCCTGAATGTGAGCGGGTACGGTACATGGACATAGTGTTGCACCACCTCGTGCCCAAGACAGCGGACACCGTTTTAAGATAGACACTGAGCCTCCCCCCCCACCCCCATCTAATATTGGCTGCGGTCCGGGGTCGCCGAAACAGGTCGGTGGTGCAACATTCTGTCGATCGCCTGGGGAATTTCAGAACAGCTCCTTCTTGCATGCCCCCAATATTAGATGGTGGTGGGGGGGGAGGCGGGGTGTTGAAGTATACATTTCAGAGCTCGCCTAAAGTGATGCAACATTTTGTCGACGTACGGTATGACCATGGATTAGTCTGAGAAGTGAGTTTGGACATGTCTGTCTGTCTGAGCATGAGCAGCTACTTGGGAAGGAAACGGGGACTCCAAAACCAACACCCAAAACCGCCCACTCTGGGAACAATCCCTTCTGGGACATCCCCAGCCCATCCCCAGCCTCTCAAGAGAGCCCCCGATGGGTCCGAAAGATGGCCTAAGAGACCCCCGAGAGGGCTCAAGGACGGCTAGAGCCAAAACCCAAGAGGGGCCAAGATGCCCTTCGCAGCCGTTTTGGCCCAAGCGACAGCAGTCTTTGTCCACACCACAGAACTTCACATCCATTCATTTCGCGACCGGTCAGCATCAGGTCAATGTCCACCTATCTATACATCACGATCTTCGTGGTGTCGTCATTCGGCGGTGCCGCTATCGACGCGAGTATGTCCAACATCTACGAAGCTGTGAACTCGTCAAGCCCAGGCCGCCTGCGCGGCGAGAGTTTGACCGCTGCGACATGCGCCACCATGAACATCCTGGGCCCAGGGGTGCAAATTGTGGGCACATTCGGTGGGCGTATCACTGGCCGCGGCTGGCCAGAATTCGCCAGCACCGTTTCGCAGTGTGCTCAGTTGTGCATCGACGAACCGCAGTGCAGTTGGATCCACTACTACTCGGAACCCGGAACGCACGCTGACACACACTGCTATCTGCACCCGGACCCGTCTCCAGGATCAGCAGACGTGATTGCCGACGCCACCAGAGGTAGGTATGTCGCTTTCTGCGGAACGCCGACGCCCAGTCCGACGCCCAGTCCGACGCCCAGCCCGACGCCCAGCCCGACGCCTCCCGCGACGCCACCAGGTGCCGGTGGTGCGTCTGCCGTTGGCGATCCCCATTTACAGAATGTTCATGGTGAGCGGTTCGATTTGATGCAGCCAGGCAGACATGTGCTCGTAAACATTCCAGAGGCTCATGCCACTCTGCCGACCCCGAGAAGAGGGATGAAGTCAACAGGTGAGGCCTTTTTTGGGCCTCTAGGGGACCCTCTGGGGGCCCATTTGGGGCCTCTTGGGGGCCTCTTCGGGCCTCTTGGGAGTTTCTTGGGCGCCTGCCGGGGGTCTTCTTTGGGTGGAGGGCTCGGAATATCGGTTCGAGTTACCTCTCCTTGGCCCCTCTTAAGGCCGTGTTGGCGCTCACATGGGCCATCTGGGGCGCCTCTTGGGCCATCGTTTGACCCTCTTCGGCCGTTTTGGGGCCCTCTTGGGGGGCCGTCTTGGAGCGATCATCTGGGCCGTTTGAGTCGTCTTGGACGCTATTGAGACCAAAAATGCGAAGATGCTCAAATTATACGTTTTCCCAAGGAACGTGGACGATTCTTGCTTCTTGGGGCCCTCTCGGGGGTCATCTC
>CAUYUJ010008691.1:212714-257714 GCA_963575745.1 Prorocentrum cordatum | reverse complement strand
GGCTTGCGAGACCGCGCCCGCCAAAGGTTTCTTGACCTTGGTGGCCGACGTTGCGAAAACATCGTGACGTTGGATGTCTGGGACAGAAGGCGTGGAGGCTGGTGAGGAGGAGAGAATCAAGGGGTCGACCTGGGCGGCCGCCGAAGCCCAGGCTCCGACTCGCGGGCCTTGTCGTCATCGTCGTCGTCGTCGTCGTCGCGCTCATATCAGGCGGCGTGTGCTGCTGTCGAGTGGCCTTGTCTGTCTTGGGGGCTTGGGCCGTCTTGGAGCTCTCTTGGGGCTCTCCAAATCCCTCTTGGGGACCTCCTGTGGCCCGCCCTCTCGGGGCTCTCTTGGCAGCTGTTTGGGGCTCTCCGGGGCCCCTCTTCGGTTGTCTCGAGCTCTCTCGGGCAATTTTGGAGCCCTGTTGAGCTGTCTTGGGGCCCACTTGAGGGCGTCTTGGGCTGTCTCGGGGCGATCTTGGGGGCGTTTCGTACGCTGTTTAGACCGAACTAGCGACAAAGCCAGACATGTTCGCTTTCCGAAGGGAATGGGACGATTTTCGCCTCTTCGGGGCGCTCTTGAGAGGTGTCTTGGAGCGTCTTGAAGGCCTCATTGGCTGTCTTGAGGCCGCTTGGGGCCCTCTTTGAACGCTATTGGGCCGTCCTGGGGCCGTCCTGAGACAAGCTTGGGCGTTCTGGAGCGGTCTTGGGCCGTTTCGGTGCTCTGCCGGACCCCTCGGGAAACGATGAAGGGCCCGCTCGAGCGAAGACGGATGGCCAGGAGCGCGCAGGCCCGGATTTATGCACACGGGGGCGGGGGTTCTTCATTATAAAAGCATTCGAAGAGGAATACGCGGTGTGATATATCGCTCCCGCGACTCGTGCCTGAACCCCCCAACCCCCCGGCAGGATTTTTTTTTTTTTTTTTTTTTTTTTTTTTTTTTTTTTTTTTTTTTTTTTTTCCGCGGGGGGTCAACCTTCGCGGCGACTCGGTAAACCCGGGACCCTTAGCGGCGCATGGATTTGTGCTTTTTTTTCCGCGCGCGTGTTGCCATTGGAATCCCTGAACCACTGCGACTACCGTACAACTAGTACTTGAGCACAACTGGTTGTATCATGAACTAGCGCGCAGTTGCTCCTAGAGAGCACGTTGTCCTGCCGTACAAGTATGAGAGTGCCCCTAGTAGAACTGTGCAGCCATTGTACAACTCCCTAGTACTAGTACAACTCCCTGGCAACTCCCCAGTACGCGTAGTACTCGTTCAACTCTCTGATGCAACTCCCGAGTGCTAGTACAGCTCACTCGCACAAGTCCTCAGTACAGCTCCCCGGTACAACTCCCGAGTGCTAGTACAATTTCTAATACAACTCCGCAGTTCAATTCCTCAGAAGTAGTACCGTTCCCTAGTACATCTCCCTAGGGCAACTCCCCAGTACAACTCCCCAGTGTAACTCCCTTAGTGCGACTCCTTGTACAACTCCCAGTATGACTCCTGGGTGCAACTCCTTAGTACCAGCACAACTCCCTAGTGCAACAACTATTAGAGTGTTGTTGCATTACACTTACAATATGGGCTCTCACACGCTTTTCCTCCTCCAGTTGCGCTGGGAGGAGTGGGACCCCTCGCGAGGGCACCCCTCTGCGACCGCACGCGCTCCGCCCGTTGGCGTGACAGCGCGTGCACTTCGTTTGACATCCCGAAGCTCGGCGTCGTCCTCGTCGTCGTCCTCCTCGTCGTCGTCCTTGTCCTCGTCCGCGTCCTCGTCTTCGTCGTCGTCGTCCCCGTCATCGTCGTCCTCGTCGTCGTCCTCGTCGTCGTCCTCGTCGTCGTCCTCGTCGTCGTCATTGGCGTCGTCCGTCGTCGCCCCAGGACTGCAGGACGCCCGCGCAGCACCCCCGACCCCCCGAGGACCCAGGTCTGCAGGACGCCCGGATCGCCCCAGGACTGCTGCAGGCAGGACTGCAGGACCCCCGCCCCAGGATTGGATTGCAGTACGCCCGGGCCGTCGTCGTCGTTGTCGTCCGTCGTCGTCGTCGTCGTCGTCCCCCGGGATTGCAAGACGGCTGCGCAGCACATGCCATCCGCAAAGGGTTGTCGTCGTCGTCGTCGAGACGCCCGCGTAAGCAGTCTGCGTGCCGTCGCTTGCTCGGACCTTTAACGTGCATGTGGCGTGTGAGCTGCAGTGGATGATCCGCACCTGGTGCCGATCGACATTTAAGCCGACATGTCTTCTGGATGATGGCAGGCCATGTCGCGAACTTTTTGGTGCTTCGCCGTCCCTGACACGTCGAGACAGGAGCTACGCTCTCTGTTAGTTTTGGTGCGAGAAAAGTGGCTGGTCCCTGCTGCTGTCGCTTCGTCCCTTCCCTGTCCTCTCGCCCGCCCCGCTCCTCCTGGGCCGTGGGCCTCTCCTCCCCCCCTCGGGGGCTGACCCTCGCTGAGGGCTGCGTGAAAGGCTTGCTCGTGGGTGCCCACCCTGTGGGTGCCTGTGCGCAGGTCGTTCGCCGGGCCTCGGGCTGGAAGGGCGCCTGCTCGCCCTCGGTCTTCCGCGCCGCTGCTGCTTGCTGATGGGCCCCGCTCGTACCCTTTCGGCATGGGCCGTGCACGGGCTGCGCCCGAATCTCGGGCTATGCCGCTCGTGCCCCACCTACAAAGTTGTGCCGAGCTTACAGATGTGCGGGGGGTACCCAACCAGATTCCGCAATCCGAACCGACGTGGGACCTTTTCTGGGGCGCCGCCGCCGTCGTCGTCGTCGCCGTCGCCGTCGCTGCCTCGTCCTTCGGGATTGCAGGACGCCCGCGCAGCACCCCGCCCCCGTGTTTGCCATCCGCAGTCCGCCGTCGTCGTCGTCGTCGTCGTCCGTCGTCGCCCCGGGACTGCAGGACGCCCACGCAGCTTCCCCCCCCCCCTTGTGCCAACCGCAGTCCGCCATCGTTTTCGTTGCCGTCATCGCCTGTGGGTCTTCGTCTCCCAGGACTGCAAGACGCCCGCGCCAGGGGGCAGAGGGTGCCTTCGACCAGCCCGAGTAGCCCCGCCGCTCCGAACTGTCAGCGCTCGGGTTCCCGCCTGGCCCCCGTGACGGCCCGGGGGCCACCCCGAATAGTTTTCGCAGGCTGATAGACCTCCTACCCTGACACCTCGATTCGCGAATTGGCCGTTTTCGGTTCGCGAGAGGGCGTCGCGGCCGTCATTTCTGCGGGTCCTGGTCCGTCAGTTTCGGTCCGAGGCCGTTTTCACTAAGGGGTGGTTTTGCTGAAGGGAGGTTTTGCTGAAGGGAGTGTTGTCCACCGCCGAAGTTCGCCCTCCCTGGGCCGAGCTCCTCGGCTCGCCATTCGGGGGCCGCGGGGCCTGCGAACCTTTTCCTCCTCTCAGGTAGTTTTCTGCGTCGCTCGCATCCAATGCTGGGCAGCCCTTGGCGTCGTGCCAGATCTGTCGACTTCGCGCATCCACTGCGCTGCCCACACTGAGGTGGCAGGTCGTCGTCCTGCCCAGCCCCTGGCTTCACACCCGTGCTCCCTGCCTGTTGACAGTGTGCAGGACTGCGGCCGTGGTTGGCAGCGCCACGCCGAGCACGAAGTGCGGCCCCGACGCAGCTCGGCGTGCAAGGGGGCACGGTGGCGGATTGAAGAGGATTCCTCCTCCGGTGTTCCGGCGGGTGGAGGAATGCATAGTCGGGGCGGCGAGAAGTTTGTTATTTATCACCCGCAGGATGTTCGTCGTCGGCGTAGTCTCTTTCTCCTATGCATTTTCGTCCTTGGCGTTGCGCCGCCCGTCCCTGTTGCGGACATTCACACTTGTCGTCGTCGCGTGGTGGTCGTCTTCGCCCAACCGTGCGCACCCCCCCCCGCTCTGGCCCCCCATTGCTTTTCGCCTGATACGCCGACGGCACTCGGAATCTTCGTTGGCAGACAGGACGATTGAATACGATGTTCCTCGCAATTCCGTGGTTCGCATCACTTCTCCTCCTCCAGCCTTCTGGCTTCTGCTGCTGTTCCTCGAGGATTGCCGCCTCCTCTACTTCATGTTCCTCCTGCGCGTCCTCCGTCTCCTCCTCCTGCCATGCGTTCCAACGCCCAGAGGAGCCCGACAGAAGGCCGAAATGAGCAATTTCGCATGCAATGGTGGGCTCATTTCGCTCGCCCCCCGCCATGGCGGGCTCCTTCCGCAATGGGTGTCTGCGGTGAGGCGGTGAGGAAGATGACCTTGCGACGTAACCAACCCGGAACCGCGAGGAGGAGCCGGAGGCTCAGCGAGGAGGAGGCAGAGGAGGCGGCAGGATGGAGGTACCACAGCGTCGTGTGCAAAAGTCGACCAGAGCCCAACACGGGAGGGTTGGGAACTCGAGGGGGGCTTCCCGTGAGCTCCACATGGGGGCCTCCTCGGGGGGCTTCCGTGCGTCCCGGGCCTCGCCGGCCCTCCAGGCGTCGAGCGGACGATGGGGGCGGGTGTGCCTCCATGGGCAGGCCCCCGTGCCAGACGCCAGTTGTGGCTTTCACTTGGTGACGCGCTGGTCATCCTCATTCTTTCCTGCAGTTCCACCCCCCTTCCCGGTCAAGAATTGTGCGACGCGAGGTCCCCGTCATCAGTGCATCGCTGTATTCGCACTCTCCTTTCTGTGATGGTCCGAGAAGAGGCGAGTCTGAGTGAGAGTGAGACAGTATGAGCTATAAGCTATCTGTAGGACTGCGCTTGCATCCGAGTGACCCAGAGCATGAACGAATGGTGGGTCTGATTATGAGTCGGTCCGAGTATGAGCGCAACTGAGGACAAGTGGTTCTGAATATGAGGGGATCTGGGCATGCGTGGTCCTAATATGAATGAGTCTGAGCGTGAGCGAGGCTGGGTACGACATGGTACGACCGAGCCTGAATATGAGTGGGTCTGACTAGATGAATCAGACTGTGTGTGTGCGCGTCTGATCGCGACAGGCAAAGCATGGGCAAGGCCGATCATGAGAGGGCCCGAATGTGAGTGGGTACGGTACATGGACGAAGTGTTGCACCACTTCGTGCCCAAGACAGCGGACACCGGTTTCAGATAAACGCTTGCGTCTGAGTCCCCCCCCCACCCCCATCTGATATTGGCTGCGGTCTGGGGTCGCCGAAACAGGTCGGTGGTGCAACACTCTATCGATCGCCTGGGGAATTTCAGAACAGCTCCTTCTTGCATGCCCCCAATATTCGATGGGAGGCGGGGGGGGAGGCGGGGTGTTGAAGTACGCATTTCAGAGCTCGCCTAAAGTGATGCAACATTTTGTCGACGTACGGTATGACCATGGGTTAGTCTGAGACGTGAGTCTGGACATGCCTGTCTGTCTGAGCATGAGCAGCTACTTGGGAAGGAAACGGGGGCTCCAAAACCAACGCCAAAAACCGCCCACTCTGGGAACAATCCCTTCTAGGACATCCCAGCCCATCCCCACCCTCTCAAGGGAGCCCCCGATGGGTCCGAAAGATGGCCTAAGAGACCCCCGAGAGGGCTCAAGGACGGCTAGAGCCGAACCCAAGAGGGTCCAAGATGCCCACCGCAGCCGCTTTGGTCCAAGCGACAGCAGTCTTTGTCCACACCACAGAACTTCACATCCATTCAGTTCGCGACCGATCAGCATCAGGTCAATGTCCACCTATCTATACATCACGACCTTCGTAGTGTCGTCATTCGGCGGTGCCGCTATCGACGCGGGTATGTCCAACATCTACGAAGCTGTGAATTCGTCAAGCCCAGCCCGCCTGCGCGGCGAGAGTTTGACCGCTGCGACATGCGCCACCATGAACATCCTGGGCCCAGGGGTGCAAATTGTGGGCACATTCGGTGGGCGTATCACTGGCCGCGGCTGGCCAGAATTCGCCAGCACCGTTTCGCAGTGTGCTCAGTTGTGCATCGACGAACCGCAGTGCAGTTGGATCCACTACTACTCGGAACCCGGAACGCACGCTGACACACATTGCTATCTGCACCCGGACCCGTCTCCAGGATCAGCAGACGTGATTGCCGACGCCACCAGAGGTAGGTATGTCGCTTTCTGCGGAACGCCGACGCCCAGCCCGACGCCCAGCCCGACGCCCAGCCCGACGCCGCCTGCGACGTCACCAGGTGCGGGTGGTGCGTCTGCCGTTGGCGATCCCCATTTGCAGAATGTTCATGGTGAGCGGTTCGATTTGATGCAGCCAGGCAGACATGTGCTCGTAAATATTCCAGAGGCTCATGCCATTCTGCCGACCCCGAGAAGAGGGATGAAGTCAACAGGTGAGGCCTTCTTGGGCCTCTTGGGGACCCTCTGGGGGCCCACTTGGGACCTCTTGGGGGCCTCTTCGAGCCTCTTAGGAGTTTCTTAGGCGCCTGCCGGGGGTCTTCTTGGGGTGGAGGGCTCGGAATATCGGTCCGAGTTACCTCTCCTTGGCCCCTCTTAAGGCCGTGTTGGCGCTCACATGGGCCATCTGGGGCGCCTCTTGGGCCATCGTTTGACCCTCTTCGGCCGTTTTGGGGCCCTCTTGGGGGGCCGTCTTGGAGCGATCATCTGGGCCGTTTGAGCCGTCTTGGACGCTATTGAGACCAAAAATGCGAAAATGCTCAAATTATACGTTTTCCCAAGGAACGTGGACGATTCTTGCTTCTTGGGGCCCTCTCGGGGGTCATCTTGGAGTCCTCCTGGAATGTCTCCGAGGCCTCTTGGAGAGTCTTGAGGCTACCTTGGTCGTCCTCGAGGACTCCGGTGCGTGTTGGAAGCCTGTTTCAGCAAGCGTCGATCGATTCTTAGGCGTTCGGGAGGCTACAGAGTGCAGAAATGGAGGCTCCGGAGGCCCAGGGGGAGCGTTGATGAGCTCGGAGACCCACCCGGCTCCAGAATCCCCCCTCTCCAATCGGATTGCAGATCCCAGGGGAGGGGGAATGGGGGAGGGGGGCCCAGCCAATCATCTCACATGCCTTTGAACCCCCCCGGCTAGCGGGGTCGGCGGATCCCTCGCGGGGAGCGCGCTGACCGCGCATTGCTCCGCGTGGTGGCCGATGCGCATCGACTGGGTCAGGGCTGTGAGGAGATCTACTTCCAGCGCTTGAACATTACGGGGTCTTGGGCGGTGGCCAGGCAGAGAGGAGGTTACACGTATGCTGCGGCAGACGCCACCAACGCGACCCCAGAATGGACAGCCTTCGGTCAGGTTCAGCTGAAAGTCGTTCATGGACGTTCTCACAGTGGTGTTGTGTACTTGAACTTCTACGCCAAGCACCTCGGCCAGGTGGGACTCCCTGTCGGGGGCCTCCTGGGAGATGACGACCACACATACGAAGGGACGCCTCCAGAGACGTGCCTACGGACGACTCGTCTTCTGGACGTTGGCGTTCATGCCCAGGAGTCTCCCGCGGCCTCGATCGCAGTTGCAACGCTCGCGTGAGCAGATGTTCTAGCCACTTCTTGCCTCTCCCCTTCTGCCTCCGGTCCATACGGTACGTGGACCAAAGTGGTGCACCACGTGGCGCCCACGACACGGGAAGTCGTTTCGCGATCGGTGTTCTTTGCCCCTTCCCCCCCCTCGCCTGGCGAATTGGGCAGCTTCTCCTCGCATCCCCCCAGTGTTGGATGGAGGGAGCGGGGGGGGGGTGTTCACGCGCGTATCTCAGGGCCCGCCCAGAGTGATGCAACGATTTGTCGATGTACGGTGCGCCCGGGCCAGGGCCAGGGTCGGGCCCGTCACGGGGGCAGCGCGAAGAGGAGGATGAGGACGAGGACGAGGAGAACGAGGGCTGCGAGGACGAGGTGGAGGAGGACCAGGAGAAGGGACAGGAAGAGGAAGGAGGACGAGACTAGTTAAGGATGGGCGTTCGGCCGCCCTCCTGACCGATTTGGGCCCGTCACCGAGGCCCAGCAAGGGCTTCCCGGAGCTCTGCAACGCCTGGGGGGCCTCCTGCAGGAGCCTCCAGGGGGCCTCCCAGGGGCCCAGGATTCGGGGGGTCCGATTTCGGGAGGGGGGGGTCCCGGGCAATAGCAAAATATAATTCGGAATATACCGAACAAGTATGTGTATATGTATATATATATGTATGTAAATATATATACACACAAGGACTTACCGGCTCGCTTCGCTTCGCCTCTAGAATGTTGGTCGCATGGCGCCGCGGCTGGTAGTCGCCAGCACCGCGGTGCGCTTCGGCCATGGGGTCACGAGGCACATAGGGCTGATAGGGCCTGCGGGCTCTTCTGCGCCAGAGGGCTCAAGGGCCCTCCGCCGCAATGGGGGCCCAACAGCTCGGAACGCTAGTTTGGACGAGGGGTAATTCAGGCAGCGCGGCTCCTGGGGACCATGGGGGAGGGGGAGGAGGAGGAGGAGGAGGAGGAGGAGGAGGAGGCGGAGGAGGAGGAGGAGGAGGAGGAGGAGGAGGAGGAGGAGGAGGAGGAGGAGGAGGAGGAGGAGGAGGAGGAGGAGGAGGAGGAGGAGGAGGAGGAGGAGGAGGAGGAGGAGGAGGAGGAGGAGGAGGAGGAGGAGGAGGAGGAGGAGGAGGAGGAGGAGGAGGAGGAGGAGGAGGAGGAGGAGGAGGAGGAGGAGGAGGAGGAGGAGGAGGAGGAGGAGGAGGAGGAGGAGGAGGAGGAGGAGGAGGAGGAGGAGGAGGAGGAGGGGAGGAGGAGGAGGAAAGGAGGAGGAGGAGAGGAGGAGGAGGAGGAGGAGGGGAGGGGGAGGGGGAGGGGGAGAGGGGAGGAGGCGGAGGGGGAGGGGGAGGGGGAGGGGAGGGGGAGGGGGGAGGGGGAGGGGGAGGGGGAGGGGGAGGAGGAGGGGGAGAGGAGGAGGAGGAGGAGGAGGAGGAGGAGGAGGAGGAGGAGGAGGAGGAGGAGGAGGAGGCCGGTAGGGCCTGGAAGGGCCTCTGAAAGCGCGCCCTCTGCAGTCCCAGCGTCCGGGCGCCACTGATGAAAGGGGTCCGGGCGCTGGTGGTGCCCTCGCCGGGCCCCAGCATCGTTAAAACACGACCGTGTGTGCAAAGGCAGTCGTGGAAAAGGTACATCGTCCTGGGGCCTCCTCCTCCTCCTCCTCCTCCTCCTCCTCCGCCTCCTGGAAAAGGTTTGCTGGGCGTGGTCTTACAAGCCCGGCTTTTCGACGTTTTCGTTCGATTTGTTTTTTGCTCCTCCTTCCGCCTCGTCCTCCTCCGCCTCCTCCTCTTCCACCTCCTCCTCCTCCTCCTCCTCCTCCTCCTCCTCCTCCTCCAACTCTTCCTCCTTCGCCCCCCATTTCCGCCTCCGCCTCCGGATGCCGGAAAGGTTTGGGGGGGAGGGGGGCTTGCGAGACCGCGCCCGCCAAAGGTTTCTTGACCTTGGGGGCCGACGTTGCGAAAACATCGTGACGTTGGATGTCTGGGACAGAAGACGTGGAGGCTGGTGAGGAGGAGAGAATCAAGGGGTCGACCTGGGCGGCCGCCGAAGCCCAGGCTCCGACTCGCGGGCCTTGTCGTCATCGTCGTCGTCGTCGCGCTCATATCAGGTGGCGTGTGCTGCTGTCGAGTGGCCTTGTCTGTCTTGGGGGCTTGGGCCGTCTTGGAGCTCTCTTGGGGCTCTCCAAATCCCTCTTGGGGACCTCCTGTGGCCCGCCCTCTCGGGGCTCTCTTGGCAGCTGTTTGGGGCTCTCCGGGGCCCCTCTTCGGTTGTCTCGAGCTCTCTCGGGCAATTTTGGAGCCCTGTTGAGCTGTCTTGGGGCCCACTCGAGGGCGTCTTGGGCTGTCTCGGGGCGATCTTGGGGGCGTTTCGTACGCTGTTTAGACCGAACTAGCGACAAAGCCAGACATGTTCGCTTTCCGAAGGGAATGGGACGATTTTCGCCTCTTCGGGGCGCTCTTGAGAGGTGTCTTGGAGCGTCTTGAAGGCCTCATTGGCTGTCTTGAGGCCGCTTGGGGCCCTCTTTGAACGCTATTGGGCCGTCCTGGGGCCGTCCTGAGACCAGCTTGGGCGTTCTGGAGCGGTCTTGGGCCGTTTCGGTGCTCTGCCGGACCCCTCGGGAAACGATGAAGGGCCCGCTCGAGCGAAGACGGATGGCCAGGAGCGCGCAGGCCCGGATTTATGCACACGGGGGCGGGGGTTCTTCATTATAAAAGCATTCGAAGAGGAATACGCGGTGTGATATATCGCTCCCGCGACTCGTGCCTGAACCCCCCAACCCCCCGGCAGGATTTTTTGTTTTTTTGTTTTTTTGTTTTTTTTCCGCGGGGGGTCAACCTTCGCGGCGACTCGGTAAACCCGGGACCCTTAGCGGCGCATGGATTTGTGTTTTTTTTTCCGCGCGCGTGTTGCCATTGGAATCCCTGAACCACTGCGACTACCGTACAACTAGTACTTGAGCACAACTGGTTGTATCATGAACTAGCGCGCAGTTGCTCCTAGAGAGCACGTTGTCCTGCCGTACAAGTATGAGAGTGCCCCTAGTAGAACTGTGCAGCCATTGTACAACTCCCTAGTACTAGCACAACTCCCTGGCAACTCCCCAGTACGCGTAGTACTCGTTCAACTCTCTGATGCAACTCCCGAGTGCTAGTACAGCTCACTCGTACAAGTCCTCAGTACAGCTCCCCGGTACAACTCCCGAGTGCTAGTACAATTTCTAATACAACTCCGCAGTTCAATTCCCCAGAAGTAGTACCGTTCCCTAGTACATCTCCCTAGGGCAACTCCCCAGTACAACTCCCCAGTGCAACTCCCTTAGTGCGACTCCTTGTACAACTCCCAGTATGACTCCTGGGTGCAACTCCTTAGTACCAGCACAACTCCCTAGTGCAACAGCTATCAGAGTGTTGTTGCATTACACTTACAATATGGGCTCTCACACGCTTTTCCTCCTCCAGTTGCGCTGGGAGGAGTGGGGCCCCTCGCGAGGGCACCCCTCTGCGACCGCACGCGCTCCGCCCGTTGGCGTGACAGCGCGTGCACTTCGTTTGACATCCCGAAGCTCGGCGTCGTCCTCGTCGTCGTCCTCCTCGTCGTCGTCCTTGTCCTCGTCCGCGTCCTCGTCTTCGTCGTCGTCGTCCTCGTCGTCGTCGTCCTCGTCGTCGTCATTGGCGTCGTCCGTCGTCGCCCCAGGACTGCAGGACGCCCGCGCAGCACCCCCGACCCCCCGAGGACCCAGGTCTGCAGGACGCCCGGATCGCCCCAGGACTGCTGCAGGCAGGACTGCAGGACCCCCGCCCCAGGATTGGATTGCAGTACGCCCGGGCCGTCGTCGTCGTTGTCGTCCGTCGTCGTCGTCGTCGTCGTCGTCGTCGTCGTCGTCCCCCGGGATTGCAAGACGGCTGCGCAGCACATGCCATCCGCAAAGGGTTGTCGTCGTCGTCGTCGAGACGCCCGCGTAAGCAGTCTGCGTGCCGTCGCTTGCTCGGACCTTTAACGTGCATGTGGCGTGTGAGCTGCAGTGGATGATCCGCACCTGGTGCCGATCGACATTTAAGCCGACATGTCTTCTGGATGATGGCAGGCCATGTCGCGAACTTTTTGGTGCTTCGCCGTCCCTGACACGTCGAGACAGGAGCTACGCTCTCTGTTAGTTCTGGTGCGAGAAAAGTGGCTGGTCCCTGCTGCTGTCGCTTCGTCCCTTCCCTGTCCTCTCGCCCGCCCCGCTCCTCCTGGGCCGTGGGCCTCTCCTCCCCCCCTCGGGGGCTGACCCTCGCTGAGGGCTGCGTGAAAGGCTTGCTCGTGGGTGCCCACCCTGTGGGTGCCTGTGCGCAGGTCGTTCTCCGGGCCTCGGGCTGGAAGGGCGCCTGCTCGCCCTCGGTCTTCCGCGCCGCTGCTGCTTGCTGATGGGCCCCGCTCGTACCCTTTCGGCATGGGCCGTGCACGGGCTGCGCCCGAATCTCGGGCTATGCCGCTCGTGCCCCACCTACAAAGTTGTGCCGAGCTTACAGATGTGCGGGGGGTACCCAACCAGATTCCGCAATCCGAACCGACGTGGGACCTTTTCTGGGGGTCCGCCGCCGCCGCCGTCGTCGCCGTCGCCGTCGCTGCCTCGTCCTTCGGGATTGCAGGACGCCCGCGCAGCACCCCGCCCCCGTGTTTGCCATCCGCAGTCCGCCGTCGTCGTCGTCGTCGTCGTCCGTCGTCGCCCCGGGACTGCAGGACGCCCACGCAGCTTCCCCCCCCCCCTTGTGCCAACCGCAGTCCGCCGTCGACTTCGTTGCCGTCATCGCCTGTGGGTCTTCGTCTCCCAGGACTGCAAGACGCCCGCGCCAGGGGGCAGAGGGTGCCTTCGACCAGCCCGAGTAGCCCCGCCGCTCCGAACTGTCAGCGCTCGGGTTCCCGCCTGGCCCCCGTGACGGCCCGGGGGCCACCCCGAATAGTTCTCGCAGGCTGATAGACCTCCTATCCTAACACCTCGATTCGCGAATTGGCCGTTTTCGGTTCGCGAGAGGGCGTCGCGGCCGTCATTTCTGCGGGTCCTGGTCCGTCGGTTTCGGCCCTGGGCCGTTTTCACTAAGGGGTGGTCTGCTGAAGGGAGTGCTATCCACCGCCGAAGTCAGCCCTCCCTGGGCCGAGCTCCTCGGCTCGCCATTACGGGGGCCGCGGGGCCTGCGAACCTTTTCCTCCTCGCGGGTAGTTTTCTGCGTCGCTCGCCTCCAATGCTGGGCAGCCCTTGGCGTCGTGCCACGCGTCAGCGTGCAGGACCTTCGATATGTCGACTTCGCGCGTCCACTGCGCTGCCCACACTGCGGTGGCAGGTCGTCGTCCTGCCCAGCCCCTGGCTTCACACCCGTGCTCCCTGTCTGTTGACAGTGTGCAGGACTGCGGCTGTGGTTGGCGTCGCCACGCCGAGCACGAAGTGCGGCCCCGACGCAGCTCAGCGTGCAAGTGGGCACAGTGGCGGATTGAAGAGGATTCCTCCTCCGGTGCTCCGGTGGGTGGGGAAATAGTGTTCGGGGCGGCGACAAGTTCGTTGCGTATTCCCCGCAGGATGTTCGTCGTCGGCGCAGTCTCTTTCTCCTCTGCATGTTCGTCCTTGGCGTTGCGCCGCCCGTCCCTGTTTCGGACATTTACACTTGTCGTCGTCGCGTGGTGGTCGTCTCGCCCATCCGTCCGCACCCCCCTCATTCTGGACCCCCCTTACCATTCGCCCGATACGCCGACGGCAGTCGAAATCTACGCTGGCAGACAGGACGATTGAATATCATTTTCCTTGTAATTCTTGGGTTCGCATCACTTCTCCTCCTCCCCCTCTTCTGGCTTCTGCTGCTGTTCCTCGAGGATTGCCGCCTCTTCTACTTCCTGTTCCTCCTGCGCGTCCTCCGTCTCTTCCTCCTCCTGCTGTTTCTTCTTCTCTTCGACCTCATTTTCCTCCTCTCTCTTCTTTTACTTGCTGGTAATTTCCTCGGCGACTCCCTCCACTACAGTTCCTCCTCATCGTATTCATCTTTTTTGTCTCCTCCCCGTCCAGCTGTTGCAGCGGCGGAACCCACCTGGGAACCGGCCCAGGTGTCAGAGATCCTGTTCCGCCGCACGGCGCCGTGCGTCGTTCGACTCGCGAGGCAGCGGCCGCGCGCGGGCGCGCGAGCAGTCGGTTGGCAGGAGGCCCCCGCTGCCGAGGGGCACCTACGGGGGGCGCGAGGGTGATCGCCGCCTGCACTGGGGGCCTCGCGAGCGCGCGAGGATGATGGCGCTGCGCTCAGCGCGAAGAATCGGGCGCAGGATCAGGGCAAGTCGTTCCAGAAAGGGCTGGAACGGCCGCGGCGCCCGATACACGTTCCAGAACCGCCGGATCTCAGAGATCCCCGATTCATCCCGGTCCGATTTTGTCCCTGTCCTGGTCTCGTCTTCAAGCGCCTCAGGGGTGATTTCGGTTGCGTCCCTGAGTCCGGTGTCGGGGGGCGCCAGCTGTCCGGCTCGTCACCCCGACTGGACTGGCCGAGGCCAGGGCCCCAGATCAACGGACACGCGCCCGTTCGGTGCCCTGCACTGTGCCCAGGAAGTGGCGTCCGCGATACCGTGCCCAGGCCTTGGCCCAGCCAGGATCGGTGCAGCCCGGCTGATTGACCCTCCCCCCACAGAGTCCCCGGGGGGGGTGCGAGGGAGGAGCGGGAGGGAGGGGGGAGGGGGGACGGGCAAGCCCGACGGTGGCCGCCGAGAGAGAACGAAGGCGCCACGAGAGGTCGGCCGTGCCACTCCGTGGCAGCGCTGGCAAAGACCGGGCGCGGTCGAAACAGTGAGCATGCAGGCCACCAGCCTTGTCGGGGTGCACGGGTACAGGCTCGGCGGTGCCGAGGCAGCCCAAACCCTTCGATGGTGGAACACTGCCGTCCGTCACCTCGTCCCTGGTGAGGTCCCTCGTGCTTTCTTCGGCGAGCAGCGCGCCGTGATTCTGGCAGGGTCGTGTCGTGTCGTGTCGTCGCGGCGGCGGCGGCGGTCCCGGCGCGGGCGTTCATGGTCGAACGTCGCCAGTGCATGCAGTTGGTGTCGGCCTCGCCGCCAGGCGCCTTTCCTCGATACACTGACGCCTCCTGGCGCCGAGAGGTGCCGGGAGCACCAGCTGCAGTCGGGCCGCTGAAGAAGGAACCCGTTTCGTTGGAGAGGGGCTCAGTGTTCCTCAATTGTCTTCCAGTTTGTGTCAGGTTCTCCCCAGGCTTTCTATGGTAAGTCGAAGTTCAACTTACGGGAAAAGGGGGCCTTTTAGGATTCCTCATGACAGCGCTTCGTTTGTACGCGAGCTGATTCGCCAGCTTCCCCTATGCACTTCCTCTTTCTCGTCCGGCCTGGCAGCCGCAGCCGCACCCCCCTTGCGCAGCGCCACGCGGCTGCGGCGAGAAGCGCCGTCTGTTGCCGCCGCCTCCGCAGCGAGCTCCGCGGCGACCGCCCCGACGGCCAATTCACCCTTCCTCATCTCCCGCCTCAACAGATCTAGGCCTCCTCGATGGGATCAGAGTAGATGGAGTCGGAGGATCCCGCCGCATCGCCGATGCATCGGCGATGCGGCTCGATGCGGAGCCCGATTTTCTCCACGCCGACGTCATCGACGCATCGCTGACGTCGCCAGTGCATCGCTGATGCATCGCCGATGTATTGACGATGCGGCGCGATCCTTAGACCCCATCTACTCCGACCCCATTTGGGAGACCTCTAACAGAGGTCTCGACTTCTCCACTTCACGACAAAGAGTGGCTACGCCAGCACCGCAACTGCGCTACCCCAGCCAACCACTACAAATTACTTCACCTCTGATTCCCAAAGCTGGGCACTATTATATTACACGCCTGGCAATTTCCAGAAAAGAATGTGTCGAGCTTGTGCGCGTCTTGTGTCTCCTCGCGGTCTGCCTCCGCGAGCCCCGTGCGCTGGGTGGGTTTACCAAGGTTCGCAAGTTGTTTTCGGCCCGCGCTCCCCGCCAGCACCCTGCCGCGAGACAATCGCTGCCCTGAATTGTCCTGTTGGGGTGCGCACAATTGCCCCGGACAGCACCCCTGCCTCTCCTTGCCTGGTTGAGTGGGCAGATCAATTCCTTGTCCCTTCAGGGCAGGCAGATTTGCGGTCCATTGTTTGTTGGCCGCGGTTTCTGCAAGCCCAATCCCACCTTGTCCTTCTCATTTCGGGGTTAGGAGATTTGCGGGTCCTTGGTCTGTTTGCCGCGAGCAGGTTCGCGGGCCATTGTTTTTGGCCCGCGTTCTTTGCCAGCATCTTTGGTTTTCCTTGCCTGCATGAGTGAGCAGATCCTTTCCTTGTCTCTTTGGGGTGGGTTGGCATTGCTTGGCATTGCCGCGGAACCCGGGGAACCCAAGGAACCCGAGGAACCCGAGGAATCCAAGGAACCCGAGGAACTTTGGGAACCCGAGGAACCCGAGAACCCGAGGAACCTCCGAGCAACGGGCAAAATAACAATCCGACGAGCAACCCGAGGAAGCCGTGGAACCTGAGGAACCCGAGGAACCTGAGGAACCCGAGGAACCCGAGGAACCCGCGGAACCCGAGGAACCCGAGGAATCCCAGGAATCTCCGAGGAACGGGCCAAGTAAACCCCTGAGGCGCCGAAGGCGGGAAACCCGAGGAACCCGGGGAACCCGAGGAATCTCCGAGCAACGGGCAAAGTAAGGTCCCGAGACACCGAGGGCGGGGAACCTGGGGAACCCGAGGAATATCCTCACAGCGGGCAAGGCAGGGTCCCGAGACACCAATATTTAACCAAGTAAGGACCCGTTAGGCAAGTCTAATTGGGAAATGGCCCGCACATCACCTCATTCCAAGCAATGCGAAGCGATGCGCCCAGCGATGCGCCCATGCAATAGGCTTTCCCCTAATTGGGGTCGCTCCGGGTTTATTTTTTGTTGGGCCCGCGGTTTCTGCGAACCCAATCCTGGTCTTGTCTGGGCTCTCTTTTGGGGTGAGGAGATGCGCGGGCGAATTTCTTTTGCACGCGGTTTTTGCGAACCGAATCTGGACCCATCCTCACTCACTCTTTGGTGGTGAGGAGATTTGCGGGTCATTTTTTGCTGGCCCGCGACTTGGGAGATTCATGGAGATATGCGGGCCGTTTTGTGTTGGCCCGCAGCCTCTGCGAGCCAAATCCCAGCTGTTTCTGGTGAGGATATTTTTTGGGGGGGGGCCGTCGTTTTCGCGAGCCCACTCACAGCCTTTCCTGGTTTGTTTGTGGTGGGCAGATTTTTGCGGACCATTTTTTGAGGGGCCCGCAGCTCCCGCGGGCCCAATATATCAGCCCTTCTCTTTTTTTTCGGTGAGCAGATTTGTGGGCCACTTATGCTTGGCCTTCATTTCCAAACCAGGGCAGCTGGGGGCGCGGGCCTGGCGAAATGTGTTTGGGGTCGTGGCGTCGGGGGGCGCGAACAATATGTCGTTTACGCGGGATCGTGGCGTCTTGCGCGCGAGCGTGGCGTATTTTACCAGGGTTAGTAATAAGCTAATGACTACGTGTATCATCTGGTAGGTTGGTGCATTGCACCAAGAAAGGCGACGCTTGAAGCAGCAAGGGCTAGTCATCCCGATTACCACTACCCTTGCGCTCTTCGTCATCACCCGCTTCGCCATACGATCATTTGGATTCATGCACACGTTCGCGCACACGAAAATACACGCACGCACACACGGAGTCTCCCTTTCTCTCTCTCTCTCTTTGTGTGTCTTTTTTTTTCTCTCTCTCTCTCTCTCTCTCTCTCTCTCTCACGCACACACAAAAACTTGCGCACACACACACACACACACACACACACACACACACACACACACGCACGCACACGCACACGCACGCGCACATGCGCACACGCGCGCACACACGCACGAACGCATGCACACACGCACGCACGGCGGACACAGAAAAGTCAACGCGGGAGTTTCAAACATATCCAGCAAGGTGAATACTCGTCCATGTGGGAAATCATCCTTTTCCCAAGGCATGAGATCGCTCGCCTTTCAATAGGCCTCGCCAACATCGGACCACAGAAAACCCCGACGAGCCACAGAAGGGCACCGACATACGAGCCCCAGACCACAAAGCCCCAACGGGCCGCAGAAAGCCCCAGCGGGCAACAGAACGCCCCAGTCGCAGTCCCTTGTCCCCTCGTCTCGGATTAACATGTGTGTGGGACAGTGAGCTTTTGTGCCTGCACCTGCGGGGGGTGGGTGCACCCCCCCGCCCTTGGTGCGCGCCAGTCTTTTGTCTGGTCCGCACTCAGGGCGGGCCCTGCGCTTTTCGCTGTCCTGCTAAAGTGGGCATTTGCGTGTTTTTTTTTTGTTGCGAATCCCAGCCTTTCCTGGTCGATTTGGAGAGGGCAGATCTGCTGGCTGTTTTGTTGCCCCGCAATCTGCGCGGGCCCAGCGTATTGTCCTGCTCTGCTTTGCGCGAGCAGAGGTGCAGGCCATCTACTGTTGGCCCGCAGTCTCCTTCGATCCAATCCCTGCTCGCGTCTGCTCGGGGTGAGCAGGCGTTGTTTTGCAACGTGGCCCGCGCCCGTCGTGGGCCCAGCGTTTTTCCTGTTGCCCTGCTCAGAGCGAGCAGATGTTCGAGCGTGCGAGCCAGTTTGTCGGCCTTGTCGGCCCTCCTTGTTCCGGCCATGTTGTGAGTGGGCAGATGTGCGGGCCATTCGTTGGCTCGCGCGCCCCGCCAGCACCCGCCGCGAGCCCAGTGTCTGCGAATGAGCAGACATGCTATCCATTTTTATGCTGGCCGCAGCCTGCGCGGGCCCAGCGCTTCCCTTCGCCGCTTAGAGCGGGCAGATGCGGGGGCAATTTGTTTTAGGCCAGCGCTCCCCACCAGCACCCTCCTGCGAGGCCATCGCTGACCTGCCTTGTTCTGTTGGGGTGCGATATTTGCCCCTGACAGCACCTCTGCCGTTCCTTGCTTGTTTGAGTCGTCAGATCCCCTCCTTGCCCCTTGCGGGCGAGCATATTTGCCGTCCATTGTTGTTTGGCCGCGCTTTCTGCAAGCACAATCCCGTCCCGTCGTCGCCACCGGGTCCTTTGTTTGTTGGCCGCGAGCAGGTTTGCGGTCCAGTCTGTTTTGGCCCGAGTTCCCCGCCATCACCCCTGCTTTTCTTTGCCTGCTTGAGTGAGCGGATCCCTGTCTTGCTTTCTTGAGGTGTACACGGGCAATGGTTGGGGGCCCGCGGTTTCTGCAAACCGACTCCCAGCCCTTCTAGTCTAGATTTGCGGGCTTTGTTTTTGACCCGCAACTTTTGCGGTCCCAATCCCAAAGCAGATTTTGGGGCTAGTTTTTGTTAGCCCACAGTTTGCGCGAACCGAGGAAATTCGAGGTTAATTTTGCGTTGGCCAGCTGGCAGTTTCTGCGTGTCCAATCCCGGCTGTGCCTGGTGAGGAGATTTGCGGGCCATGTTTTTGCTAGCAGGTTTTGCGAACCCAAGCGCAACCGTTCTGGGTCTTTTTGGTGTGACGATATTTTGCGGGCCATTTTTTGAGGGGCCCGCAGTTTTCGTTGGCCCAATACCATCCCTCCCTGGTTTGTTTTCGGTGAGCAGATTTGTGGGCCATTTATTTTTGACCACATGCGGGCCCAGCCCCGTCCGTGTCCGCTTGCTTGTTCGGGGTGGGCAGATTTGCGGGTCATCTTCGCCGGGGCCCGCGGCCTGCTTGGGGCCCGCACCGTGCTTGGGGATCGCACTAACTGCAGTTCGGAGGCGCAGGGGGGGGACAGAGAGAGAGAGAGAGAGAAAATAAAAAATAAAGAGAGACAGAGACAGAGACAGAGACATAGGCACAGACAGAGACAGACCCAACGTGGGCTACAGTATCGACCAACATGTCCTGGCCCACCCGGGTTTGTGAGGCCGCGCCCGCCTTCCCATACATACCGCATCTGCTTCGAAGGGTCCCCAGACCGTCCACGTCTGGTAACCGCGCGACCGCTTGTTGGGGAGGGCGGCCAGCCGGGCGAGTGTTGGCGCGAACGTCATGACTGGCACATGCTATTCGCTCCACCACGTTGTCGCGAACTTCGGACCCCTCTCACCCCCCCGGAGACCGTCGACTTGTGCAGCGTAGTTGTCGTCTTCGCGTCGCGCTCGTCCTCTCGCCGTCCCCCCGAGTCGTTCCCCCCACAGTCGCAGGCAGTCCCGTCTTGGTCGCCCCTCGCCCCCCTCCCAGGCACCGCCGCTCTGCCGCCCAAGCCTTCCTTGCAGGGGGGTCTTCGTCCATCCCCTGATCGGGCCACCCCGTCTCCTGGACGCGCATGTTCCCCTTGTCGTCCTCCTGCGTTCGGTATCCGAGCCCTCGGTTCGCGTCCCTTTCCGGTCCCCGATCGTCCCGTGCTGTCGCAGTCGTCGGCCCTTGCCGCTAGCGGCATCCAGCGGCCGATGCCGCTCTCTTCAATTGATTACTTCTGTCAGCCAATTGCGAGCTCCACGTTTCCACCCTCCCAGGTGGCACAGGGCCTTGGCATCGTTCGTACGACTGCATTTTTCATCGGCGAGGCCTGTGCCAGAGCATCTTGAACCATCTGGAGAGAAAAACCAAACACGCACGAAACCAAACAATGCACACGGAATGGACATCCGAGCGATGGCAAGGGGCTTTTTGGAGGGGAAGGGCTGTGTTTCGAAGAGTCTATTCCGGCCGCTGCTTTGAGACCATCGAGGGAGCGGAGGGTTCTCGGACTCTAGGATTCTAGGTTGGCCTCGCGCGCGTCCCAGTTGGGGCACGAGGTCGAAGAGGACGACGAGGACGACGAGGACGACGGGGGCGAGGAGGGCGAGGAGGAGGAGGACGAGGAGGAGGAGGAGGCGGAGGAGGCGGAGGAGGAGGAGGAAGAGGAGGGAGAGGACGAGGAGGACGAGGAGGACGAGGACGAGGAGGACGAGGAGTCGCGCGCAGCCGTTGCCAGAGGGACCGGCCTGCTCGCCCGCCCTTCTACCCACCCACCCCGTACCCTCCTCCCCCAACTCCTGGGCCATGGGGCTCGACGTAGAAGAGGGGCGCGAAGACGACGACGCCGCGAGGCCAGGCGCAGCAGCTGGCGGAGTTGCCGCGCTGCGGTGGCGCCGACGGGCGCCCGGTGAGGTCCTGGCTGGCGCGCCTTCCGGGGGCGGCGAGGGTGGGCCATCTCGGCGCCCACGTCCCGGAGCCTCGCCAGCGTGCCACGTGCTTGGGAGAGGCGCTGGCACGCACACCCTGGGTGCGGCGCAGGGGCCCTAGAGCTCGAGTACACCACATCGGCTGTGTGGCAGTGCGCTGCGGACCGCCAGGCGGCCTGACCAGCTGGGCATTGCTTCGCATGGACAAGCGCGGACGCGCAGGAAGTGTTCGAGGCAGCGAAAGCCGCGTGCGTGCGTGCTGCGGCGCATTCTCTCGGAGCGGCCTCGCAGCCCGCACGGCCCGCAGCATGGTCGGTGCAGCCAGATTCGGCAGAATTCCGCCGAAAAGAGTTCTGGGACGACGTCAGCCAGGACAGTTTCCATGAGCCGATCGCATTATTTCGGTACTCCCGGAGGCGGTCCGCCATGCCATCGCGGACTTCCAGGATGACCGTTTCCTGTTCGCGGCGTCGCGCAAGCGGCGGGGAGGGACCTGGGGCCAGAAGTGAGAGACTGGCGCGCACGCTGGCCAGAAGAAGCCAGCTTGTTCGGGAAGGGCCGTGGGACACCTCGGGCAGGAGGCGGAGTTTCCTCTACGCAGCGGCGCCGGCGCGGCCATCGCGGCAGCGCAGGGCTTCGCGAAAGACGCCACAGCGATTGGGGAGGCCGTTTGCGGATGAGGAACTTTGGGGGGCGATGCGGGCTCTGGATGGTAGGCAGCCGCTGGCCTTCGACGAGAAAGCCCGCCGCCATCTCCCAACGCTGTTTCCCCGAACGGCCACGCAGCCGCGCAGCAAGGCATCAAAGCAGTGCAACTCACAGATGAAGGTGTCTACCGGTTTCTGGTGCAACTGCGCCTGGCATGCATCACGGCCCGAGGCGTCCAGGAGCGGGTTCGGGAGGCCTTCGAAACTAATCAGCATTGGGCAAGGATGCCGCGTCGCGAAGAGGTTTGGGACATCTTCGCCAAAGTGATCCTGAGATCGCAGCTCGGCTTCGCCCCGCGCGGCGCCACGCAGGCTTGGCTGGGCGCGCGCGCGTTTTGGCTGGAGACCGGGAGGAGCGCGACAAAGTGCGGCCCTTCGCGCTGGGCGTCTTCCGTCGCCGCCGGGCCGTTTCCAAGGCGGCGAGCAGGGCGTTCCGAAGCGGGGCGGCGGCGGCTTTTGGCGACGGCGAGTATTCCGCGGGTATCAACAGGTGAGCGGAGTACACGCGCAAAGCGGCGCTGCTGGATTTGGACAGCCAGCCCAGGTGCCGCAAGTTTAGCCTGGGCGCCAGCAGTGCGCACAACGAGTGCGACCATTCAGCCGCCGCGCGGGCCGTCCAGGCGATGGTCCCTGAGCTGCTGCCGCGGGCGCGCGGCAGCCCGGGCACGGCGGCCGCGCGCGCGCAGCGCGGGACGGCGGCCGCGCGCCGCCCCCAAGGAGCGAGGAGGCGACCGAGGAGATGCACTCACCAACCAGATATCCCGCTTCGCTACGAGCACGTTGCAGATCCGGCGGCGGCTGCGGCTGGGACGGAGGCCGCGCCAGAGCGCGGCTGTCGCTACCCAACAAAGCGACATTGACGCAGAGGCGGCATTCGTCGCGTCACGCACACAGGTCGGCTTCCGGACCGCCTCGGCCAAGGCGAAGCTGGGCCTGGGGCGCGGCTTGGACGCAGCCGCGCTACCGGCCCGCCCTGAGGTGGAGCCGCGGGCCCGCGCGCCCCGCCGCGGCCCCAGCGCGAGCGCCCGGCTTGGCCCGCCTTCCCGGTCGGAGCACCGCGTCTTCGACGCGCTGTTCGACATTGCGCCGGGCCTGCAACTGGGTGAGAAATTGCTTCGCTGCGCGGGAGTGCGCAAGCACGCGCCCCGACGGGGGCGCGCGCGGGGCTATGCTGGGCCCGATGGGGCAGCGCGCGCGGTCCTGCGCTGCGGGCGGGGGGCTAGTCCGCCGCCGCGACGCCAGCTGCGCCGCTGACAGCGCGGCGCGAGCAGGTGGGCTGCGCGGCCCAGGAGGAAATGGTCTTGCCGCGCGCGTCGGCCAGCCAGCCCAGAACGCGGATGGACTTCGCCATTCGCGCCCGCGGGTCGCGGCGCTTGGGCTTCGGCGTCGTCGGCGCTGCCCCGCGACGCGCCGGCGCGCGGGCCAGCCAGGCGCGCCGGCGCCGCTGCCGCGGCAACGACGAGCGCGCCAGGCACCGCGGCCTCAGATAGGCCCCGTTCGTGATAGAGGACCGACCGAGGGCAGATGGGCGAGGGCGCCTGGGCTCTGGCGCGCCCGCTGCCTTCGTCGGTGGACGTCGAGCGGTAGTTGGCCATTCGCCGGCCGCGACGGGCATTCGGCCGCGCGCTGCAGCGCCGCGCGGCGGACCCTGCGTTCGCGGCGGCGCGGCGCTGGGCCTGGCGACGGCCCCGAGCAGCCCGAGCAGGGCGCTGAGCGCGCCAGATTGGCTCTGCCGCGCGGGGGCTGCCACCCCGCGGCAAGGGCGACGGAGGCGCTGGGCCGCGCTGACCAGGCCGCAGACGCCGCGCCGCTGCCAGGCTAGACTGGCGCGCGCGGCGTCTCGCCGCCGCTGGGCGCGGCCGCTGGGCGGCGAGCCCGCCCGCTGGGGCGCGGGGGGCGCGCGCGCGACTGGGGGCGGGAGGCGGCGCCTGGCAGGCCAGTCTCCATGGCCCCAGACCGCTGAGACCCAGGCGCGCGGGACAGACTCGCGAACGCCAGGGAAGGAGGAGGGATGATGATGATGAGGAGGAGGAGGAGGAGGAGGAGGAGGAGGAGGAGTAGGACGAGGAGGAGGCGGAGGAGGAGGAGGAGGAGGTGCGATAACATGGCTGCGCGAATGGGGGCGCCGCGCGATCCACAGTCAAGCGTTAGCGTTACCGCTGACATTTGGCTACAGTGACATTTTGCCTTCTCGTAAAGAAGCCCCCGCCAGATTGCCGCGGCGGCGGGGCCCGCGGTTCACCCCGCGAGTTCCGGCGCGGCGATGGCAGCGGCGACCGCTGCGGCGACCCCCGTGGACCCCGGCGATAGCGACCCGATGCACAACGCGTCGTTGCCCGAGGTTTCCAGGGGCCCGCGGGGCCCAGCACAACCTCGGCACGGACCAGTTTGCAGGGCCATGCAATGCAGGTTACGAGAGCGGGGACTTAAGGTGCGCTGCCACCGCCTACGAAGCCAACCGCGAAATGAGGGGGCCATTCTTCGCGCGATGCTTCCCGCTGGGCACAGAGGCGGTTGGCGACGATGAGGTATTCGCGATGTTGCAGATGAATTGCACGACGAATGTTTTCTGAACTCTGTCATCAGCCGCAACGCGCAGTGCGTCAGGGCAGAACTTCAACGCCGAGCGAACTCCTCGGAGCACGCTGCCAGGATCGCGGAAGCAACGCAGTCCGCCTGGAGCACGAGGGCCGGAGGAGATGGACGTAAACCAGCTCTCGACTTTTGCGCCGCGCAACGTTTTGAACCGTCCAGGGCGACCGCGCCAAACGCGTGGAATGGATCGAAGAGCTGCTGAAGCGCGGCGAGCGGAAAGCCTTGAAGCACCTGGGCGACACATTCGGCACCGTGGGGCGCAACCAGACGACGAAGAGGATTAATTATGCATTCGATCAGAAGAATGAGCGGCACGCGTCGCGCATGCACCGAGGCGCCGCGCGCCGAGAAGAGGGCGACGCGCAAGGGGAATATGTAAACGATGGCGACAATTACGCCGAGCTGGACGAGGACCTCCGGTATTTGTTGAAAGACAAGGTAGAGACTGCGCAGCCTCGCGGGATGTTCAGGGGTTTACGCGAGGGCGGCGGCACAATCGCGCGCCAGAATCTCGGCCTGAATCGCGCTCTCACAAATGTGAACCTGCCCGCGAACATTGAAAGGCCCAAAAAGGCGAATGATGTGGCGACCCAACTCGAGCAGTGGAATGCGTTGGCATCCATGGAGAAGTATGGGTCGGCATATTCGTTGCCGCTGCGGGTTGCTGCGCGGGGGGGGGGGGGGGGGGGGGGGGCATCCTGACTCGCGCAGGCGATTGGTTTGACGACGGGTAGCAGGATTGCTTTTGGATGCCAGATTAGTTAAATGTTGACACCTACCAGAAACTCTTCATCAAGTGTGAGGACTGGGCCAGGACAAATACACCGACGCGGAGACATGGGCCCCGTGGAGATCCGCCAAGCTAACGACGCAGATATTGGGAGCGCGGCGAAAAGCGTGAACGCGTCCGGCGATTATGACGAAGGTGGAAACTGGGGGGCACGGAGCGGGGGGGCGCGGGTGGAAGCGGCGACGCAAACGAAGCGTAAGAAAAAAGACAAGGCAGGGGCAACGAGCCCATGCGTCGCGCGCGTGGATGATCAGGCGCATCGCTAAGATTGCGCCACTAAAGGAACCGCCAAAGAAAAATGAAGGGGAAATGGGGAGCACCGACGCGCCACACGTTACCAAGGAGCACAAGTATGAGGATGCAAAGGAGGGCATCGGGGCACCAGCGGATGCCCGGGGGCCACGTCAAAGGAGATCACAGAGGAGGCCCCTCTGGAGGTTACCAAGGGAGCCAAGCTCCAGAATGGAGAGGAGGAGGCCAGTGGGGATTCGCGCCGATCAGGGAGAAAGAGCGTTGCATATGCGGTTGAAAGGGCCGCATCGCCGCGCGCTGGCCCGAGAGGGCCAACGAGGTCCCCCCCACCCCGCAGATCGAGAGGGGGCACGAGGCACAGGAGAGCCCGCGCAGATAACCCCTGCCTGGACAGGTCTGCTATGTCGTCAAGATGGGCGAACCCGACAACGTCGCGGCTCTGGGGCCAGTTGAAGGGGCGCACAAATGAGGGCCGCAGCGCCAAGATACAAGGGGGAACAGGGAACCGAGGTTAGGGATTCGGAGGAGGCGTGCACCACATGAATGCAGCGCTAACTGCGACCACAGCGCCAGCTGGGGCAACCAAGTCACAGAGCGCATCAAGAAGGGAACAAGTTAAATGCAACATGGCGCCGAGCTGCAGCTAGCGGGAATTCAGGGGCCCGACAAAGAAGTTGACGAGGTGCAAGAAAGGGGCCAGGAGAGCGGCATGGGAACGATAGCTGCTACCATGGACTCAGGAACATACAACGCGGCTGGGCCTCTGAACGCGGCAACTCACTTCCCCGGTAAACCAGCGGAGGCCTCCAGGAGCGGCAAGCATTGCAGCGCGGCTAATGGGTCAGCTATCTGGAACCATGGGCATCGATTTATTGCGTGCGAAGGTGAATCCATGGTGAGCATGACCATCCAAGTAGCCGACGCTAGAGGGTACTCGGGTCTGCGCGCGGAGCTATAGTAATGGGAAATCGCCAACATTGGGCGATCCCGCTGTTATTTTGGACCGCGACGCAACGGGGCAGAAGACGACGATCCATTAGAAAAGCGGCAACTTCCAGCTTGCCCCCCCGGCCCCGAAAGGCGTGACAGGTCAGGGGAAGACGAGGGAAGCCGAGGAAGGCAGCGAGCATTCTTTCATGGCGGACCTGTTCTACTGCGCCCGAGCGAGCCCGCGAGCCCCAATCGAAGTCCAACCATCATCAGCTCGGAGGAGGAGGGCGCGGATGGGGGCAGCGAGGTAGGCGACGCGGAGGATGCGTTCGTCGGCAAGGAGGCTGGGGCGCCCGCGAGGATCTCGCGCGATCGGAAACCAAGCTGAGGAGAAGTTGAGCCGCGCAATAATATCCGCCAGCGCTGACTCCAAGTAGATCGGGGGACAGGGGGAGGGGCGCGAGGGGGATGGGAGGAGAGGAGAGCGAGTGGGGGGCGGGGGGAGACCGGGAGGAGCAAAATCCAGCAAGCGCAAGCAAGCAAGCGGACGCAAGCAAGCAAGCGCAAGCGAGCAATAACGAGCAAGCAGGAGTCAGCGATCAAGCGCAAGCAAGCAAGGGCAAGCAAGCGTGAGCACGCACGCGAGAGCAAGCAAGCAAGTGCCGCTGAAAAGGGGGGGGGGGGGGTATCGGAAAAAAGGCGAGGGCCATCGCCATCGGAAAAAGGAGGGGGATCAAGGCCAATTACTCCTGGTGAGCTAAGACTCCTATAGGGCAAGCTTATTCGGATAATTCAACTGCATAGTAGGAAGCTGGCGCCCCCGCTGCGTTCGAGGCAATGCCAAGAGGAACTCCTGCGGGAAGGAGTTGAGGCCGCCGGGGCAGGGTCGGCGGCCCCGGTCGATTATGCACAGCTAAGTGAGAAGAATGGAGACGTCGGCGAAGAAGGCAGGGGAAACCCAATCATATCGCCACGCGCTGCCAGGGCACAGCTAATTTGGAGCCGAGATGTATTGAAAGAGGGCGCGCATCCGTTCGCAGCCAAGGTGTTTTGCGATTTGGTTTTATTCACCGGTCAAGCAGAGAGATCTTCAAAGCGGAATTTAAAGCCTTCTGCGGACTCGACATAGGAGTGGAAGTTGCTCCAATCGGAGACCCCCAAGATAGCGGTCAAGTCGAAAAGGCAATCAGAACAGCGAAGGGCCAAACCAGGACATTAGAGGGCGTTTTGGGTGACAAATCAAATATTGATTCCAATGAAGAGCATGCCTTCACACACTGCATCGTGGCTTTGGCATCTTCTCCCATCGAAGAGTTCACGATAAACACCGACCCCACGAAAGGCGCGGAGGGCGACAATTCAACAATTAACCCGAGTTTGGAGACTGCGCCATGCACCTGAAGATTCTGCTTAGAAATAGAGGTAACGATTTCAAAGCAAGGCGGGCCAAGAGTTGATCACAGGCCCTCCACAGACAGGGGAAGGATCACGCTTTCGATTTTTTTGGCCCTCCGCACTGAGTCACTCCGACACCCCCTGGGTGGGAACCGCCGTGGGCGCGCGCCAGCCCCTATATGGACCTCCAGCCACTGGGGGGCCCGGCGCCTGTCCTTGCCGCTGACACCGTGGCGCTGGCAGGGCCCCTCTCAGCCGTGTTGGGGCGATTTGGGGGGCCTCTTGGGCCGTCCTTGACGCTGTGGACGGCCCCCCCTGGAAGCGCAGAGGGTCGCGCTGGCGGCGGCCACAGCGGCGACGGCGCCGACGGCGGCCGCGGCGGCGCTGGCGGCGACGGCAACGGCTGAAGACGACGATATTTCGGTCAGTTGCGAGTCGGGCCCGTTCGTGTCTCAAGCCTTTGCTCGTTTTGGTGCGCGGGGGGCTCCTTGTCCCGGCTGCTCCGCGCGCTGCTGCTCCGCTTAGCGTCGGCGCTTCACCGCCTGTGCAAACAAAGAGAAGGCGTTGGGCGCGTGCTCAGTGGGTGCCCGGGTCTTGTCGCAGAAAGCCCCCCCTCTGCCAACAGCGCGAAGACTGCGTTCTTGCAGAGCCAACGAGAGCGCCAGGGCGAGTTCTCGTCGACCAGGTAGGAGTCCGGCGCGTCCCAGTCCACTGTTGCCACCGCGGCGACCCCGTGCAAGCGCTGCGGGCACGCGTGGAATCGCCCATCACGCGTTTTTTTGGCCCTCCGCACTGGCCGGGCGGGAGGGCGCGCGCCAGCCCCTATATGGACCTCCAGCCATTGGGGGGCCCGGCGCCTGTCCTTGCCGCTGATCACCGTGGCGCTGGCAGGGCCCCTCTCAGCCGTGTTGGGGCGATTTGGGGGGCCTCTTGGGCCGTCCTTGACGCTGTGGACGGTCCCCCCTGGAAGCGCAGAGGGTCGCGCTGGCGGCGGCCACAGCGGCGCTGGCGGCGACGGCGGCCGCGGCGGCGCTGGCGGCGACGGCAACGGCTGAAGACGACGATATTTCGGTCAGTTGCGAGTCGGGCCCGTTCGTGTCTCAAGCCTTTGCTCGTTTTGGTGCGCGGGGGGCTCCCTGTCCCGGCTGCTCCGCGCGCTGCTGCTCCGCTTAGCGTCGGCGCTTCACCTCCTGTGCAAACAAGGAGAAGGCGTTGGGCACGTGCTCAGTGGGTGCCCGGGTCTTGTCGCAGAAAGCCCCCCCTCTGCCAACCGCGCGAAGACTGCGTTCTTGCAGAGCCAACGAGAGCGCCAGGGCGAGTTCTCGTCGACCAGGTAGGAGTCCGGCGCGTCCCAGTCCACTGTTGCCACCGCGGCGACCCCGTACAAGCGCTGCGGGCACGCGTGGGATCGCCCATCACGCATTTTTTTTTGGCCCTCCGCATTGGCCGGGCGGGGACCGCCGAGGGCGCGCGCCAACCCCTATATGGGCCTCCAGCCATTGGGGAGCCCGGCGCCTGTCCTCGCCGCAGACGCCGTGGCGCCGGCAGGGCCCCTCTCAGCCGTGTTGGGGCGATTCTAGGAGCCTCTTGGGCCGCCCTTGACGCTGTGAGCGGCCCCCCTGGAAGCGCGGAGGGTCGCGCTGGCGGCGGCCGCAGCGGCGCTGGCGGCGACGGCGGCCGCGGCGGCGCTGGCGGCGACGGCAACGGCTGAAGACGACGATATTTGGTCAGATGCGAGTCGGGCCAGTTCGTGCCTCAAGCCTTTGCCTGTTTCGGCGCGCGGGGGGCTCCTTGTCCCGGCTGCTCCGCGCGCTGCTGCTCTGCTAGGCGTCGGCGCTTCACCGTCTGTGCAAACAAAGAGAAGGCGTTGGGCACGTGCTCAGTGGGTACACTCGGGTCTTGTCGCAGAGAGCCCCCCCCCTCTGCCAACCGCGCGAAGACTGCGTTCTTGCAGAGCCAACGAGAGCGCAAGGGCGAGTTCTCGTCGACCAGGTAGGAGTCCGGCGCGTCCCAGTCCACTGTTGCCACCACGGCGACCCCGTACAAGTACTGCGGGTACGCGTGGACGTTCGTGGCGCTCTGTCCCCCGCGGGACTTCGCGTTGCTCGCCTGCAGTGCAGCCCTCCACCGGAGCAGCTGCGCCCGCGAGTTGCAGTTGTCCAGCACCCAGCACCAAGCCGTCATGCTGGTCGCGCTGAAAGCTACGGAGGTCCAAGTGCTCTGCCTCCGCCACAGTCAGCACCAGCGGCTTGCTGCAGAGGCTCTCCGCGTAGCTCGACGTTCCAGACGCACTGTCGGCCACGAGAGCCAGAAGTTCCCACCGAAAGTCGAGGGACAGGAACGACTCCTCCCACTCGTGCACGGCAGGGAACTCGCGAAAGGGCGCCCGGATCTTGTCCAGCGCGGAGTCCACGAGGGCGACCCGATCGTCGATCCAGGCCTCCTTCTCCGCCGCGCGGACTGCCTCGACGTTGCGCTTCCTCTTCGCGAAACCTACCCGGACTCGCAATGCGAGGGCCTCGTAGTCGTCGTTGTCGAGCTTCTCGTCTTTCCAGAGGTCGTCCAACCACTTGCCCTGCACGCGGTACTTCTTCCACGGCGGCCAGTTGGTGCCCCTGAAGAGCGTCCCTGTTTTCGGCGCCCAAGCGTAGAAGTGGGCGCGGTTGCTTGCCCCTGCCAAGCTAGCCCCCTCTGGGGGCCTTCAGCGTGCCCGTCGGCGTCTGGCTGGTTAGCGCCACCGTCGGGCGGACATCTGGCACGACGCAGTGAAAGGCAAACGCAACCGGAGTTGCGTTTTCGATGGCCTTTTTCATATTTATCTTCCAATGGAAGTGAACACGCCCAGCGTCTTCGCTGTCCTGGGATTCCTCCCAAGTGGGCGCGCTTTGCTCGACGCCCAGCTCCTTCTTCTTGCGCTTCTTCCAGTCGCGCCATAGCGCCCAGAGGTCCTTGTTGGAAGCTGCAGGGGGGGGGCCGTCGGGGAAGGCCTTGTCCGCGAAGAGGTGGTTGTAAGTGAGCAGGAAGCTGCGGCCGCGCACTCGGGACCCGCCGGCAGAACTTCCAGAAGCGTCGTCTCCGGCACGGTGCACGCATTCAGGGGCCGCAGGGAAGCTAGCCAAGTAGGCGGACACCGCGTCCTCCAACTTCTGCCTGTCTGCCCGCTCCAGCGGCTTCTTCCGGATGTCGGTGACCATAGCCAGTGCCTTCTCCCGGGCTGCATTGTCTTTGACCTGGGCAACGCCGCGCGCGCGGGCGATCGCCCTCGAGGGTTGGGCGAGCGCCGCCCTGGCGGCCATGGCCACGCAGGGCGAAGTGCAACTTGAGCCAAATGGCGACGGGTATTGGGATGCTGAATCGCCATCGCCCATCGCGTCTACGAAAGTTTTCGCGACTTGGCTCGGTCACCATCGCGGCGGTGACGGTGGGGTTTCTTGGGGCCCCTGGTCTGACACCCCGTCTGGACATCGGTTCCGTGTTTCGTAAGCCCCCGTTCTCCTTATCGCCCGATTGAAATCGGTCTCGCGTCTCTCCAGCCTCCTATCTCGATGCCCCCCGTGGGGGGGGGGGGTCTTGGAGAAAAAGCGCGATGACGATGTTGTTGGCGACGGCGACGGCGATGGCGATGCTGATGACGAAGCGAATGGCGCTGGTTCTCCCGAGTTGCTGAAGGCCCCTATGGGGCCGTCATCATCTCGGAAGAACCAGCGCCATTCGCTTGAGAAAAGAACGCAACCTTAACTCATATCACAGGTGCTTCGCCGCGCGGGTGCGCTGTCTGTGGGGAAGGCGCACCGCTGCCGAGAGACCAGAGCAAACCTTCATTAAAAAACAATGGATGCTGCGTGATTTGCAGGTCCGACCTGGCAACTTCCAGGTCGACCTGAAAACGCCAGGGCGCCCCGCGTGTATGAAATAATACGTTCTGGTTGCGTTTTCAGGTTTCCACACCGCGAGGTACCATTTATACTTGAATTTGTTCAGGTCGACCCGAACGTACCATCCGTGTGAAAAAACAATGGATAAAGCGCCCCCAGTCCCCGGAGGAAGTTTTCTGGTCCAACCTGCAAATTTTCAGGTCGACCTGAAAATGCCGAGGTGCTCCAAATGTATCAAATAATACACCCCGGTGGCATTTTCAGGTTCGTTCACCGCTTGGCGATTATAATAATATAAGGGACCTGAGGGAACCTGAAAATGCGCCCCCCCGGTGGTTCCGCCGACCCCCCCCATGGCTCCGCCCAACTACTTTACTGGCGTCTGCAATGACATTGTACGGAGCCCCGTGCGCCTTGCGGGGATGCGTCAATCTGCCATGGCCCACTCACTCTCGACGCGAATGCTCATGCTTGCATTTGTCGCGAAACTTCTGTAAACGGTCAGTATCTCAAACAAAACGCACCGAAAACATCGAAAGCGTAACCTTCCCCTGTCTGCAGAGGGCGCCATCAAGTCTCGCGAGTGCCGCCGAGTCAGCGATGAGGAGATGTGGAGTTTTGATGTGGTTAACCTATGAAAAGTTTATTTTGGCAGCCAGATTCAAACGCGCTTGAAATGAGGTTTACAGTCAGTGACATTACCGATGGCGGTGCCCAGTCAAGGCCTAGCCGCAGATGCCTGGCCGTTAGTAGCTAGAGAAATGGCGGCGCATAAACCGGAGCGCATGGCTGCGCGACGCGCGCCAGAACATGATGGGCGCCAAGTTGTGTCCAGAGGCGATGCAACCCACAGACCTCGCAGCGCAGCATGTCAAGAGCGCGTTATCGAGTAGCTCACAGGGCATGGCGATCCGAACGTCAAAGAGAGATTAGCAGCAACCCAGATGAGGATGGAGCCCAGCAGTTCCCATCAGGACAAGGACAGGCAGCATCCATTGGTAGGCGACTGGGCTACGAGGGGCGAGTTAGCCATCCGACGGCGTCGCGAACCCAG
Source organism: Prorocentrum cordatum (assembly GCA_963575745.1). NCBI lineage: Eukaryota > Dinophyceae > Prorocentrales > Prorocentraceae > Prorocentrum > Prorocentrum cordatum. The sequence goes on along the minus strand of CAUYUJ010008691.1, from coordinate 225,654 downwards.
AGCCGCACTGCACGCGCCGAGAGGCATGGGGGTTAGAGCGCCAAGGCGATTGAGCAGTGATAGACGAACGCTTGCGATTAGGTCAGGAAGCTGGCGAAATCAAACATATGTCCGATACCGTGAAAGTCGAGGTAAAAAGGAGTCGCGAGGACCTTGGGCGGGATGGATTGAGTTCCACGCTATCTCCGGAGGCAACGACGATCAACGACCAGCTGACGTTCCCCCGTCGAGATCAGCATCAACAAGAAGAAAGACAGAGGGCCCCAGAGACGATGAAAGCTGGAGGAGGCGAGGGGCCCTACGACGAGAACATGGAGGACAACTTGAGCAGGATAGTGAAGAACAGGACATAAGAAACATTTACGACGTACGGCACGGAGTAAAAATGATAGGCCTCAACGCGGATGTGGTGGCGTGGTTGCTCGGCATAACTTTGGGCGTCATTTAAGCAGGTGAATGACATCAGGTGAACAGCATGGCTATGCGGCAAGGGTCAGCATGACTTGCAGGCGCACGCTACTGAGGCTCACTCGCCAGTCCGAGTTACTGGCATGGCGGAATAATGCGACTCGCACCAAGATTAGCCATGGACCGAACGGGGCTTTCGACGCGGGGGGATGCGAGCAGAAGGGAAGAACATCGCCAAGAGCAAAGCAGCCTTACTGTTAAGTGCGATTCCAGTGCACGCATCTTTCAGCAGGCTGCAGGCCTTCGATTTGAAAAAGGCGCGTGCCTGAACAAATGAGGAACATGCTTGGTCCGGGGGTTAAGCGCCTCAGGTCTGCGTTGGAACTGTTTGAGATGCAGAAAATAATGGGTTACAGGTATGATTCGAATACCTTTCGGGGGCCGCGAGTTGGACTGCGGAAAATGTTACGGCGCGACGACGCGCGGACACATGATGGCGGGTAGTGCCATGATGATTTGAAACAGGCAGGAAAAACAGAAGAGGGATCAGTATGGAAACCCACGCGGTCCATAACGAGCAGCCCATGCATCGGAAGAGCTGTCAGCGCCAAGCGCCAAGGCCAGCGCCAGCATCAATGACCGGTCGGGGCGTCCCTGCTGAATTTATAACCCGAAGGTCTGCTGCAATGAACGAGGCGGAGGAGTGGGCATTTATGAAATCGGGCGCGAACCACATGGGCACGGAAATCGGCCCGCGTTAATTTAAACCAGCAAAACATTCGGCACATCGCGTCTTCTGATACCAGGGAGTTCAGGGGCAACATGGAGCGCGCGCCTGCGCGGAGTCACTCAGGACTGCGGCGCCGGCCGCGCACTCGCGGACATGGAGGTCAGTGAGATTCAGGGAAAAGGGGCGGAGGATATTGTTCAGGGGATGACCGCGCAATATCGTCACCATACTCACCTACCGCGTAAACCAGGGCACCCGGCCTCGCCAATGGATGCGCGGAGAGCGCCAACATCAGGGGTGATTGAACGCTCCGGCGTCGCGCGAGGCACGCGGGAGCGTGGAGGGGGCGCGGCCGGTTACCAGAGGTGATTTGCGCGTTGTTCGTCGCGAAAATACAACAGCACAGTCGCGGGATGATGCGCTCGGATGCGAGGTTGACCCAGGACCCGCGTTATAGGCTCGGGGGGGGGGGGCAATTTAGGAAACACGAAGACTTCGAGAAGGTGGGCGTGGAGGAATGCTGGGCAGATGCTGGGCGACGCGAGTCCTGAGTGCCGATCCCGGTTTGCGGCTAAGCAAGTCAAGTGCAGCTCGCAGGAAAAGAACAGACTTGCAGCCGCGTTTCCACTCGAAGCCCAACAGCAATTGTTCTCCATGGCTGTTGCTGAGGAGATAGGATATCACCGCGGAGAGCGCAAACAGGGACTTAAGCTCGGACGCATCGACGTTAAGCCGGCGCGCTTTTACGCCAAGGCCGCCAAGGCCAAGGAGAACGAACATCTTCATCAGGTTGCCCGAAGAAGATCGTGAACCAGGCATATGCGCAACGCACGGCACCCTGGACGGGGGGGCTGCCACGTGGTTTTCGCGTCCGACATTGGTCATGACGGCGGAAGGGCATCACCAAGCGCTTTTAAAACACGAGACATGGCGAACCCGGTAAACAGTGCATGGGCATGGTTTCATTTTACTAGGTAGCGGCGTTGACCTCGATTAGTTCGATGGAGAGGCGATGGGGAATTCTATGGTTTCCCGAGGCCGATTTGGACCAGGACCATAATATTTGTACCCAGTCGGATTTTTGAACCGACGTGCAGGAAGGAACCGCGGCGGGTTGTGGCATGAGGCAGACAAGAGACATGCAGAGATGTGCGTGAAAGAATTGGGCCTGGAGCAGGTCAAAGTGAGATGCGAGATGCGAGGGAAAGCAGGCGCGCGGGGGGGAAGAAAAGGGGGCCCCTTCCCAGCCACGGTCGCGGAGTCATGCGCAGGGTCGTTCATTCACGCAGTTTTCGGTCAAGGAGCTTGCGCGCTCCATGTGATTTCCCACCCGGGGGGCATGGAAGGGCCTGGCCACATTGGGCAAGCACTCATAGAGCCACGACAGGCGTGGTCAGCAGTACTTGTGTTGAGAGTGCCGTAAAGAGTTAGCCGCGTGGCTGATGCCGGCCATGCCAGAGTAATCAACGCGTGGAGGAACATCTTTGCCGGGACCACATGTGATAAGGTCGTGGAGTTCAACGCAGAGCGTCGTGGCATTATTTCCAGGAAGAGCGGAGCATGGCGGAATGGTGACAGGTGGATCAGTTGCGACGCGGGGATAGGTCTTCAAGCAATTCTCAAAGATTTCGATGTTTCTTGCAGTGCCGCGTTGAAGAGCGATGTTAGTGCGGTACTTGCATGTGCGGTCCGGCCAGGACTAGGGAAAGCTAGACGCATCGAATTTGCTACCTTTGGTTACAGAAGAAGGTGCCGCACATCGACAAAATGCTGCATCACTTTCGGCGGGCCCTGGAACGCGTCCGTCAACGCTCCGCCCCCCCCCCCATCTGATATTGGGGGCGCGCGAGCAGGACTTGCTTGGAATTCCCCAGGCGATCGACAGAATGCTAAATCACAGAACTGTCTCGGCGATCCTGGGCCGTGCCCAATATTAATGGGGGTGGAGTGAGCACGAACTGTCGATGGTAAATGACGTACGTTGTCGTAGGCACCGGGTGGTGCAATAAATTGTCGATGTGCCGTGCGACGAAGAGACGTCATCGTGATGAACGCTGGAACCCGTGAAACTCTTGCAAACGTTTCAACCACATGTTTTAGCAGGGACGACGCGCCCAGGTACATGCGAAGTACGTACCAATCAACGCACGGCTAGCGGGAGGCATTCCTTGGCGCCCGCAGCGAAGTGTTAGCATTTCCATTTCCGGGTTATCATCGCGAGCCGCTTTGTCGGGGACTTGAGCTCATGGCCAGTTGAGATCTAGGTGCTCGTCTACGCATATTTTTGATTGTGTAAAAGAGTATGCGTGCCTTGGTGCGTTGCGACACTTAAACAACGTACTGCATGCTAGGGTGCCCTGTGCGTTTACGCCCCAATCGATTCGCTTTCTACATGCACCACTGAAACACTAAATTACAATGCGCGTTTAGATTCGCTACCGGGCTTCTCTACTCTCTTACTATTTGTTCCCACATGCCTGTCTTGATTAATTCAGCGGGTTCCTATCCAGCTCGCGTTATATAAGTTCCCGCCCGTCGCTCCACTCGGCAAGAATAGGATTGGCCGAGGGAGGGTGTTTGAACATGGCCGTGCGACTGGGCGACGAGCAGTGTCACACGTTACGCAGGCAAGTGTGAGCGTTAGCGTTGACATTTGGCCCCGCTACCATCTAGCCTTCTCGTGAGAAAACAGCGCTTGTCAGATTGCCAGGAGAAGGAGGAAGAAGAAGAGGAGGGAAAGGGAGAGATGGTGGAGGACGGCGAGGAGGGCGAGAGGAGAAGAGAAACGCGGGGAGGAACAAGATGGGGGGATAGGGGTCCGTGATGAGGATGAAGAAGGGGAACACATGCAACGGTTGGAAGGTGGACACTTGTGAGTGCGAGTGGCCATTTTAATTTGTTTCGTCCCATGCGTTCGCGCGCACCGACGATCTGCCCTGGCAGTTGCTTTCGAGGCGGCTCAGAAACGGTAGGGCACAATCGGGCAGAGTCAGCCCTGCGAACTTCAGGTGGGTCCGCGGAAGTCTGGCTGACAATCGCTGTGCCCCCGTCGTCGGCGTCATCCGTCCTTTTTTTCCGCCGGAGGGACTGCGACTCCCAGCACTTGGCCAACATCGCGTGGGCCTACGCCAAGGTGTCCCACCGTGACGACGGGTTGTTCCATGTGTTGAGTCGCGAGGCAATGGTGCGCGTGGATGGAAGGATAAGACCAATGGGAGAAACGATTGACGAATCGGGGGGCAAGAGTCCAGATGAGGAGAAGAAATATGAATTCCATTGAGAAGTCGAGGGCTCCAGGATGAGGAGGAGGAGGAGGAGGAAGAACAGGAGGAGGAAAGGGTGAAGACGATGACAACGACGAGTCACGCTGTGCGCATACAGGAATTTGTGAGCAGATCTGTATGTATGTATATATGTACATATATATATATGTATATATACACGTACATACATATAGAGAGAGAAAGAGAAAGACAGACAGAGAGAGACAGAGAGCTGACGCCGCAGCCGCCAAGACCCTTGGATGTTTTAGGCTGCAGTCGGCCTTTTTGCGTGCAGTGAGGGTTAAGACACGGAAGGGAGAAGGGAAAGAAAGGGATATGTATATATATATATACATGTATGTAAATATGTGTGTCTTCGTCCGTGTATATATATATACACACAAATTCAACAAGAGTGAGGGGGCCGAACGGTCATTCATTGTCCTTGGGCGCGTGGCTGAATAGGGAGTTCCTGGTGAGAATTACGTTTGTTGCGTTGTTGTTGTTGGTGGTGTTGTTGGTGGTGTTGAATTCTCATTTCTGAAGAATAATTAGTGTTGATCCCCCCTCACCGGTGCATACTGTTTTTCTCAATCAATGTGTGCCCCTCGACGCTCGCACCTTGTTTCGTGACAGGGAAAGTCTTGATGCTCAAACTACGCCCCTGGCCCCCGGGTTACAACAACAACGGCTCCCGCTTGAGATTTCTTCACAATTTAGCCAAGACCCCCGCTCCCGCCCGAGACTTCCTCGCATTTTATTCAAGAATCGCGCTCTCCCTTGGGCTTGGGACTTCCTTAGAATTTATTCAGGAATCGCTCTCCCGGCGCCCTGGAGTCGCGCTCTCGCTGGAGATTTGCTTGCAATTTACTGACGAATAGCGCCCTTGCATTGGAATTTCTGACAATTTACTCACGCGCCGCGCTCCCGACACCCAGGCACCCAGGAGTCGCGCTCACGCTTAGGACTCCCTCGCAGATTACCTAGGAATCGGGATCTCGCTGCTCTTCGTGGCCCCGTTGCAGCCCTTCGTGGCCCCCTCGCTTTGTGTCGTGGCCCCGTTGCAGCCCTTCGTGGCCCCCGCGCTTTGTTTCGTGGCCCCGTTGCAGCCCCTCGTGGCCTCCTCGCTGCCCTTCGTGGCCCCGTTGCAGCCTTTCGTGGCCCCCTCGCTTTGTTTCGTGGCCACGTTGCAGCCCTTCGTGGTCCCGTCGCTGCCCTTCGTGGCCCCGTTGCAGCCTTCGTGGCCCCCTCGCTTTGTGTCGTGGCCCCGTTGCAGCCCTTCGTGGCCCCCGCGCTTTGTTTCGTGGCCCCATATATGTATGCCCTTCGTGGCCCCCGCTCGTTCGCGCCCGTGGTGGCCCAATATGCATGCCCTTCGTGGCCCCGCTGTCGCCCTTCGTGGCCCCATCGCTGCCCTTCGTGGCCCCGTTGCTGCCCTCAGTGGCCCCGTCCTTGCCCTCCGCGGCCCAACATACGTATGCCCTTCGTGGCCCCCGCTCGTTCGCGCCCGTTGTGGCCCTATGTGCATGCCCTTCATGGCCCCGCTGTCGCCGTTTGTGGCCCCCTCACTGTACAACGTGGCCCAGTTGCTACCCTCAGTGGCCCTCTGTGGCCCTGCATTATCTGCCCTTCGTGGCCCCCGCTCGTTCGCGCTCTTCATGGCCCCATACGCATTCCCTTCGTGTCCCCGCTGTCGCCCTTCGTGGCCTACTTCGTGTCGTTCGTGGCCCTACTGTCGATCTCTCTCGCTTTCGCTCGTCGTCGCCGTCGTCGTCGCCTTCGTCGTCGACGTCGTCGTCGTCGTCGTGGTCGGGCCTCTGTCCGTCCCTCTTGGGGTCGGGTTGACGGTCCGCGGCCGCCGCGCCGATCAGTGCTGACGGTCCGCGGCCGCCCCGCCGCTTGCCGGGGCCCGGCCTGCAGGGAAGAAAGGTATACCCCCCAAAAGGGGTTCGATCGAAGACGAAGAGGGCGGGCATCGAGGGTTTGGGAAATACGCGTTATTGGACACTCGAGCAGATACGGGTGAACAGTATTAGCATGATTGTTGTTGTTGCTATTGCTTCCTTATTGTTTTTGGTTTTGCTATTGTTGTTGCTGCTGTTGTTGTTGTTGCTGCTGGTGTTGTTCGTGTTCGTGCTGTTGTTGGTGTTGTTGTTGCTGCTGCTGTTGCTGCTGCTGCTGTTGGTGTTGCTGTTGGTGGTGGTGGTGGCGTTGTTATTGTTGTTGGTGGTGGTGTTGTTGTTGGTCGTGTCCGTGTTCGTATTATTGTTGGTGCTATTGCTGTTGCTGTTGCTGCTGTTATTGTTGCTGTTGTTGGTGGTGTTGTTATTGTTGTTGTTGGTGGTGTTACTGTTGTTGATGCTGTTGTTGTTGTTGCTGTTGGTGTTGTTGTTGTTGGTGTTATTGTTGTTGCTAGTGTTGTAACTGTTGTTGTTGCTGCTGCTGTTGGTGTTGTTGTTGTTGCTGTTGTTGCTGTTGTTGCTGTTGTTGGTGTTGGTGTTGTTGTTGTGGCTGTTGCTGGTGTTGGTGTTGGTGTTGTTGTTGTGGTTGTTGTTGTTGTTGATGATGGTGGTGTTGGTGTTGGTGTTGTTGCTGCTGTTGTTGTTGTTGGTGTTGCTGTTGTTGTTGTTGTTGCTGTTGTTGTTTTTGTCGCTGCTGTTGTTGTTGTAGCTGTTGTTGTTGTTCGCAAGGACACCCTCTCAGGCCACCCCTGCGGGGCCCGTGGCGGTGTCCTCGCCCACGGGGCGAGCGCACTCCCCCAGGCCACACGTTGCAGTTGTTGCCCCCGGGGGGGGGCAACGCGCAACACCTCTGTCATACGCTGACGTAAACCTATATGTGTTTCCGAAGCTCCGTGGGCTCCCTTACTGTTCCCCACGCACTCCTGTGTCCGAAAACCGACCGCGCGCCAGCGAGGCCAGCTCCTCCTCCCTATAAGATTCCTATGGAATCCTGCAGGGCCCTGGAAGGATCTATAGGATTCCTATAGGGTTCCGATGGAATCCTGTAGGACCCTGTAGGGATCCTATAGGGCCCCCCATCGGATTCCTATAGGGTTGCTCTGGAATCCTGTAGGGTTCCTATAGGATTCTTATAGGAATCCTACAGAATCCTGTAGGCCCCTGTAGGGATCCCATAGGATTCCAATATTATTACAATCGGATTCCTATGGAATCCTGTCGGACCCTGTAGGGATCCTATAGGATTCCTTCAGGTTTCCTATGTATTCCTGTAGGACACTGAAGGGATCCTATAGGGATCCAAAAGGACCCCACTAGGATTCCTATAGGGTTCCTATGGAATCCTGTAGGACCCTGTAGGGATCCTATATGACCCCCATAGGATTCCTATTGGAATCCTATGCTATCCTGTAGGACCCTGTAGGGATCCTATAGGATTTCAATAGAAGACCCATAGGATTCCAATTGAATTCCTATGGAATCCCGCAGGACCCTGTAGGGACCCTATGGGTTTCCAATGAGATTCCAATAGGATTCCCATGGAATCCTGTAGGACACTGTCGGGATCCCATAGGATTCCAATAGTATTACAATAGGATTCCTATGGAATCCTGTAGGACCCTGTAGGGACCCTATAGGATTTCCACTAGGATTCCAATAGGATTCCGATGGAATCCTGTAGGACCCTGTAGGGACCGATCGGATTTCCAATAGGATTCCAATAGGATTCCTATGGAATCCTGTAGGACCCTGTAGGGATCCTATATGATTCCAATAAGATTCCAATAGCATTCCGATGGAATCCTGTAGGACTCTGCAGGGATCCTGCAGGTTTTCTCAAGGATTCCAATAGGATTATCATGGAATCCTGCAGGACCCCGTAGGGATCCTACAGGATTCCTACAGGATTCCAATTGGTTTCCTGTGGGCTCCTGTAGGACCCTGCAGGGATCCTATAGGATTCCAACCGGATTCCTATAGGGTTCCTATGGAATCCTGTAGGACCCTGTAGGGATCCCGTAGAATTCCTATAGGAGACCTATGGAATCCGGTAGGATTCTGTAGGAATGCTATAATATTCAAGAATTTCTACGGACTCCTTTAGGACCCTGTAGGAATCTTATGGAAATCCTGTGGGATTCCTGTAGGAATCCTATGGAATCCTGTAGGACCCTGACGACGACGACCAGCCCATCATAATCATCATCGTCATCATCGTGATGATCATCATCGTCCGCCTCTTCGCCCTCATCGTCCTCACCATCGCCATGCTGTGCGTCATCATCATCATCATCATCATCATCATCATCATCATCATCATCATCATCATCGCCACCACAATCACCATCAGCATGACCAACATCACGATCGTAATCGTGATCATCATCATCGTCATCATCATCAGCATCGTCATCGTCACACCACTCCTCATCGTCATCGTCCTCATCCTCGTCCTCACCATCCTCACTCGTCATCCTCATCCTCATCATCGTCCTCCTGATCGTGACCCTCATCATCACCCCGATCCTCCTCCTCGTCCGCATCGCCCTCACCATTATCAGCATGACCCTCATCTTGTGGTCGAGAAGCCGGTGGCGAGGAAACTGGTTTGATCCACAACGATCGAAGAGAAGAAAACCCAAAGAGGTTCCTACAAATACCTGCGAAGTCAACCTTGAACGCCTGCGCTGGGGTCGCCGTCGCGCCGACGCACACATCATACTCCTTCTCCCCCTTTGTCGTCCTCCTCTTCCTCCTCGCTCTCCCTTCAGCTCCCTTCTCCTAACCCGCTCCAGCTCCCTTCTCCTCACTCCTCCGCCTCCCTCCTCCTCCCTGTTCCTCCCCTCATCCTCCATCCCCCTCCGCATCCTCCATCTCCTACTCCTCCTCCTCCTCCTCCTCCTCCTCCTCCTCCTCATCATCATCATCATCATCATCATCATCATCATCATTATCATCATCATCCCTCCCCTTCCTCCCTCGTCCAACACCCTCCTCATCTTCCCTCCTCATCCTCATGCTCTTCCTCCTTCTCTACCCTATCCCCCCTTTTCCTCCTTCGTCCTCCCCCTCCTCGCCCCAATTGGCGGGTGATCAATCCCAACCGTTGGAACAGCTACGCCTCAATGCTAAGAAGAGTTGGCATCGACATATCAAGACGCAACCTCGGCATGAACGCTTGGCTGCCACGAGCCCACAGGCCACTTGCCTCCGCGGTATGATTCTGACACCTCGTCAGCGTCGTCCCCCTCATTGCTCCGCCTCCCTCCTCCTCCTCCTGTGAGAGGGGTGCGCCGAAATCAAGCTTCGGTGGAGCTCCCTGTGGGGCCAGGGCCACGATCCCCGAGAGGGGTGTGTCGAAATGAAGCCTCGGTGGAGCTCCTTGTGGGGCCAGGGACACGATCCGTGAGAGGGGTGCGCCGAAATCAAGCTTCGGTGGAGCTCCCTGTGGAACCAGGGCCACGATCCTCGAGAGGGGTGTGCCGAAATGAAGCTGCGGTGGAGCCCCCTGTGGGGCCAGGGCCACGATCCGTGAGAGGGGTGCGCCGACAAAAAAACTTCGATGGAGCTGCCTGTGGGGCCAGGGCCACGATCCTCGAGAGGGGTGTGCCGAAATGAAGCCTCGGTGGAGCTCCCTGTGGGGCCAGGGCCACGATCCGTGAGAGGGGTGCGCCGAAATCAAACTTCGGTAGAGCTGCTTGTGGTGTGCCGAAGTGAAACCTCGGTGGAGCCCCCTGTAGGGCCAGAGCTACGATCCTCGAGAGGGGTGTGCCGAAATGAAGCCTCGGTGGAGCTCCCTGTGGGGCCAGGGCCACGATCCGTCAGAGGGGTGTGCCGAAATGAAGCCTCGGTGGAGCTCCCTGTGGGGCCAGGGCCACGATCCGTGAGAGGGGTGCGCCGAAACCAAGCTTCGGTGGAGCTCCCTGTGGGACCAGGGCCACGATCCTCGAGAGGGGTGTGCCGAAGTGAAGCCTCGGTGGAGCCCCCTGTGGGGCCAGGGCCACGATCCGTGAGAGGGGTGCGCCGAAATCCACCTTCGGTGAAGCTCCTTGTGGGGCCAGAGCTACGATCCTCGAGAGGGGTGTGCCGAAGTGAAGCCTCGGTGGAGCTCCCTGTGGGGCCAGGGCCACGATCCGTGAGAGGGGTGCGCCGAAACCAAGCTTCGGTGGAGCTCCCTGTGGGGCCAGGGCCACGATCCTCGAGAGGGGTGTGCCGAAATGAAGCCTCGGTGGAGCTCCCTGTGGGGCCAGAGCCACGATCCGTGAGAGGGGTGCGCCGAAATCAAGTTTCGGTGGAGCTCCTTGAGCCACGATCCTCGAGAGGGGTGCGCCGAAATCAGGCCTCGGTGGAGCTCCCTGTGGGGCCAGGGCCACGATCCGTGAGAGGGGTGCGCCCTTTCGGGCCTGTATGGGGCTCCGCAGCAGCCCCGAAAGGACCTTCCGAGCAACGCCGCCAGGCCCTGCAGACCCCCGCAGCGGCCTGGCGAGGCCTCGTGGCGTTGCTCGGATCAGGGGCCCTGCGGGGCCCGTGCGTGGCCCCGTGGCGTTGCTCGGGGGGGGGCGAGCAACGGGCCTCCAGTAGTGTCCTCGCGTTGTTGGTGTTGGTGTTGGTGTTGGTGTTGGTGTTGGTGTTGAACACTATTACTTCTAAAGAATTATTATTGTTGGACCCCCTGGTGCACGCCCCCCGCCCAAAACCTAGGCCGCAGCTACATTTTCATCATTTTTCTGCGAAAGCTTCAGAAAAGTGGATTACCCCCGGATCCGGTTTTTTGTTGACGCTCGTTTTCCCTTGCAAAAAACAATAGAAAATGAAAATTCTTGTTCTTAGTTGATCAAATTTCAAGAATCCCTTGCAAAAAATAAGGTAAAGTGGACATTCGCGCTCGCAAGACGAAATCCTTCCAAAACCTTAGGTTTCGTAACGATTTTAACATAAAAACATCAAAAACCCAATGGTTGCGTGTACATACGTATAATTTCAGAACTTACCGTGCATGCGATCGTTTACAACATGGTGGACCGTGCGTATGTCACGAACCTTGTATACATGTGTTTCTCTCCCTCCGTCTGGCTGTGCACGCGCGCGTTGGGCACTGAGAGTTAGGATCATAGCGCCATGAGTCTATGAGCAATGCATGCGTCATCCTTGGGACTGTATAACATCAGTGTAACACATGTACTTCTGTAATCGCATCCCCACGAATTTGCCCCAAAAATGTGACCAACTATCTTGGCACTGCGTACCATCTCACGTGTACCGTGTACCACATCATATGTAACAGATGTGATCAACCTCTGTGGGTGTGTACCCCACGCCAGTGTAGTAGCCAGGGTCGTCCGCACGCCGCGAAGTGAAGTGTCCCAACGTCATAGGGCGGGAAGCTGGGTGTGGGTGGTCTCGAAGAGTCGTTTGGATATTTGGTAGAGCTTGAACGGCCCCCCCACGAAGTGGGGTATTGGCTGGTGTCGCAAGAAAACCCTGGCACTGGGGAGAACACTGAGCGTTCGGGTAAAATGATTGTTGTTGTTGTTGTTGTTGTTGTTGTGGTTGTGGTTGTGGTTGTGGTTGTGGTGGTGGTGGTGGTGGTGGTGGTGGTGGTGGTGGTGGTGGTTGTGGTTGTGGTTGTGGTTGTGGTTGTGGTTGTGGTTGTGATTGTGGTTGTTGTTGTTGTTGCTGCTGTTGCTGCTGTTGTTGTTGTTGTTGTTGTTGTTGTTGTTGTTATTGTTATTGTTGTTATTGTTGTTATTGTTGTTATTGTTGTTGTTGTAATTTCTGAAGAATGATTATTGTTGATCCCCCCTGTCCGGTGCCCATTGGTTTTTTTCAATTGAAGTGCTTCCTCCGGGGCTCGCACCCTGTTTCTTGACAGGGAAAGCCTTGCGGATCAGATTGCGTTGTTGGGCCGCAGACTACAACAACAACGGCTCCCGCCTGAGACTTCCTCACAATTTACTCAGGACCCCCGCTCCCGCTTGAGGCTTCCTCAGAATTTACTCCGGAAAGGCGCTCCCGCTTCAGACTTTCTCACATTTTACTCAGAAACGGCGCTCCCGCTTGAGACTTCCTTAATCAGGACCCCTGCTCCCGCCCGAGACTTCCTCATAATTTACTCAGGAATGGCGCTCTCGCTTAGGACTTCCTCGCAATTTATTGCAGCATCGCGTTCTCGACGCTCAGGAACCACGCTCGCGCCAAGGACGCCCTCGCAATTTACTTAGGAATCGCGCTCTCGCTTAATACTTCCTCGCAATTTACGCAAAAATCCCGTTTGAATGTCCCGCCCGCCCGACCCGCCCGTCAGGGTCCGCCCGCCCGACCGGCGCTCCCGCCTGAGACGTCCGACAATGTACTCGGGACCCCCGCTCCCGCCCAATTCTTCCTTGAGGAATACGCCCTCGCCTAGGACTTCCTCGAACGTTCACACTCTTACCCTCCTGCCCCTTCCTCCCCATCCACCCTCCCTCCACAATTACTCAATATGAAAATACTCTCCCTATCCCCTGATGGCGTCCGGGTGATGGCCGCGCATTCTCCGCGTATTGTTTTTTTACACAGGATTCCCGGGAAATCCCGGG
>CAUYUJ010008691.1:162714-210214 GCA_963575745.1 Prorocentrum cordatum | reverse complement strand
AGGCTTCTTCGGGCCTCTAGGGAACCTCCTGGGGCCTCATGGGAATTTCTCGGGGGCTGAGGGCTCGAAATGTCCGTTCGAGTTCCCCGTCAAGGCACGCTCTTGGAGCCGTCTTGGTGGCCTTTTGGGCCGTCTTGGAGGCGTTTTGGGCTGTCTTGGGGTTCTCTTGGGATGTTTTGGAGCGCTCTTGGAAGCCCCTTGGGGCGATCTTGAGGGCCTCTTCAGCCGTCTTGGAGCGGCAGGAAGCGGAAAAAACGAGAACGCCCAAATCGGGGCCTCTTGGGCCCCTCTCGGGAGTGTCTTTGGAGGCTTCTTGGGGCGTCTTGGAGGTCTCCTGGGCAGTCTCAGAGCATGGAGGCGTTTTGGACCGATCGTTTGGCGATTGGGGGCCCTCTTGGACCGTCTCGGAGGCCTCTTGGGGCACTCTTGGCTTGTGTTGGTACCTTTTGCAGCCCCAGGACCCACAGGGGGGTATGCGTATCTGGACCCCCCCCCGGGACCTCCCCCCCGACCCCCGACGGGGCAAGGATCAAAGGGAAGGGGCTTCCTTTCGATTCGATTACGACATTGTGAGATGTTTCTCTCGCTGACAGGCTTGAGGAGGGTGCAGGGAAGGGGGACGACGCAGACGACGACTGACGGGGACGACGACTCGAACAGACGAACCCCTTCGCACACGCCGACAGGGTCGGCGTATTTCTGCATGTCAAGCATCATTCGGCAAGCGAGGTTCGGGTAAGGATTGTGCCCTCGAGGAAGCACCCTGACCAAACCCAGGCCGCCCCTTTCTCTAGTCTGGTCTTGTCCGGGCTTGATTGTTCGTCTTGGAGCCAGCCTGACCAAGCCCAGATTATTTGCGGCTTTCTCGGGGCTTTCTCTATCCTGGTCGCCCACGGCGACGCGAAAACATCCACGCCTCTCGCGGTCTGGGCCAGAGAGCTGCCTCTCTGCAGGGGCACCGCGCGCCAGCGCGAACATGATCGCGCAGCGCGGAGCGCGAAGTTCGGTGCCCAGGTCTGCTCTCCGAGGGCCAGGAAGGCCCAGGCTGAAGGTGCACCGCTCTCCGAGCGCTCCGAGGCGCTCTTGAACGGCCGCGACGCCCAGGCCCGCCGGATTTCAGATTTCCCGAGACCATCTACGCCCACTTGGGGGGCAGGGTGTGCCCGCCCGAGGCGGGGCACGCAGCAGACGGCGAGTCGCATCGGGCACTGCGCTCGCTGCCAGGAGAGAAAACATCCTGGACCACCCCGGCCCGATCTGGTGCTCTGCCCTCCCCATTCTGTCTGAGTGCAGGAGCGGCGGCGCCGCTCTCGCGGCGCGAGCGCTCGGCGCCGATGCGTCGCGAGCGCTCGGCGCAGGCGATGCGCGGAGTGAAGGCGGTGAACCCGCTGAACCTGGCCAACCTGGCCTGGGCGTGGGCCGCCCTGGGAGTGCAAACGCCGCCACCGCCAGCGCCGGCGCGCGCGCGCCCCGTCGAGGCCGCCTCCGCGACTCCTCCCGCTGCCCCTCCTCCCCCTCGTCATCTCACGTCTCCGTCTCGGCCTTCTCCGCCTCCTCCTCCTCCTCCTCCTCCTCCATTCCTTGCCCTTACAAGTAACTTCTCCCTGTCGCATCCGGAGGCTAGTTTCTGGGGGCGGGCCGGGCGTTTCGTCTGAGACTCCCGCACCATTTATGATTCTGAAGCTGAACAAATGACAACGGTTTCACAGATGGAGGGCGGGTGGTTTTCAAAATGTGGCTCTCGCCTTAGCGCGCGCGCATACGTTTTAAACATTTACAAGAGCTTCACTGATTGAGGGCGGGTGGTTTTCAAAATGTGGCTCTCGCCTTGGCGCCGCGCACATTGTTCTTCTGTTATTAAAAAATGTAAGAGCTTCACGGATTGAGGGCGGGTGGTTTTCAAAATGTGGTTCTCGCCTCAGCGCCGCGCACATTCGTTCCAAAAGTTTGCAAAGGTTTCGCGGATTGAAGGCGTCTCTTTTTCATAAACGTGGCTCTCGCCTTAGCGCCGCGCACATTCGTTTTAAACATTTGCAAGCGTTTTGCGGATTCCCATGATCAGCGTACCAGAAATTGTGTGTTCGGACGGATTCCAAATTATGCTGGTGCAACAGTTATGTTGATTCGCGGTGTTGAAGTCCCAAAAAATGGCGTTCTGGCACGATTCCAGATCGTCGGGACGCAGCAGTCAGGTTGATCCGTGGCGTAGAATCCCGCGGACAATGTTCTGGCATGCTTCAAGGTCTTGAAACGGTTGTCTTCCAGCGAGGCAGTCACCTCAATGGAAATGAACCGTTGTAGAGGCCTACGGAGAGGGAGCTGGCAGGGAGGGTTAATTCCAACAGAGTTGATGACTCTTGGGTTTACACTGGTCCTCCTCCTCCTCCTTCTCCTCGTCCTCCTCCTCCTCCATTCCTTGTCCTTACAAATAACTTCCCTGTCGCACCCCGAGACCGGTCGAAAGGGCTGGCCGCGCGTTTCGCCTGAGATTTCACCATTTATGACCTTGGAGGGCGGGTCGTTTCCAAAATGTGGCTCTCGCTTCAGCGCCGCGCATATTCGTTTTCAACTTCTGGAGGAGTTTCACGGGTTGAGGGCGGGTCGTTTTCAAAATGTGGTTCTCGCCTCAGCGCTGCGTACATTCTTTGTAGAACATTGCAAGAGTTTCACGGATTGAGGGCGGGCCGTTTTCAAAATGTGGCTTTCGCCTTAGCGCCGGTTTCATTCATTGTGCAGTCAACGCGCATACGAAGGACGCGCCTTTTCCGACGCTGCCCTCGGTCGTTTTCTTCCTTCGCGGGGGGACGTTGCCTTGAGGACGTGGGTCACCTGTGCGCTGCACGCTACACAGGGGAAGCGTATGGAGCACGATTGAACCAACTCATGTTGAGTCCTAGAACGCAAGTGACACAACTGTTTTTTTCAATCAGCGCTCGGGTGACCCACCCGCTGGTGGGTCGCCTGAGCGTCGCGCGCTACACAGGGGAATCGAAGGGTACGGAGCTCGACTGCACCATCTCATGTTGAGGCCCAGAGCGCAAGTGAAACCATGGTTTTTCTCAACCAGTTTTCGGGTGACCCACCCGCTGGTGCGCCGACTGTGCGTCGCGCGCTACACAGGGGAATCGTATGGTACGGAGCACGACTGCACCATTTCATGTTGAGGCCCAGAACGCAAGTGAAACCATTGGTGTTTCTCAACCAGTTTTCGGGTGACCCACCCGCTGGCGGGTCACCTAGTGCGATGCGCGCTACACAGGGGAAGCGTATGGAGCACGATTGCACCATTTCATGTTGAGGTTCAGCATGCAAGTGGCACGAGTGGGTTGTCACAACCAGCGCTCGGGTGACCCACCCGCTGGTGGGTCACCTGTGCGTCGCGCGCTACACAAGGGAAACGTAAGGAGCACGATTGCACCAAGTCATGTTGAGGCCCAGAATGCCAGAACAACCATGGTTTTTCTCTACCAATTTTCGGGTGACGCATCCACAGGTGGGTCACCTGTGCGTTGCGTGTTTCATAAGCAGAGCGTATGAAGCACGACTGCACCAACTCATGTTGAGGCCCAGAATTGCCAGAACAACCGCTGTTTTCCTCAACACGTTTTCAGGTGACCCGCCCGCTGGTGAGTCACCTGTGCGACGCCCATGCCAGCCGCGTCAAAAACCAATGCAAAGTGATCACGTGGCGTCCACGCATGATTCAAATTTATCCGCACTGTGCAGTGTGTATGGTTTTTTTCAAGGGATGGTGGGGGTGTTGGCATTGCACACATCAGGCAATACGCTGGGCCCCTCCGCCGTCTTTGTCCCAAACCGATGCAAAAGGATCGCAGTGCGTCCACACATGATCCATATGTAGCCGCAAAGTGCACTCCGTATTGTTCGGTGCAAAGGATGGTGGGGGGTGTCTTCATGGTCCCGGGTTTGTCGCCGGTCGGGAGGGGGTGGGGGTGCCTAGTAATACAGAGCAGTGATGGGCTTTTCCCCGAAGGGGAAGAAGGAGGTTGGAAGATCTACCTCCGTAAACCACCTGCGCCCAAAGGGCTGGTGGGTTTATCAGTTCCTCTCACATCGCTGTCCTGCTCCCCCATCTCCTGAGGTGCCGCTCAGTCCTGGAATTCCTTGTCGACTGCCCTCTGGGTTTGCAGCCTGCTAGCGTTGAGGAACCTTGCAGAACCGCCTCGGCATCTGATCGATCCCTGTTATCATCCTCGTCCCTGTTATCCCGTCCTCCTCGCCCTTCATCCCCATGTTCCGTCCGATGCTCCTCAACGTGCTAATCCCGCTCCTCCTCCTCCTCTTCCTCCTCCTCCTCATCCTCGTCCTCCTCTTCCCATTTCTCCTCTTCCTCCTCTGCCTCCTCCCCTTCCCCTTTTCCTCCTCCTCCTCTTCGCAGTCCTCACCCTCGTCGCAATCCGCCTCCAGCTCCACTTTCCTTACCTCCCTTCCCTCCGCCAGCACCTGCTGCTCGCGACGGCAATGCGGTGGACTCCCGCAGCAAACAGTATGTGTCGAGCTTTTCTCGAGGGAGCGAAACCGTGGACTCAGGCACGTGAATCAGCGACGCGCCCTATTTCCATGCGAAATCGACGCTCTCAGTTGCCAATTGAGGTGGCCCGGGTTTAATGTTTCGGAGGGGTATTTTCCCCGCTCCGTGGATCTTCAGATCTCCGACTCGTCAGGGCTGAGGGTGGTCAGGGGTAGCTACAGATTCGCGCCTCGGGGGCCCGAACCAGAGTTATCCCGACCGCAGTTATCTTGGATAATTCTGGCGTCTAACGTTCGAATAATCGGGGCTGGGGGCGGTCGGGGGTAGCTACGGGTTTGTGTCTTGGGGGCCCAAACAGGAGTTACCCCGGACCGCGGTTATCCCGGATAATCTCGTGCGTGCGAGATTTGGCACCCTCGCGCCAGATCCGCAGATCCTCAATCCGCGTTGGCGCGTGCCCGATCTCCGCCCTCCTCGTTCGTTCACGCGTGACCTCCGGGGCAGAGCACGGGCCCCGCACCGTTGGGGCAGATGGCAGCGACGGCAGAGAACAGCAGGAGGCGGCGATAGCGGCAGCGGCGTGGCTTCACGGCGAAGTTCAAATCAACAAATCACTTTCGCCTGCTCCTCTCCTCCTCCTCCTCCTCCTCCTCCTCCTCCTCCTCCTCCTCCTTCGCCGTCATCGTCTTCCTCTCCCCCCGCCCTCGTCCCCCCCACCCGCTCCCGCACCCGCACACGCGGACCCGCCCCCGCCTCCCCGAGGGGCCCGCGCCCCGCGCCCGCCCCAGGCCAGCGCGGGGCACCACGGCGAGATGTCCACCAGGCCCCCCCTGGCCCTCCTGGGGTTACCGGCCTCGAGCGTATCCCTATCCCTAAGATTGACACGCCAAAAGGCGATGACAATCTTAGGGATTCGCCCTCAAAAAATAAGGGAATCCCTAAGATTGACATCGTGATGAGGAGATGTCCAGCATAGGGATAGCGATATGTTCCAGGCTGGTAATGGGGGGGAGCGCAGGACGTCCGAGACGATCTTCGGCGGCGCGCCCGTGTCAGGCGATCGCAGACATGGATCAAGGGATCGGATCGGATCGGAAGCCATACGCCAGTAGGCGCGTGGGCAAAAGCATGCGTCTAGCAAGCTCGACGCGGGATCAAGGAAAATGCCGCGACCAGCCGGATAAGGGGGCGTGGATTAAGCTGCGGGTCCCGTTTCAAAGGGGGGGTCGCGGAGTTCCGCCGCCGAGCGAGGCGGCACCGGCCGCATTCTGGGGAGGGAACCTCCCCAGATCCATGGATTTGGCGACCGCGCGCCAGACCCATGGGTCGCCAACCCATGTTTGCGCTCCCCCGAGGAGTGAGAAGGGAGGCTGGCCTTTCTCAGAAGGGCGACGGGACTTCTCGCTAGGCCCTTTGGCCTCCTGAGAAGTGTTGTGTGTCTCCGGATGTCTCTGGGGCAGGCTCAGGGAACTTCTCGTGAGGGCGGGGGGCCTTCCGAGCCTTTCTGAGAAGGCCCGACCCCTTCTCACTTCCCTTGGGCCCGCCGCCGAGATCTGCGGCACGGCGGTCAGCCCGATCGAGTCAAGGAAGCGCAAACATGGATTCAGGCGCGCGGATTCGCGACATTTAGCGACAGGTCCCGGTTCCGTACGCATTCGGCGCGCTCTGTCGCCAGATCAGGCGGCATCGACCTCATGTCTCGGGGCTATTTCCCCCGATCCGTGGATTCCTCTCACTTCGCGAGGTCTTCGGAGGCCGTCCTGGGGGCCACTCTGGACCTTTGTGGTGCCCTCTTGGGCCTCCAGGGGCCGTCTTGCGGGGGGGTCCTTCTTGGACCACCTCGAGCCCCTCTTTGGCCGTCTTGGGGCTATCCTTGGGCCACTGTAGGGCCCTCCTGGGTCGTCCTGGGCCCTCTTGGGGGCTTCGTGGGCCGTCTTGTGGCCATCTTGGATGCCTCTGGGGCTGTCTTGGAGTGTCGGAGGCCCGAGAAGGCGAGAGCGGAAAAATCTGTTGAAATTGAACCAAGATGTTTACCTCTGGAGGCCCTCTTGAGGGTCCTCTTGGGCCGTCTTGAGGGCCGTCTTGGGGTTCCCTTGGGCCGTTCTGGGGTCACCCTGGACCCCCACGGGGCAGGGCCCCTCAGCATTGAGCCTGGGGGGGAAGCGAGAAGGAAGAAGGCCTTATCAGAAGGCTCGGAAGTTCCCTTGCCTTGCCCCCTGCCTTCTGAGAAGTTTTCTGAGCCTTCCCCCAAGACAGAAAAGACCTCTCAGAAGGCGCGAGTACTTCTGACTGCTGAGAGGCCCAGCCGCTTTCTGAGAAGGCCTTCTCCTTTTCACTTACCCCCCGCGCTCGCCGCCGAGTCCCGGAAACCACGACATTGCAACCCAGGACGTTACCGGAGCCAGCAGGAGGAAGCAAAGAACCCAGACATCGATCGTCCCGAAAAAATCGAGGCACAGGTTTTTCATAGTTTTCGGCCTCTCGGGACCCTTGCCTGGCCTCGGGACCGTCAAAAATACTTCGGGATGAAAACTTGGTCCTGTGGAAGTGGTCTAGAGTTCGGGGGCGAGTCGGATTCGGGTTAGTGGGTCCTTTGCAGAGGGGGTTTCAAACATGTACGCTTTGGTTCGTGCAATCGTTCGTGCGGGATGCGCACGTCGTAGAATATCAGCACGTGGTTGCCACGCGCCATGCGCCACAGGATGAACTATTGCATTTTTGTTGCCGGCGACCCCATTACGAAAGACCCCCTTTGCCTGGAACCTAGGGAAGGAGCAAAGAATGGGGGAACGGTTCGACCCACGTCTGCATTTTTCCTGGCATGCCAATGTCCTATGTCCTGGTTTGTCAGAGTCCCCGTGAACGGGGCTTTGGCCAGGGCTGAAAATGGGTCCGGGACGAAACATTGTCCCCAGTGAAGGGGCCAGGTTTCTTGGGCAATTCGTCAGAGGCTTGGGGGTGGCACATGCTTGGCGCTACGGTGCCCACCTACGACGCCCTGGCCAGCGACAGCTGCAGGTCCGATTTCCGAGTTCTGGGGGTGACCCAGCTATCAACTACGGCCAGACCTAGGACAGGTGAACACCCTTCCAGAACATGAGACCCTTCGTCGGCCAACCCGAACACACATTCAAGGATTCTCTCCCCCAGGATGCACAGGAACATCCAACAAACACGAAGAACATTAGGGTACCCTCCCCGAACTGGCCACGGCCTTATCGGCCCGACTGTACGCACTCCCCCCCCCCCCCGCCCTCCTCGAGGTTCGACGTTTGAGGATCGAGCTTCTTGAGCGTTTCGGTTTTGGGGGGGCTGGCCGAGGCCTCTGGAGGGATCTCGGAGGGCCTCTGGAGGTCTCCGGTGATCTCGGCACGGTGGAGCGGGAGGCGCAGCATCAGTTGTGCATGCTCGCCCTCGCACCAGGCCGAGCGTCGTGCCTCCCTGCCCCCCCCCCTCTCTCCCTCGCCCCTGCCCTCCATCCCTTTCTCGCCCTGCCCCGCTTCCTCCCTCGGATTTCGTCGCCCCACTGCCCTCCCCATCCGCCATCCCTCCCTCTCCTCGTGCACCTCCCCTCCTCTGGACCCCCCCTCGTTCCGCGCAGCCGTTTCGCCCCCCCCCCCTCCCCAGCCTGGGGCCGAGTTGCCCCTGACTCCCGTGCCCGGAAGGATGGCTTCAACAGGCGGTTTGCACACCGCTCTGCCCCGCAGAGACGGGACGGCCGTGGCCTGCGGCCACAAAGAGTTCGGACAATGCGACGTCCCCGCGCTCGAAGGGGCGCACTCCTTCATCCAGGCTGCTGTCGGCGAGTTGCACACGGCAAGGCTCTGCAGCGACGGGGTGGCCGTGGCGTGCGGCCACAGCGGGTTTGGGCAGTGCGACGTCCCCGGGCTAGAGGGAGCGCTGGCCTACGTCCAGGCTTCTGCCGGCGACGGCCACACGGTTTTGTTGCGTAGCAACGGGACAGCTGTGGCTTGCGGCTATAACGAGTTCGGGCAGTGCGACGTTCCCGCCCCAGAGGGGGCATTGACCTGCGTCCAGGTTGCCTCGGGCGGGGCGCACACGGCGCTGCTTCAGAGCGACGGGACGGCCGTTGCTTGCGGCTTCAACCAGTTTGGGCAGTGCGACGCCCCACCGTTGCGAAGGGGGGCTGATCTATGTCCAGGTTGCCGCGGACGCGGGGCACACGGCTTTGCTCCTTCGGAGCGACGGGACAATCGTGGCTTGTGGCCACAACCGTTTCGGGCACTACATCCAGGTAGCCGTTGGCGACAGCCACACGGTTCTGCTGCGCAGCGACTGGACAGTTGTGGCTTGCGGTTATGACGAGTTCGGGCAGTGCGACGTCCCTGCGCTAGAAGCAGCACTCACATACGTATGTCCATGTTCGTGCGGGCGGGGCGCACACGGCTCCGCTCCGGAGCGAGGGGTCGGCCGTTCCTTGCGGGTACAACCAGTTCGGGCAGTGCGATTTCCCCGCGCTGAAGGGTTTATTGACCTACATGCAGATTGCGCCGACAGTCGTCCTTCAAGCTTCTTTTGATGGTAGGTCAAGTACTTTTGTTACTCTCACTGGGGAGGCTCTTTGCCAAATGACGACAGCGCCCGCCGAAGTTCTTCGGAAGAGTCAGGTAGCAGTTCGTCTGGCGGCCATGTTGCACGCGCGAGTCGAGGTCGTCTTTCCAGGGGACCGGTTACTGACCGGTCTTGGAACCAGAGAAACCGTTGGCGGTATATTCGAATTGGTTCCGCACGTGTGAGTTTCGCCGTAATGCGCGCCCGAATGGGTTCTCGGCCGAGGTTGGCGTAGAGGTGGGCGAATTAGTTTGGAAGGCGTACAGAGAGAGGGAGTGATATTTGTGTATATCTCTCTATGTATATATATATATATATATGTATCGAGGGTGCCTACGGCGAACCACCGCCGCCCCTTGCCTTTTGTAAACGCCGATGTGGCCAAACTGTTGGGCTGTGTGTTCCCCTAGTCGTTGTGGAAACCATTGGGGGGAACACTTGGGGCAGGAAGAGAGAGATGAGGACGAGAGGGAGGAAAAGGAGGAGAAGGAGGAGAAGGAGGAGGAGGAGGAGGAAGGAGGAAGAGGAGGAGGAGGAAGAGGAGGCACATATTTAACTTGCACAGAAGCAGCGGGGTATCAGAGACTGGTAGATAACCCGGTAAACAGGTAAACAGGAGGAAGAGGAGGCCTCGTGGGGGCCTGCTGGGGGCTTCCTGGGGGCCTCTGACCGAAGTCTTGGTGGCCTTCTGGAGCCTCTAGGAGCCTCTGAGCGCCTCTGGGGGACCTCTGGGCCGTCGGAGGCTATCTCGGGGGCCCCACTGGGCGGTCTTGGGGGCCTCGAAGGACGCTTCAGGGCTGACTTTCATGCCTCTGGGGCCCTCTGGGGGCCCTCTTGGGGCCGTCTTGGGAGCCTCTTGGGCCGTCTCGGGACCCTCTTGGCCGATCATCTTGGGGCCCTTCTGGAGGCTTCTGGGGCAGTCCAGGACTCATCTTGGAGGCCTGTTGGGCTGCCTTCGGCTGTCGGAAGCCCGAAAAGGCGAGAGCACGAAAATCCACAGAAAATTCAAAGAGGTTGGCGTCTTGGGGGCCTTTCGAAGCCATCTTGGGCCGTCTTAGGACCCTCTTGGGCAGTCTTGAAGCCGTCTTCGGCCGTCTTGGGATTATCTTGGGCCATCTTGGAGGTATCTCGGGTTCTCTTGAGGCCGTCTTGGCCGTATTGGAGACGTTTGGGGCCGATTTGGAGGCAATGTTGCGCCACGTTGGCCGTCTTAGAAAAAAACATGTTCTGTACTCTCGATATTTTCTGTTTCGTACGGGTGGCTGGCGGGATGCGCCAGGACCCCGGTTGAACTTTGTCGGAAGGGGTCAGGCGGTTTATCGTGGCGCCAACTTCGCAGAGCGGATTTCGTTCGGAAGACTATTTCGTTCGCTTGAGGTTTCGGGGTTTTGCACTGACAGAAATCCACGCGAGAATCCGCTACAGCACGTCTGCGAGGTTGGTGCAGTGACAGGCCTCGGAAAAAATAGTGAACGTTCATGCCAGATTCATCTGTCAACGCCTCCCCCTCCCACCACTGTTCAAAGTTTGCGGTGGGTCTGATGAGTTGCACATCGACCGTAGTCTCCCCCGCGCGTGCCAACTTTGAGTTTGGGGGTTAGGGGGGGTGTTCACCAATTGTTTCCCTCCACCAGAGGTTTATTGTGGGCACACTGGCACCGTGCGTGGGTCGTGGACAAGAGGCGAGCTGAAAGGAGCCTCGTGGGGGCTCTCGGGGGCCTCTTGGAGGCGTATTTGATGCCTCTTGGGGGTTTCCTGGTGCCCTGTTAGAGGTCTCTCACAGGTCCTCTTGGGGGCCTCTGGGAGCCTCCTCAGGGCCCTTTGGAGCTTTGCGGTCTCGGGAGCCATCTTGGAGGATCGGGCTCGAAGTGTAAGTTCAGGTTCCCTTTCTTGGGGCCGTCTTTGGGGCTTGTTGGGCCCTCCTCTCTTGGAAACTTGGGGCGTCGTCTTGGGACAATCTTGTGGGCCCCCTGGGCCGTCCTGGACGCTCCCCAGACCGAAGAACAGGCGTGCATGCGAACAACAGGCCACTTACGGCGTTCAGTGAATTGGGTCTCGTGGGCAGGCTCCCAGGGCCTCCACAGTTGGCCGAAGAAGCTCCCAGGAGGGATGATGAGGGGGAGGATGAGGTGGAGGTTGATGGAGGGAGGAGCGAAGCGAGGACACGTCGCAGGCGCATAGGGCTCCGCGACCACGAGTTCTTCGAGTGGAGCGCGGAATGGTTCCTGACGTCATGCTGTTACCGTGTATTCCAAGGCCACGCTCCCCTGGCCTCTTGGGAACGTCACGCTAGAGGCCCAGGGAGCGCCCAGAAGCGCCATGAAGTTCGAGCCCGTATTCGATACAGGGAACTCCATGGGACGTCATGACCCTACCAGATTTGCCTTCGGTAGCCATTTTGGCTCAAGCTATTATTTACTCACGGTTTCGCCGTCAGCGCAGATTGTTGCAGGCCTTTTTCTAGTCGTTGAACCCTCACTGCAGCCATGGCAGAGACATTCGCATTCAATGCTGACATTCAGCAGCTCATGAGCCTGATCATCAACACCTTCTACTCAAACAAGGAGATCTTCCTGCGCGAGCTCATTTCCAATGCGTCAGATGCCTTGGACAAGATCCGGTACGAATCCATCACGGATCCTGACAAGATCGAGGCCCAGCCGAATTTTTATATCAAGATCGTCCCCGACAAGACGAATTCCACCATCACGATCGAGGATTCCGGCATCGGGATGACCAAAAACGAATTGATCAACAACCTCGGCACCATCGCCAAGTCCGGCACCAAGGCCTTCATGGAGGCAATGGCAGCCGGCGGCGACATCTCCATGATCGGGCAGTTCGGAGTCGGTTTCTATTCCGCGTACCTCGTCTCGGACAAGGTGCGCGTGATCAGCAAGAACAATGACGACGAGCAATACATCTGGGAGTCCGGGGCTGGTGGCTCCTTCACGGTGCAGAAGGACACAGAGATGGTGCACGGGGAGATCAAGCGCGGCACTAAGATCATTTGTTATTTGAAGGAGGACCAGTCCGAATTCCTGGAGGAACGCCGCCTGAAGGATCTTGTCAAGAAACACTCGGAGTTCATCGGGTTCCCCATCGAGTTGTACGTGGAGAAGTCCAAGGAGAAGGAAGTTACGGATTCCGAGGACGAGGAGGAGGAGAAGAAGGACGAGAAAGAAGGCGATGAGCCGAAGATCGAGGAGGTCGACGAGGAGAAAGAGAAGGAGGAGAAAAAGAAAAAGACAAAGAAGGTCAAGGAGGTATCCCACGAATGGGAGCAGCTAAACAAGAACAAGCCGCTGTGGATGCGCAAGTCAGAAGACGTGACCAACGAGGAGTATGCCTCGTTCTACAAGTCATTGTCCAACGACTGGGAGGACCACCTGGCCGTAAAGCACTTCAGCGTTGAGGGCCAGCTGGAGTTCCGCGCGCTGCTCTTCGTGCCGCGCCGGGCACCTTTCGACCTGTTTGAGTCCAAGAAGAAACGCAACAACATCAAGCTATACGTGCGACGCGTCTTTATCATGGATGATTGCGACGAGCTGATGCCCGAATGGCTCAATTTTGTGAAAGGCGTGGTTGACTCCGAGGACTTGCCGCTGAACATCTCCCGCGAGACGCTGCAGCAGAACAAGATTTTGCGAGTGATCAAGAAGAACCTCGTCAAGAAGTGCCTCGAGATGTTCGCGGAGATCGCCGAGAAGAAGGATGATTACAAGAAGTTCTACGAGCAGTTCGGCAAGTGCCTCAAGCTTGGCGTGCACGAAGACTCCACCAACCGCACCAAGGTCGCGGAGCTTATGCGCTACCACACCTCGAAGTCTGGAGATGAGATGATCAGCCTGAAGGAGTACGTGGACCGCATGAAGGAGGGGCAGAATGACATTTACTACATCACGGGGGAGAGCATCGCAGCGGTGTCGTCCTCGCCTTTCCTGGAAACGTTGCGCAAGAAGGGTCTTGAGGTTCTTTACATGACCGATCCCATCGATGAGTACTCCGTGCAGCAGCTGAAGGAGTTCGACGGCAAAAAGCTCAAGTCGACGACCAAGGAAGGTTTGGACCTCGAGGACGAGGACGAGAAGAAGAAGCTCGAGGAGTTGAAGGCGGAGTTCGAGCCTCTGACCAAGCTGATGAAGGAGGTGCTGGGCGACAAGGTGGAGAAGGTGGTAGTCAGTTCGCGCATGGCGGATTCGCCCTGCGTGTTGACAACCTCGGAATATGGCTGGTCCGCGAACATGGAGCGCATCATGAAGGCGCAGGCCCTCAGGGATAATTCTATGACCTCCTACATGGTGTCCAAGAAGACCATGGAGGTCAACCCCAAGCACTCTATCATGTGTGAACTCAAAAAGAAGGCGTCTGCCGACAAGTCGGACAAGACGGTCAAGGACTTAATCTGGCTTCTTTTCGACACATCCCTTCTCACCTCTGGCTTCAACCTGGACGAGCCCACACAATTCGCAGGGCGCATCCACCGCATGATCAAGCTTGGCCTCAGCATTGACGATGACGACGAGGGTCTGGGGGACGACGAGGACCTGCCCCCTCTCGAGGAAGTCGAGGGCGCCGCAGACGAGGCATCGAAGATGGAGGAGGTTGACTAGGAGCGGTCAGGCTCCCCAATAATTCCTCCCCCGCGGCAGTCCGCGCGATCAGTTTCTGCTTAGCCGATGGCGCTGTCCGGAGCCACGGGACCGCATTTTTGTTCCGACGTTCTATGTACAGTTGAGATGCCAGACCAGTGCAGCATAGACCATATACCAGCATAGACGCGCTCTGGCGCGCAGCCATCTTGGGATGCACGACAAACAAATTACGCTACCATGTTTGCCTAACGCCCGTATCCAGCTGCCTGCGGCAAGTCCCGCCACCGTGCCAGTCCAGCATGCTCGGCGGCTCTCCCTTCGAGGGGGCACCGTGCCAGCCCATCATGATACCGCTGACGATTTTGATGCTGCTGCTGATGATGTTGATGATGATGATGATGATGACGTTGATGATGACGACGCCGACGATGATGACACTGGCGATGACGATGACGATGACACTGACGACGACACTGACAATGACAATGATGATGATGATGATGATGATGCTGATGATGATGATGATGATGATGATGATGACGATGGTGTGATGGTTATGCTGTTCATAATGGTGACGATGATGATGGTGATGATGATTATGATGAGTTTGATGATTGTGATGATTATGATGGTCATGGTTATGATGATATGATGCTGATGCTGATAATGATGCGATGACGATTGTGATGACGGTAGCGATGCTGATGGTGATGATGATGTTGTTGTTGATGATGTTGATGTTGCTATTGCCGCGGCTGGTGACGACGATGATGATGTTAATGATGGCGATGATGATGGTGATGGTGATGTTGGTGATGATGATGATGATTATGAGTATGGTCGTGCTGCTTATGATGACGATTATGCTGCTGACGATGATGAGGATGAGGATGAGGATGAGGATGACGAGGATGGTGATGATGATGATGATGATGATGATGATGATGATGATGATGATGATGATGATGATGATGGTGATGGTGATGATGATGGTGGTGGTGATGGTGATGGTGATGGTGATGATGATGATGATGATGATGATGGTGATGGTGATGGTGATGGTGATGGTAATGATGATGATGCTGATGATGATGACGATGAGGATGATGATGAGGATGAGGAGGATGATGATGATGATGATGACGATGGTGCTGCTGATGATGATGGTGGTGGTGATGATTATGATGATGATGATGATGATGATGATGATGATGATGATGATGATGATGATGATGATGATGATGATGATGGTGGTGATGATGATGACGATGATGATGATGATGATGATGCTGATGATGATGATGACGATGATGGTGATGGGGCGGAGTGGGAGGAGGTGGAGGAGGCGGAGGCGGAGGACGACGAGGAGGAGGATGAGGATGAGGATGACGAGGAGGAGGAGCAGGAGCAAGAGCAGGAGCAGGAGGCGGAGGAGGAGGATCGTTGGGATGTCTTTGGAACCCTCTCGGGGGCGTGGTGGAGGCAGTTTCGAGGCCTCTTGGGGGCCGTCTGGCTGCCTCGTGGAGGCTTCTTGAGAGCCTCTTGGGGCCTCTTGGAGGCCTCTTGGGGGCCTCCTGGGGGCCTCTTCGGGCGGAAGGCTGGAATTGTCGGTTCGTGCTTCCCCTCTTGGGCCTCTCTTTGGGCCGATTTGGGGCTCTCTTGGGTTGATGTGGGCGCCTCTTGGACCGTTTTGGGGCTCTCTTAGGCCGTCTATGGATCCTCTCGGGGGCCTCTTGGGGCTGTCTTGGAGGCCCATGGGGGCGTCTTGGAGCGTCGGCGGCTTGAAAAGGGGAGAACGTGATAACCATGTAAACCACAATGGAAAACATTAAGTTGTGCCTCTTGGGGCCTTCGTGCGGGTCCTCTTGGAGCGCTCTCGGCCTCCTAGGCTGTTGTGGAGGCATCTTGGGCCATCTTGGCGGCCTTGGTGGTTTCCCAGGTCCGTCTTGGAAACCATCTTGAGGACTGTGGACGCCTTGGAGACCGCCCAGGACGTGTCTGAGCGGCGACACAGCCTCTGAAAGAAGGGTAAGTACGCGCGACGAGGAGCGGCGGGGGTATGGGTGGGGGCTTCGAAGGCTGCAGAAACCCTGCCAAGCAGCATTTGGCATTCTAGCACGCCTCCATGTGCCGGGGGGGGGCGGTGGCGGATATGTACCACAACAACCCACTCACAGGAGGAGAGTGATGGAGAGAGCGTACGAATGAGAGAGAGGGGTCCGACACACCTTGGGAGGGGAATCGGCACACGTGTTCGCAGTCACTGGTACAACTCCAACGTACGGTTAGAGAAGCAGGAGGAGGAAGATCACGAGGTCGAGGAAGAGAGTGGGGAGGAGGGGAGGGGGGGATGAGGAGGAGGAGGAATAGGAAGAACAAGGAGAGCAGGAGCAGACAGAGGAAGAGGATGATGAGGAGGACGACGACGATGATGATGATGCTGATTATGCTGCTGATGATGGTGTTGATGATGGTGATGACTGATGATGATGATGACGATGCTGATGCTGATGATGATGATGATGATGATGATGATGATGATGATGATGATGATGATTGTGATGATGATGACTGATGATGATGGTGGTGATGATGATGACGATGATGATGGCTGTGGTGATGATGATGACTGTGGTGGTGGTGATGATGATGATGATGATGATGATGATGATGATGATGGTGACGACGATGTTGATGATGCTGATGGTGATGGTGATGATGATGACAATGATAATGATGACGCTGATGATGATGATTATTATTCCCCAATCAGAGCTTGCCTCTGTAGGGGTCCTAGCGGATTAAAGGATTAGGTGAGAGGTGCGGCCGATTTCGGTGGCCGGGCCCGGGTGCCCGGGTGCCCGGGTGCCTGGCGGTGCCCGGGTGCCCGGGTGGCCGGTGAGGTGCGTGGCCGATTTCGGTGGCCGGGCCCGGGTGCCCGGGGGTGCCCAATAGCCCAATAGCCCAGTAGCCCTATAGCCCTATAGCCCTACAGCCGTATAGCCCTATAGCCCTGTAGCTCTATAGCCGTATATCCCTATAGCCCTAATAGCCTTATATCCCTATAGTTCCCCTATAGCCCCATAGCCCATATAGCTCTATAGCCCCATAGCCCTATAGCCCTGTGGCCCTCTAGGTCACAGTCCTGTAGCCCTATAGCCCTATAGCCCGATAGCCCTATAGCCCTATAGCCCGATGGCCCTATAGCCCTATAGCCCGATAGCCCTATAGCCCTATATCCCGCCCTATAGCCCGATTACAAAGGGAGCAATTGGAATATTAACAAAAATCTGATTGGGTTTTTTCTCCGGTATCATTATTAGTATTATCATGGTGATGATGATGGTGATGATGGTGATGGTGACGGTGATGTAGATGGTGGTGGTGGTGGGATGATAATGGTGATGGTGGTGGTGGTGATTATGATGGTGGTGGTGTTTGTGGTGGGATGATAATGGTGATGGTGATTGTGCTTGTGGTGATGATGATGATGATGATGATGATGATGATGATGATGATGATGATGATGACGGTGACGGTGATGGTGATGGTGATGGTGATGGTGATGGTGATGGTGATGGTGATGGTGGTGGTGATGGTGACGATGACGATGACGATGACGATGACGATGACGATGACGATGACGATGACGATGACGATGACGATGACGATGACGATGACGATGACGATGACGATGACGATGACGATGACGATGACGATGACGATGACGATGACGATGACGATGATGATGATGATGATGATGATGATGATGATGATGATGATGATGATGATGATGATGATGATGATGATGCTGATGCTGCTGCTGCTGAATATGATGATGATAAGGAGGAGGCGGAGGAGGAGGCGGAGGAGGAGCAGGAGGACGAGAAGGAGGATGGAGAGAGGGGGGCAAGGAGGGGGGAAGAAGGAGAGGGGAGAAGGACGATGATGGAATTCGAATGGAGGATGCACGGAGCAGCAGATGCTTCTGCGGTCATTGGGCCGGGCGACGTGACGTCGCTCGCGCAGCAGTGCGCGCTGTGTTGTTCAAAGAGTTGGTTCGAACATGTTGCTTCCGCCGCCCCCGAGAGCAGGATGGAACCCACGTGCGGGCTCGGGCGGGTCCAGGGAGAGAAGGAAGGAGAGGGAGGCCCGAGGCGAGGGAGAAGGAAGGAGGGGAGGAGAAGGAAGGAGAGGGAGAGAAGGAGAGGAAGGAGAAGGAGAGGGAGGCCCGAGGCGAAGGAGAAGGGAGGGGGAGACAACTGCATATTGAGGCCCAGCGGGTCCCCTGTGCCCGGCGCCATGGGGCGTTGTCAAACTCCGTGCACAGGCTGCTGGCCGCCCTCATGTCTCCTCCGCTGCCGCGGCCACTGGCGTCTGCCCAACGGGTGCTTTCCGCTGCGCTCCTGCCAGCGCGTCTGGCTGGAGTTTTCCCGCCGCTATGGCTTCCAAGAGCTTGCTGCGCTCTGGCACCTGCACGCTCCACTGGCACAACTTGGACGCCGCCGCAGCTTTCTGGGCCCCGCGTCCAGCAGGGGCCCACTCCTCGCCCCTGCCCCTGGGGGTCCTCCTGCGCGCCATCGCCGCTGCCGCCCGCCCGTGGCGCTGCGCGCATCGCAGAAGGCGGCCCAGACGGCTGCACGGATCCCGCGCCTTGAGCCAGGGTCCGCGTGGGTCATGGCGCCTCTTCTTATTTCAATGCATCCCCAGCGCCCCCACAGGGCTCATTTCGATTCTTCCGATTCGATTCGATCCGGTTTTGATGGCTTCTGATTCCGATTCGATTCGATGTCGGATGCCGATTTGGGATCCGATTTCTCAATGGAGGCCTGCTAACTTGCCGATTTTCGCCGATTCCACTTCTCCCGACTCGGCTGCCGATGTCCGCCGACCCGACTCATGTCGATCGCCGATCCGATTTGTCGATTCGATTCTGGGCTCGCCTGCCCCCCCCTGGGCCGCGCACATGCCGCCGGCCATGATTTGCGCCCCCCCCTCTTGGCCGCCCCCCCCGAAGGGCGGGGGGTTTGCCTAAGCTGGGGTTACCAGCTGGAGGCTCCCATTTTCCTCCTCCAGGGGTCCGTCCAGAGCGGTGTTTCCTCTCACCCTACCTCTTGCCCCGCCCCACCTTCTTGTGCGGAGGCGGGGATTTATCCGTGACCACCGTCTGGGGGATCGATCTCCAGGGCTCTCGGCGAGCGGTGGGTACGGATTTACGGTCGGGAACTTGTGGATAGCGTGTCGCTCCGCCAGCTCTGGCCCACGGCGCCTCGGTGCGACACGCTATCCGCGTCGCGGTCCCCAGGCGTCAAAGCCCCGAGTTCTTCTGAGCATCCCGCCCCGCGAAGCGGAGCGCCACGCTCTCCGCCCGCACGGCACAGCGTGCCGCCGGGGCCGCCGTGGCGACACGCTGAGCAGAAGCCCCCCCAGAATTCCCGCCCCGCATGTCACGCCGCGCGCGGCCCGCTTCGGCCCGCGCCCCGCGGGGTCGGGCTTGGGCCCGCGGCTGGGAGCCCTTCCCTGCCACACGGCGCCACCCTCGGCGCAGCGCCGCTGCCGGTCGCCGAGCGTGCCCCGGCCTCGGCGTGAGCGTCTGCGGAGGGCAGGCTCACCCGCCCTGCGGCCGTGCTCGCAGGAGCCGTCGCCCAAGCTCACGCTCGGGAGGCCATCGCCCAGGCCAAGTCCGGCCTCCGACCAGACGGGCCCGCGCGCCGGGCGGCCTGACGGTAAATGGGAACGGGCTCGGGCCAGAGCGGTTACGGAGGAGGAGGACGGAGAAGAGGACGGAGAAGAGGAGGAGGAGGAGGAGGAGGAGGAGGAGGAGGAGGAGGAGAAGCAGGGGGAGAAGCAGGAGGAGGAGGAGGAGGAGGGAGAGGAGAGGAGAGGAGAGGAGGAGAGGAGAGGAGAGGAGAGGAGAGGAGAGGAGAGGAGAGGAGAGAGGAGCGGAGGGAGAGGAGAGGAGAGGAGAGGAGAGGAGAGGAGAGGAGAGGAGAGGAGAGGAGAGGGAGAGAGGGAGAGGGGGAGAGAGGGGGAGAGAGGGTGAGAGAGGAAGAGAGAGGCAGAGAGAGGGAGGGGGGGAGCAGGAGGAGGAGGGGAGGACAGGGAGGAGGAGTAACAGGAGCAGAAGTAGTGGTAGGAGGAGGAGGAGGACCAGTGTAAACCCAAGACGCATCAACGATTTTTCAATGAACCCTCCCTCCGATTTCCCTCTTCATGGGTCTCTTCAAAATGGATATTCATTGTGGGACATGCCTCATTGGAAGACAACCGTTTGAGAGTCCTCAGTCGCGCGAACACACAAATCTTGGGACATCAGCACCGCGAATCAACGCGACTGGTGCGTCCAGACCATCCTAAATCGTGCCAGGAAAAAGTTCATGGGACTTCAACACAGCGAATCAACGTGAGTGTTGCGTCGTGGCGATCGCAAATCGTGCCAGAGCGCAGCTTTTCGGACTTCAGCCATACGAATACTTGATACAGTTGCAAACTGTTGCAATGAAGGTGCTCAGCGCCAAGGCGAGAGCCATGTGTTGAAAAGGAACCGCCATCCATTATTGAAAATGCTGCATTTGTTTAAGACGAATGCACGCGGCACTAAGGCGAGAGCCGCATCCTGGAAACCGCCCGCCCTCCATCCGTGAAACTGCTGCAATTTGGTTAAGACATTTGTGCGTGGCGCAAGGCGAGAGCCAAGTTTGGGAATCACCCGCCCTTCATCCGTAAAGCTGCTGCAGGTTTCAAGCTTCGGGATCATGGTGATGAAGTCTCCAGCGAAACGCCCGGCCCGCCCTCCGGACACGTTTGGGAGTGCGACAGGGGGGAGTGATTTTACACAGGACAGTGATGGAGGGAGGAGGGAGGAGGCAGGAGGCAGAAGGGAGGAGGTAGGAGGCAGGAGGCAGAAGGGAGGAGGAGGGAGGACGGAGGAGGCAGGAGGGAGGAAGGAATGAGGAGGGAGGAGGGAAGAGGGAGGAGGGAGAAAGAAGGAGGGGGTAGGGAGAAGGAAGGGGGAGGGGGCAGGAGGAGGGAGGGAGCGGCGAGGAGGGGACACGCCGAAGGCGCATGGGGCTCCGCGACCACGAGTTCTTCGAGTGGATCGCGGGCGCGGCTGTGCAGTGCTCGCAGGCGGGCCTCCGGCCCCTTCTGCTCTGGGACCCTGGAGCAGGGAAGACTATGGATCAGGAGGGAACAAAAACACACAGACACAATTAGTCGTCGATCTATGGGAAAATATGGGAAGTGGGGGGGAAGAAAAAAATCGAGAAAATACAGGAAAACATGAGGAATCCTGTTATTTGTGTCTATTTATTTGTGTGTCCCAGGGCCCCTTCAATGGAAGAAGGAAGGGACGGGAAGGATGCGGAGGAGGAGTTTTGGAAGGCGGATGGGGAGAGTGTAGAGGGGGGGGCAAGCTAGGTACGCTCACACCACATCTGACATCCTACCTCTCCCACCCATTCCTTCCCACTGCGCTGCATCCTTGCATACCCACCGATCAGGTGTCCTGAAGGAGCTTTGTCCCGAAATGGAAGATGCAGGATTTTACTGATCGTCTACTGCGCATTCGCACAGGAGGGGATGTTGCACATTACAGGAGGAAGAGGCGGCTGAGCAGCAGGAGGAAGGGGAGGAGGAGGAGGAGGAGGCAGCAGCACTAGCAGCAGCAGTAGCAGTAGAGTGAGCAGGATAGGCGGAACAGCCAGATGACAGAGCAAGACGGAAATGGGGAAAGCCGGGGGACGGCAATGATCGGATCTAGAAATGTGGCCCGCATTGGAGCGAGAGCGCCGTTCTGAACGTCAGGAGCAAAGCAGCGACTGTGGCAAACGCTTCAACGGGAGGGTACTGTTTTGAAGGATTGAAGATGTTCCGAACAGGAAGAACATGAAACACTAATGTTTGGAATCTAGTGTGTGGTAGTACTCATATTGCGTCAGTGTGTAGGGGAGTAGGGAAACGGGAGACTAACAAGCGGCAGCTACGCGTATGAATAAAAGTAGTTTCGAGTCGTATTAATGAACGATCCGTGCAGGTGCGCGGAGCAGCTAACAAATGCCTTTCGTGAGAGAGCGGTGTTGGTCGTCAATCAGGTTCCTGTGAGATGAGTCCAGGAAGGCAGACTGTGATGCGGGGACGCCGCTCCCACTATCGCTTGAGAACATCGCTGTGACCGGTCAAGGCCTCATGATCGGTGATGGGTCGTGCGCTGCAAAGCTAGTGCGGATCGGGCTCCATGGCTCGGCTCCATTGCTCCTGCTGCCAAATTCAGATGGTGCAGCGGCGCAGTTGGTATGCGCACACGCTTGTGCCAGGGAGGGCCGTCTGGTATGGTATGCATGTTCTTCGCATGTTGGCCCTGTCAGTAGCGAGCTCGTCTTGAACCGATTCCGATCACAATGATGCTATCCGAGCTGACCCGATGAAGGAACTGCCATACGCTGGAGGGCGTGGGCGAAAGACAATGCCAGCCTAATTTCACCGCTTTGCGGGAGCGGCTGCGGGTCGTCTGTCTCTTATGTAATTTAGAACGTGCGTGATTGGAAGAGGAGGAGGAGGAACGCATAAGCGGGGGGGGGGGGAAGACACGAGGACGGCACACAGTACAAGGCTTCTGGCTTGAAGGTGCCGGAGCGCTTGGGCAAGCAAGTAGAAAGCCTTCTCTGGGTCTAGCCCCGAACTCTTCGTGAAATTTTGTACGAAGACTTCCCGTTTGGACGGGTCTCGCACGTGTTCCATAATGTCTTTGTCCGACGTGAAAGCACGTGAAAGGTAGCTGCGCAGGCACGATGCCCCTGCGGGCACGTTGCCCATGCATTCTCAGGTCTGCCCTGCCCCCGCTTGAGCGACGCTGTGGCCGAGCGGATCGACCCATCTTGAAACGTATGTTTGTCTCCGAACGTCTTGGTTAGAAGCTCTGCCATTTTTCCGAACCACGTCAACGGATGCCTCTGTGACTGTGCTGAGTACGTACGGTTGCTGGCCTGCACGTGAAAGACCTCTTTGTTATACACGTGCGCGAGAAAAGCCAGGGGGGGACATGCAGAATCTTCCGTAAGCATCTGGCTTGCAAGCTGCCGAGTCTTTTCCGCTGGGTTTGGTTTGGCCACGCGGCATTCAGATAATATATAGGTTTGTATATCATCAGAGCTTGAACAATCTCCTATTTCTGGCACTTTTTGATATCGGTATGTTTCCAAGCTCTCTCATGTTTGCAGAATTCACCTCATGCGGCCCCAATTCGTCGATTCAAATCGGTACTCAAGTGCCCCGTGTTGTACAACGTTGCCCCGAAATAAGTCGAGCTGTGCTTTTCTACATTTGGTTGCCCTGCCAGTGTCTGCAACTTCACGTCGCGTCTTATCTCCATCATTTGGAACTTATCCCAGTCCAGTTCCATTCTTACCCGGGCCCCTGCTAGAACAACACTGTCCAGTAATTGTTGTAGGCCTTTTGGCCCATCCCATTGATCAGCGTGTCGTCAGCGGACAGCAGGAGTGACGAATTCCCCAATGACATCTCAGTTTTTGCTTTGTCTCCCAGATTGCTGACGGCATCTCGCATCACAATTGTCATCAGCATGATAGAGAAACATGGTGCTCAAGGGCGTGCGCAGATGTCGCTGGCATTTCTGACTCTGGCGGAGTTCGGAGGCAGGAGGGTCGCAGCCCGTTGATTTCTATCTGGTCGGTGTGCCAGTTGGTCGACGTGCCAGTGGCTACATGATGTGGCCTAGGATGAGACGGACAATCGCGTACGGCCAGACCGAGGTGTACGATCGAGGTCGGTTCGGAGAGGGTACTCTAATGCGCCCTGATGTTTTACGTGTGTGTTGGATGTTCTTTTTTGACCCGAGGAGGATCTCATGTTCTTGAAATAGGTGAGTTTGTCTTAGGTCCAGCCGTAGTTCACTCTGACTGAGTCGTTACAATTCGCATCGCATTTTTCGCTCCCATCTGGGTCTCCGTGTGCAGCAGGTGGATTGAGCAGGAATGTGGTGGCAGATGGCTGAACCGTCGGTGTGAACGGTGCCCTCTGCGCTCCAGTACACCCATGCGTAGTCACGTGACTGCCGAGACGGGTGCGGAAAAGACCGACAGCAGCAGCGTCAGCAGGAGGAGCAAGAGAAGCATGAGGATCAACATCCATGTGAGGACCAGTATGCCTATCAACAAACGGCGGCAACCTGTAGAAATGAATCGACGCTTCAATGAATGAGCTGCGCGCGTTCGCGGAGCAGCTAAGATCTCTGCCTGGCAGCTGCTGTTGGTCATGGCGCTGTGTGATGAGTCCAGGAAGGCCGACCGATGCGGGGACGCCGCTCCCAGCATCGCTTGAGAACATCGCTGTGACGGGCCACGGCCTCATGATCGGTGATGGGTCGTACGATGCAAGATTGACGCGGAGCAGGCTCCACTGTCTCTGCTGCCAGATTGAATTGGTGCAGAGGCGCAGTTGGTTTGCGCCCACGCGTCCACTGGCATGGCGGGCCAGTATCTCATCCAGATCTGATTCATTCATATTGCCAGCTTTGGTCATCATGATGCGCATGTTTTCGCTTATTAGCCCTGGCGGCAGCGAGGGATCTAAATGCGCATGTCATATGATGTCAGGTTCCGTCAGGTTATACTGATGCTATGCGAGTGGAGATCGCGCGCACAGGTCGGTTCGTTTTCTTTCAGGGGCCGCAGGGTCGCAGCCCTTTGACTTCTCGTGTCCCGCAAGTCCGCGCGCCGATGGCTGCATGGCGAGGCGCGGGCGAGACTGATCATCGCATAGTTTACGCTTACTGAGATGTGACGATTGTCATCGCATCTTTCGCTCCAATCTAAGCCTCCGTATGCCGTAGGTGGGCTGAGCAGGAATGTAATGGCAGGTGGAACCGTCGAAATCCGGTGTTGCTGTATGTATCCTATGTGGGAGGAGGAGGAGGAGGAGGAGGAGGAGGAGGAGGAGGAAGAGGAGCGATGTCAGGAGCGTCAGCACGAGGAGCAAGAGGAACAGGGGCAGCTGGAGGAATATGCGGAGCGTTGCACTTGAAGACAAGCGGCGGGCAGCAAGTGCCTCTCAGGGGACTGTGCTGGCATTCGACCAGTGTGGTGAGGAGTCCAGGAAGGCCGACTGTGATGCAGGGGCGCTGCGGCAGCATCGCTTGAGAACATCGCTGTGACGGGCCACGGCCTCATGATCGGTGATGGGTCGATGCAAGATTGACGCGGAGCAGGCTCCACTGTCTCTGTTGCCAACTGGGAGTGGTGCAGAGGCGTAGTTGGCTTGCGCCCACGCACGTTCCGGGTCGACCCTGGCGGTAGCCACCCCGTCCAAGTGCACATTTCGTTCGTGCAACGTTCTGGTTGTATGCAAGTTATGCAATTTGGGGTTTACATTCCGTGGCATTCACGATGTGTAAGTTGGGCTCTACTGGCTGCGAAGTCTACGCTACGCAACTTGGGGCACGCGAATGTTGACAGCAGGGAGAACCTGAACAGGATTGCATTCGCGAGAGCGCAAGGCTGCAGCTAGAGCTGGGCTGAAACTGGAGCTGGAGCTGAGCTGGAGCTGGAGCTGGGCTGTTGATATGGTTGGAGCTGGGGCTGGAGCTGAATTTGGCACTGGAGATGGAGCTGGAGTCGTGCTACGTGCCATGACTGAAAAATATCGGTATCGTGCCCGTGTTTTTTGTTGTCAGCGGGCGCGTGACCTTTGGAGCATGGGTGGTCTGCTGTATTTGCGACCTTGTATTATCTTGCACAGGGTGTCTAGAGCTCCGACCACTTTCTTTCGGCACGGCACCGCCCCCCCCATCCCGCGCTCCACCTCCGCATCACCCCGACCACCAGCCAGCGCGCTCCCTCCGCCCCGACCTTTTTATTTCGGCACGGCACCGCCCCCCCATCCCGCACGCCCCCTCCGCATCACCCCACCCACCAGCCAGCGCGCCCCCTCCGTCCCGACCCCTCGGCACGGCACCGCCCCCCATCTCGAACGCCCCTTTTGTATCACCCCGCCCACCAGCCAGCGCGCCCCCTCCGCTCCGACCTGTTTATTTCGGCACGGCACCGCCGCCCCCATCCCGAGCGCCGCCTCCATCACCCCACCCACCAGCCAGCGCGCCCCCTCCGCCCCGACCCTTTTATTTCGGCACGGCACGGATCCCCCTACCATCCCGCGCGCCCCCGCCGCCCCCCCCCCTTGGCCAGCGCGCCCCCTCCGCCGCCCCGATCCCGTTATTTCGGCACGGCACCGCCCCCCCATCCCGCGCGCATCTTCCGCATCTTCCCACCCACCAGCCAGCGCGCTCGCCTTACCACAGACCCTCCGCATCCTCCCACCTACCAGCCAGAGCGCCCCCTCCAGCCCGCGCCCTCTCCGCATCCCCGCATCCGACAGCCAGCCCCCTCAGCCCCGACCCCTTTCTTTCGACACAGCATTGCTCCCTCCGCCCCGACCCTTTGATTTCGGCACGGCACCGCCCCCCTCCCATCCCGCACGCCCCTTCCACATCATCCAACCCACCAGCCAGCGCGCCCCTTCCGTCCAGACCCCTCTTTATCGTCACGACACCGCCGCCCTGCCATCCCGCGCGCCCGTCTGCAACGTCCCACCCACCAGCCAGAGCGCCCCCTCCGCCCCCGGCCCGTTTATTTCGGCACGACACCGCCCCCCCGTATCCCGCGCGCATCTTCCGCACCCCCCACCCACCAGCCAGAGCGCCACCTCCGCCACGACGCCTTTTTTTCGGCACGGCACCGCCCCGCCCCGACCCCTTATTGTAGGCCTCCCGCATCCTCCCACCCACCAGCCAGCACGCCCCCTCCGCCCGCGCCCCCTCCGCCCGCGCCCCCTCCGCCCCTCCCCACCCGCCAGCCAGCGCGCCCCCTGCGCCCCGACCCCTTTGTTTCGGCGCCGCACTGCCCCCTCCGCCCTGACCCTTTTGATTTCGGCACGGCACCGCCCCCCCATCCCGAGCGCCCCCTCCGGATCCCCCCATCCACCAGCCAGCGCGCCCCCTCCGCCCCAACCGCTTCATTTCGGCACGGCACCGCCCCCCCATCCCGAGTGCCCCCTCCATCACCCCATCCACCAGCCAGCGCGCCCCCTCCGCCTCCTCTCCCTTTCTTTCTGTGCAAGAGCCACGGCACGCGTGCCACTTGTAGATGTGCGTATTGCCGTGGGGCGGGTGGTCAAGGAACTGCGGAATTGCGGCGAAGGTAGGCAGGGCTTGCAGTGATATCTTAGAATGTTGAGTGGTGTTGCCGATGTCATCTCGCGCAGTGTGGAATATGGTTCCGTGTCGCTATCAGGCCCTGAGTAAGTACATCTCGTCTGTGCAAGTCTTGCATGATTCCATGTTCTGGTTCTCTGAGCGACGACCGCTTCCTCTGAAGACTAATAATGGTGTCAAGGCTGCCTGGGGGACGTCGGCTCGTCTTGCCTGGCCGCCTGTGCTCTCGAGGGTTCGCGCGGCTGTGGGGGGGCAGTCGCGCCGTGCCAGAGAGCTGTCTTCTTTTGGTAAGCCGCTGGCCCACACATTGAAGACAGCTTGCACTGCTGAGCAGGAGGTGTTGTGCTACGTGACATCACTTTACCAACTGTCGGTGTTGCACTCGCGCTGTATGTTGTCAGCTGGCACGTGACCTTGGGAGCATGGGTGGTCTGTTGTCTTTGCGGCTGACACCTTAAAGATATGAGAGATGTTGATATCATCTCGCGCAGCTTGAGCTCTGACTCCGTGTCGCCATCCTCGGACTGTATGTTTATGTTGCGCAAGTCTTGCAGTGATACCATGTTCTGATTCTCTGAGGGACGTTCTCACGCTTCAGCCGCTTTGCTTGCCGCATCCCCTGCGATGATTCGCTGAAGATTAATCATCGCAGTGTGGTGCCAAGGTTGCCCAGGGGAAGTCAGCTCGTCTTGCCTGGCCGCTTGTGTTCTCGAGGGCTAGCGCGGCTGTCGGGGTCAGTCGCGCCTTGCCAGAAAGTTGTTTCCCTTGGTACGCCGATGGCCCGCACAGTGAGGACAGCTTGCACTGCTCAGCAGGAGGTGTCGTGATATGTATCGTTAGTTTGGCAATTCTCGGTATCGTACCCGTGTTGTGTGCTGTCAGCGGGCACGTGACCTTGAGAGCATTGTTGTCATTGCG
The DNA here is from genome assembly GCA_963575745.1 of Prorocentrum cordatum. NCBI lineage: Eukaryota > Dinophyceae > Prorocentrales > Prorocentraceae > Prorocentrum > Prorocentrum cordatum. The sequence goes on along the minus strand of CAUYUJ010008691.1, from coordinate 182,412 downwards.
GTTGCACTTGCAGTGCTATCTCGGAGTGTTGAGCGATGTTGTGGATCTCATCTCGCATAATTTGAGATTTGACTCCGTGTCGCTATGCTGTCCTCAGTAAAAACATCTCGTCTGCGCAAGTTTTGCAGTAATGCCATGTTCTGGTTCTCTGAGGGACGTTTTTTCGCTTCATCTGGTTTGCTTGTCGCATCCCCTGCGATGATTCGTTGAAGATTAATAATCGCCGTGTGGTGCCAAGGCTGCCCGGGAGACGTCAGCTCGTCTTGCTTGGCCGCCTGTGTTCTCGAGGGTTCGCGCGGCTGTCGGGGTCAGTCGCGCCTTGCCAGAAAGTTGCTTCCCTTCGGTAAGCCGCTGGCCCGCACAGTGAGGACAGTGTTCATTGCTGAGCAGGTGGTGTACTGTAGTGCAGCGTGCCACTTCTCTACCAAATGTCGGCATTGGACCCGTGCTTTCTTTTGCCAGCGGGCACGTGACCCTGGGAGCATGGGTGGTTTGTTGTCTTTGTGGTTGCACTTGCTTTGATGCTATAAACGTTTGAGCGATGTTGTGGATCTCATCTCGCATAGCTTGAAATCTGGCTCCGTGTCGCCAACCTCGTAAAGTACATGCTGATCGGAGCAATTCTAGCAGTGAGCCGTGTTCTGGTTCTCAGAGGAACGTTCTCACTCTTCAGCTGGTTTGCTTGCCGCATCCCCTGCAATGATTCGTTGAAGATTAATAATCGCAGTGTGATGCCACTGCTGCCCTGGGGAAGTCAGCTCGTCTTGCCTGGCCGCCTGTGTTCTCGAGGGCTCGCGAGGCTGTCGGGGGCAGTCGCGCCGTGGCAGACAGCTGTGTTCTTTTGGTAAGCCGCTGGCTCGCACAGTGAGGACAGCTTGCACTGCTGAGCAGGAGGTGTCGTACTATGTGCCAGTATTCTCACAAACCGCGGTATCGTACCCGTGTTGTCTTTTGTCAGTGGGCACGTGATGTTGGAAGCATGGGTGGTCTGTAGTTTTTTCCGGTTGCATTTGCATTGCTAACTCAGAGTGTTGAGCGATGTTGTGGATCTCATCTCGCATAGCTTGAAATCTGGCTCCGTGTCGCCAACCTCGGAAAGTAAATGCTGATCGGAGCAACTCTGGCAGTGAGCCGTGTTCTGGTTCTCAGAGGAACGTTCTCACTCTTCAGTTGGTTTGCTTGCCGCATTCCCTGCAATGATTCGTTGAAGATTAATAATCGCAGTGTGATGCCACTGCTGCCCTGGGGAAGTCAGCTCGTCTTGCCTGGCCGCTTGTGTTCTCGAGGGCTCGCGAGGCTGTCGGGGGCAGTCGCGCCGTGGCAGACAGCTGTGTTCTTTTGGTAAGCCGCTGGCTCGCACAGTGAGGACAGCTTGCACTGCTGAGCAGGAGGTGTCGTGCTATGTGTCATTACTATCACAACCCTCGGTATCGTACCCGTGTTGCTTTTTTGTCAGCGGGCACGTGATGTTGGAAGCATGGGTGGTCTGCTGTTTTTGCGGCTGCATTTGCATTTCTATCTCAGAGTGTTGAGCGATGTTGTGGATCTCATCCTGCATAGCTTGTAATCTGGCTCCGAGTCGCTATGCTGTCCTCAGTATGTACACATCGTCCTCGCAAGTCTAGCAGTGATGCCAGATTCTGGTTCTCTGAAGGACGTTTTCACACTTCAGCTGGTGTGTCTGCCGCATCCCCTGCGATGATTCGTTGAAGATTAATAATCGCAGTGTGGTGCCAAGGCTGCCCGGGGAAAGTCAGCTCGTCTTGCCTGGCCGCTTGTGTTCTCGAGGGCTCGCGCGGCTGTCGGGGGCTATCGCGCCTTGCCAGACAGTTGTGTTCTTTTGGTCAGCCGCTGGCCCGCACAGCGAGGATGATTTGCATTGCTGAGCAGGAGGTGTCGTGCTATGTGTCGATATTCTGACAACCTTCGTCATCGTACACGTGCCTTCTGTTGTCTTTGCTACCTTTACATATGTGCGCATTGCTGGGGGGGCGGGTCGTCAAAGAATTGCGGAAGGGCGGCCAAGGTAATTAGGCAGCATTTGCAGCGACATCTCAGAGTGGTTAGCGATGTTGCTGATCTCGTCGTCCACAATTTGCGACATGGCGTTGTGGCCGCCTCTCTCTAGTACATCTCTTCTGGGTAATTATTGCAGTGGTGCCATGTTCTGGTGCGCTGAGCGACGCTCGCACACTTGAGCTGGTTTGCTTGCCGCATCCTCTGCGATGATTCGTTGAAGATTAATAATTGCAGTGTGGTGCCAAGGCTGCCCTGGGGGAAGTCAGCTCGTCTTGCCTGGCCGCCTGTGTTCCCGAGGGCTCGCGCGGCTGTCGGGGGCAGTCGCGCCTTGCCAGACAGCTGTGTCCGTTGGTAAGCCGCTAGCCCGCACAGTGAGGATAGTTTGCATTGCCGAGCAAGAGGTGTCGTGCTACTTGTCATTCCTCGATCAACTGCCAATATCGTACCCGTGCTGTCTGTTGTCAACGGGCACGAGACCGTGGAAGCATGAGTGGTGCGTTGTTTTTCCGGTTGCACTTGCAGTGATATCGCAGAGTTCTGGGCGATGTCGTTGATTTCATCTCGCGCAGATTGAGAGTTGGCCATCCTCGGAAAGTGCATATTTGTTCGAAGCAAGTATTGCAGTGATGCTTTGTTCTGGTTCTCTGAGGAACGTTCTCACACTTCAGCTAGTTTGCTGGCCGCATCCATTGCGATGATTCGTTGAAGATTAATAATCGCAGTGTGATGCCACGGCTGCCCTGGGGACGTCAGCTCGTCTTGCCTGGCCGCTTGTGTTCTCGAGGGCTCGCGAGGCTGTCGGGGGCAGGCGTGCCTTGCCAGACAGCTGTGTCCTTTGGTAATCCGATGGCCCGCACAGTGAGGATAGCTTGCGTTGCTGAGCAGGAGGTGGCGTCCTACGTGTCATTACGTTTTACAACCGGCAGTATCATCATACACGAGCTTAAGTCTTGCGCAAGACTTGCAGTGATGCAAGATTATGGTTCTCTGAGGGACGTTCTCGCACTGCAGCTGGTGTGCTTGCCGCATCCCCTGCGATGAATCGTTGAAGATTAATAATCGCAGTGTGGTGCCAAGGCTGCCTGGGGGAAGTCAGCTCGCTTTGCCTGGCCGCCTGTGTTCTCGCGGGCTCGCGATGCTGTCGGGGGCTGTCGCGCCTTGCCAGACAGCTGTTTTCTTTTGGTAAGCTGCTGGCCCGCACAGTGAGGATGATTTGCATTGCTGAGCAGGTGGTGTCGTGCTCTGTGTCGGTACTCCTAATAACCTTCGGTATCGTACCCGTGTTTTCTGTTGTCTTCGCCACATTTACATTTGTCAAAGAATTACGGAATGGCGGCCTAGGTAATTAGGCAGCATTTGCAGCGACATCTCAGAGTGGTTAGTGATGTTTTTGATATCGACGTCCACATGTTGCGGTATGGCGTTGTGGCCGCGTCTCTCTAGTACATCTCTTCTGGGCAATTATTGCAGTGGTGCCATGTTCTGGTGCGCTGAGCGACGCTCGCACACTTGAGCTGGTTTGATTGTTGCATCCCCTGCGATGATTCGTTGAAGATTAATAATCGCAGTGCGGTGCCAAGGCTGCCCTGGGGAAGTCAGCTCGTCTTGCTTGGCCGCTTGTGTTCTCGAGGGCTCGCGCGGCTGTCGGGGGCAGTCGCGCCTTGCCAGACAGCTGTGCCCGTTGGTAAGCCGCTGGCCCGCACAGTGAGGATATCTTGCATTGCCGAGCAAGAGGTGTCGTGCTACTTGTCATGTCTCGATCAACTGGCAGCATCGTACCCGTGTTTACTGTTGTCAGCGGGCACGTGAACGTGGAAGCATGGGTGGTGCGTTGTTTTTCCAGTTGCACGTGCAGTGGTATCGCAGAGTGTTGGGCGATGTCGTTGGTCTCATCTCGCGCAGCTTGAGATCAAACTCTGTGTCGCCGTCCTCGGAAAGTGCATATTTGTTCGGAGCAAGTATTGCAGTGATGCTTTGTTCTGGTTCTCTGAGGGGCGTTCTCACGCCTCAGCTGGTTTGCTTACCGCATCCCCTGCGATGATTTGTTGAAGATTAATAATCGCAGTGTGGTGCCAAGGCTGCCCTGGAGAAGTCAGCTCGTTTTGCCTAGCCGCCTGTGCTCTCGAGGGCTCGCGCGGCTGTCGGGGGTGGTCGCGCCTTGCCAGACAGCTGGTTTCTTTTGGTAAGCCGCTGGCCCGCACAGTGAGGATGATTTGCATTGCTGAGCAGGAGGTGTCGTGATATGTGTCGATACTCTAACGACCTTCGGTATCGTACCCGTGCTTTATGTTGTCTTCGCCATTTTTACAAATGTGCGTATTGTTAGCGGGGCGGGTCGTCAAATAATGGCGGAATGGCGGCCACGGTAATAAGGCAGCATTTGCAGCGACATCTCAGAGTGGTTAGCGATGTTATTGATCTCGTCGTCCACACGTTGCGGCATGGCGTTGTGGCCGCGTCTCTCTAGTACATCTCTTCTGGGCAATTCGTGCAGTGGTGCCATGTTCTGGTTCGTTGAGCGACGCTCGTACACTTGAGCTGGTTTGCTTGCCGCATCCCCTGCGATGATTCGTTGAAGATTAATAATCGCAGTGCGGTGCCAAGGCTGCCCTGGGGAGAGTCAGCTCGTCTTGCCTGGCCGCGTGTGTTCTGGAGGGCTCGCGAGGCTGTCGGGGGCAGTCGCGCCTTGCCAGACAGCTGTGTCCTTTGGTAAGCCGCTGGCCCGCACAGTGAGGATATCTTGCATTGGCTGAGCAAGGGGCGTCGTGCTACTTGTTATGTCTCGATCAACTGCCAGCATCGTACCCGTACTTACTGTTGTCAGCGGGCATGTGACCGTGCAAGCATGGGTGGTGTGTAGTTTTTCTGGTTGCACTTGCAGTGATATCGCAGAATCTTGGGCGATGTTGTTGATCTCATCTCGCGCAGCTTGAGATCCGACCCTGTGTCGCCATCCTCGGAAAGTGCATATTTGTACGGTGCAAGTATTGCAGTGATGCTATGTCTTGGTTTTCTGAGGGGCGTTCTCACGCCTCAGCTGGTTTGCTTACCGCATCCCCTGCGATGATTCGTTGAAGATTAATAATTGCAGTGTGGTGCCAAGGCTGCCCTGGAGAAGTCAGCTCGTTTTGCCTAGCCGCCTGTGTTCTCGAGGGCTCGCGCAGCTGTCGGGGTCAGTCGCGCCTTGCCAGAAAGTTGTTTCTTTTGGTACGCCGGTTGCCCGCACAGGGAAGACAATTCGCATTGTTGAGCGGGAGGTGTACGGCAGTGCCAGGTGCCATTTCCGACCAACCGTCGGTATCGTACCCATGCTTGTTGTTGTCAGAGGGCACGTGACCTCGGGAGCATGGACGGTCTGTTGCCATTGCGGCTGCACTTGTGGTCATATCCTAGAGTGTTGAGCGGTGTTGTTGGTGGTAACCCGCGCAGCTTGAGATCTGGCCCCGTGCCGCTGTCCTCGGTAAGTACACATCGTCTGCGCAAGTCTTGCAGTGATGCCAGATAATGGTACTCTGAGGGACGTTCTCACACTTCAGCTGGTGTGCTTGCCGCATCCCCTGCGATGATTCGGTGAAGATCAATAATCGCAGTGTGGTGCCAAGGCTGCCCTGGAGAAGTCAGCTCATTTTGCCTGGCCGCGTGTGTTCTGGAGGGCTCGCGAGGCTGTCGGGGGCAGTCGCGCCTTGCCAGACAGTTGTGTTCTTTTGGTGAGCCGCTGGCCCGCACAGTGAGGATGATTTGCATTGCTGAGCAGGAGGTGTCGTGATCTGTGTCGGTACGCTAACGACCTTCGGTATCGTACCCGTGCTTTATGTTGTCTTCGCCACTTTTACATATGTGCGTATTGTTGGCGGGGCGGGTCGTGAAAGAATTGCGGAATGGTGGCCAAGATATTTCGGCAGCATATGCAGCGACATCTCAGAGTGGTTAGCGATGTTGTTGATCTCGTCTTCCACACTTTGCGACATGGCGTTGTGGCCGCGTCCTTCTAGTACATCTCTTCTGGGCAATTCTTGCAGTGATGCTATGTTTGGGTTCTCTGAGCGACGCTCGCACATTTGAGCTGGTTTGCTTGCCGCATCCCCTGCGATGATTCGTTGAAGATTAATAATCGCAGTGTGGTGCCAAGGCTGCCCTGGGAGAGTCAGCTCGTCTTGCCTGTCCGCTTGTGTTCTCGAGGGCTCGCGCGGCTGTCGGGGGCAGTCGCGCCTTGCCAGACAGCTGTGTCCTTTGGTAAGCCGTTGGCCCGCACAGTGAGGATATCTTGCATTGGCTGAGCAAGGGGCGTCGTGCTACTTGTTATGTCTCGATCAACTGCCAGCATCGTACCCGCACTTACTGTTGTCAGCGGGCACGTGACCGTGCAAGCATGGGTACTGTATGTGTGTGTTTTTCCCGTTGCACTTGCAGTGATATCCCAGAGTGTTGGGCGATGTCGTTGATCTCATCTCGCGCAGCTTGAGATCCGACCCTGTGCCGCCATCCTCGGAAAGTGCAGATTTGTACGGTGCAAGTATTGCAGTGATGCTATGTTTTGGTTCTCTGAGGGACGTTCTCACGCCTCAGCTGGTTTGCTTACCGCATCCCCTGCGATGATTCGTTGAAGATTAATAATCGCAGTGTGGTGCCAAGGCTGCCCTGCGGAAGTCAGCTCGTCTTGCTTGGCCGCCTGTGTTCTCGAGGGCTCGTGCGGCTGTCGGGGTCAGTCGCGCCTTGCCAGAAAGTTGTTTCTTTTGGTACGCCGGTGGCCCGCACAGGGAAGACAATTTGCATTGCTGAGCGGGAGGTGTACAGCAGTGCCAGGTGCCATTTCCGACCAACCGTCGGTATCGTACCCATGCTTGTTGTTGTCAGAGGGCACGTGACCTCGGGAGCATGGGCGGTCTGTTGCCATTGCGGCTGCACCTGTGGTCATATCCTAGAGTGTTGAGCGGTGTTGTTGGTGGTAACCCGCGCAGCTTGAGATCTGGCCCCGTGCCGCTGTCCTCGGTAAGTACACATCGTCTGCGCAAGTCTTGCAGTGATGCCAGATAATGGTTCTCTGAGGGACGTTCTCACACTTCAGCTGGTGTGCTTGCCGCATCCCCTGCGATGATTCGTTGAAGATTAATAATCGCAGTGTGGTGCCAAGGCTGCCCTGGAGAAGTCAGCTCGTTTTGCCTGGCCGCCTGTGCTCTCGAGGGCTCGCGAGGCTGTCGGGGGCAGTCGCGCCTTGCCAGACAGCTGGTTTCTTTCGGTAAGCCGCTGGCCCGCACAGTGAGGATGATTTGCATTGCTGAGCAGGAGGTGTCGTGATCTGTGTCGATACTCTAACGACCTTCGGTATCGTACCCGTGCTTTATGTTGTCTTGGCCACTTTTACATATGTGCGTATTGTTGGCGGGGCGGGTCGTCAAAGAATTGCGGAATGGTTGCCAAGGCAATTAGGCAGCATATGCAGCGACATCTCAGAGTGGTTAGCAATGTTGTTGATCTCGCATTCCACATTTTGCGACACGGCGTTGTGGCCGCGTCCTTCTAGTACATCTCTACTGGGCAACTCTTGCAGTGGTGCCATGTTCTGGTTCGCTGAGAGACGTTCGCACACTTGAGCTGGTTTGCTTGCCGCATCCCCTGCGATGATTCGTTGAAGATTAATAATCGCAGTGTGGTGCCAAGGCTGCCCTGGGAGAGTCAGCTCGTCTTGCCTGGCCGCTTGTGTTCTCGAGGGCTCGCGCGGCTGTCGGGGCAGTCGCGCCTTGCCAGACAGCTGTGTCGCTTGGTAAGCCGCTGGCCCGCACAGTGAGGATATCTTGCATTGCTGAGCAAGGGGCGTCGTGCTACTTGTCATGTCTCGATCAACTGCCAGCATCGTACCCGTACTTAATGTTGTCAGCGGGCATGTGACCGTGCAAGCATGGGTGGTGTGTGTGTGGTGTTTTTTCCGGTTGCACTTGCAGTGATATCCCAGAGTGTTGGGCGATGTCGTTGATCTCATCTCGCGCAGCTTGAGATCCGACCTTGTGTCGCCATCCTCGGAAAATGCATAGTTATGCGGTGCAAGTGTTGCAGTGATGCTATGTTTTGGCTGTCTGAGGGACGTTCTCACGCCTCAGCTGGTTTGCTGACCGCATCCCCTGCGATGATTCGTTGAAGATTAATAATCGCAGTGTGGTGCCAAGCCTGCCCTGCGGAAGTCAGCTCGTCTTGCCTGGCCGCCTGTGTTCTCGAGGGCTCGCGCGGCTGTCGGGGTCAGTCGCGCCTTGCCAGAAAGTTGGTCCTTTTGGTACGCCGGTGGCCCGCACAGGGAAGACAATTCGCATTGCTGAGCGGGAGGTGTACAGCAGTGCCAGGTGCCATTTCCGACCAACCGTCGGTATCGTACCCATGCTTGTTGTTGTCAGAGGGCACGTGACCTCGGGAGCATGGGCGGTCTGTTGCCATTGCGGCTGCACTTGTGGTCATATCCTAGAGTGTTGAGCGGTGTTGTTGGTGGTATCCCGCGCAGCTTGAGATCTGGCCCCGTGCCGCTGTCCTCGGTAAGTACACATCGTCTGCGCAAGTCTTGCAGTGATGCCAGATAATGGTTCTCTGAGGGACGTTCTCACACTTCAGCTGGTGTGCTTGCCGCATCCCCTGCGATGATTCGTTGAAGATTAATAATCGCAGTGTTGTGCCAAGGCTGCCCTGGAGAAGTCAGCTCGTTTTGCCTGGCCGCCTGTGCTCTCGAGGGCTCGCGAGGCTGTCGGGGGCAGTCGCGCCTTGCCAGACAGCTGGTTTCTTTTGGTGAGCCGCTGGCCCGCACAGTGAGGATATCTTGCATTGCTGAGCAGGAGGTGTCGTGATCTGTGTCGATACTCTAACGACCTTCGGTATCGTACCCGTGCTTTATGTTGTCTTCGCCACTTTTACATATGTGCGTACTGTTGGCGGGGCGGGTCGTCAAAGAATTGCGGAATGGTGGCCAAGATATTTCGGCAGCATATGCAGCGACATCTCAGAGTGTTTAGCGATGTTGTTGATCTCGTCTTCCACACTTTGCGACATGGCGTTGTGGCCGCGTCCCTCTAGTACATCTCTTCTGGGCAATTCTTGCAGTGATGCTATGTTTGGGTTCTCTGAGCGACGCTCGCACATTTGAGCTGGTTTGCTTGCCGCATCCCCTGCGATGATTCGTTGAAGATTAATAATCGCAGTGTGGTGCCAAGGCTGCCCTGGGAGAGTCAGCTCGTCTTGCCTGGCCGCTTGTGTTCTCGAGGGCTCGCGCGGCTGTCGGGGGCAGTCGCGCCTTGCCAGACAGCTGTGTCCTTTGGTAAGCCGTTGGCCCGCACAGTGAGGATATCTTGCATTGGCTGAGCAAGGGGCGTCGTGCTACTTGTCATGTCTCGATCAACTGCCAGCATCGTACCCGCACTTACTGTTGTCAGCGGGCACGTGACCGTGCAAGCATGGGTAGTGTGTGTTTTTCCCGTTGCACTTGCAGTGATATCCCAGAGTGTTGGGCGATGTCGTTGATCTCATCTCGCGCAGCTTGAGATCCGACCCTGTGCCGCCATCCTCTGAAAGTGCAGATTTGTACGGTGCAAGTATTGCAGTGATGCTATGTTTTGGTTCTCTGAGGGACGTTCTCACGCCTCAGCTGGTTTGCTTACCTCATCCCCTGCGATGATTCGTTGAAGATTAATAATCGCAGTGTGGTGCCAAGGCTGCCCTGCGGAAGTCAGCTCGTCTTGCCTGGCCGCCTGTGTTCTCGAGGGCTCGCGCGGCTGTCGGGGTCAGTCGTGCCTTGCCAGAAAGTTGGTCCTTTTGGTACGCCGGTGGCCCGCACAGGGAAGACAATTCGCATTGCTGAGCGGGAGGTGTACAGCAGTGCCAGGTGCCATTTCCGACCAACCGTCGGTATCGTACCCATGCTTGTTGTTGTCAGAGGGCACGTGACCTCGGGAGCATGGGCGGTCTGTTGCCATTGCGGCTGCACTTGTGGTCATATCCTAGAGTGTTGAGCGGTGTTGTTGGTGGTATCCCGCGCAGCTTGAGATCTGGCCCCGTGCCGCTGTCCTCGGTAAGTACACATCGTCTGCGCAAGTCTTGCAGTGATGCCAGATAATGGTTCTCTGAGGGACGTTCTCACACTTCAGCTGGTGTGCTTGCCGCATCCCCTGCGATGATTCGTTGAAGATTAATAATCGCAGTGTGGTGCCAAGGCTGCCCTGGAGAAGTCAGCTCGTTTTGCCTGGCCGCCTGTGCTCTCGAGGGCTCGCGAGGCTGTCGGGGGCAGTCGCGCCTTGCCAGACAGCTGGTTTCTTTTGGTAAGCCGCTGGCCCGCACAGTGAGGATGATTTGCATTGCTGAGCAGGAGGTGTCGTGATCTGTGTCGATACTCTAACGACCTTCGGTATCGTACCCGTGCTTTATGTTGTCTTCACCACTTTTACATATTTGCGTATTGTTGGCGGGGCGGGTCGTCAAAGAATTGCGGAATGGTGGCCAAGGCAATTAGGCAGCATATGCAGCGACATCTCAGAGTGGTTAGCAATGTTGTTGATCTCGCATTCCACATTTTGCGACACGGCGTTGTGGCCGCGTCCTTCTAGTACATCTCTACTGGGCAACTCTTGCAGTGGTGCCATGTTCTGGTTCGCTGAGAGACGCTCGCACACTTGAGCTGGTTTGCTTGCCGCATCCCCTGCGATGATTCGTTGAAGATCAATAATCGCAGTGTGGTGCCAAGGCTGCCCTGGGAGAGTCAGCTCGTCTTGCCTGGCCGCTTGTGTTCTCGAGGGCTCGCGCGGCTGTCGGGGCAGTCGCGCCTTGCCAGACAGCTGTGTCGCTTGGTAAGCCGCTGGCCCGCACAGTGAGGATATCTTGCATTGCTGAGCAAGGGGCGTCGTGCTACTTGTCATGTCTCGATCAACTGCCAGCATCGTACCCGTACTTAATGTTGTCAGCGGGCATGTGACCGTGCAAGCATGGGTGGTGTGTGTGTGTTGTTTTTTTTCCGGTTGCACTTGCAGTGATATCCCAGAGTGTTGGGCGATGTCGTTGATCTCATCTCGCGCAGCTTGAGATCCGACCTTGTGTCGCCATCCTCGGAGAATGCATAGTTATGCGGTGCAAGTATTGCAGTGATGCTATGTTTTGGTTCTCTGAGGGACGTTCTCACGCCTCAGCTGGTTTGCTGACCGCATCCCCTGCGATGATTCGTTGAAGATTAATAATCGCAGTGTGGTGCCAAGCCTGCCCTGCGGAAGTCAGCTCGTCTTATTTGGCCGCCTGTGTTCTCGAGGGCTCGCGCGGCTGTCGGGGTCAGTCGTGCCTTGCCAGAAAGTTGGTCCTTTTGGTACGCCGCTGGCCCGCACAGGGATGACAATTCGCATTGCTGAGCGGGAGGTGTACAGCAGTGCCAGGTGCCATTTCCGACCAACCGTCGGTATCGTACCCATGCTTGTTGTTGTCAGAGGGCACGTGACCTCGGGAGCATGGGCGGTCTGTTGCCATTGCGGCTGCACTTGTGGTCATATCCTAGAGTGTTGAGCGGTGTTGTTGGTGGTATCCCGCGCAGCTTGAGATCTGGCCCCGTGCCGCTGTCTTCGGTAAGTACACATCGTCTGCGCAAGTCTTGCAGTGATGCCAGATAATGGTTCTCTGAGGGACGTTCTCACACTTCAGCTGGTGTGCTTGCCGCATCCCCTGCGATGATTCGTTGAAGATTAATAATCGCAGTGTTGTGCCAAGGCTGCCCTGGAGAAGTCAGCTCGTTTTGCCTGGCCGCCTGTGCTCTCGAGGGCTCGCGAGGCTGTCGGGGGCAGTCGCGCCTTGCCAGACAGCTGGTTTCTTTTCATAGGCCGCTGGCCCGCACAGTGAGGATATCTTGCATTGCTGAGCAGGAGGTGTCGTGATCTGTGTCGATACTCTAACGACCTTCGGTATCGTACCCGTGCTTTATGTTGTCTTCGCCACTTTTACATATGTGCGTATTGTTGGCGGGGCGGGTCGTCAAAGAATTGCGGAATGGTGGCCAAGGCAATTAGGCAGCATATGCAGCGACATCTCAGAGTGCTTAGCGATGTGGTTGATCTCGTCTTCCACACTTTGCGACATGGCGTTGTGGCCGCGTCCCTCTAGTACATCTCTACTGGGCAACTCTTGCAGTGGTGCCATGTTCTGGTTCGCTGAGAGACGCTCGCACACTTGAGCTGGTTTGCTTGCCGCATCCCCTGCGATGATTCGTTGAAGATTAATAATCGCAGTGTGGTGCCAAGGCTGCCCTGGGAGAGTCAGCTCGTCTTGCCTGGCCGCTTGTGTTCTCGAGGGCTCGCGCGGCTGTCGGGGGCAGTCGCGCCTTGCCAGACAGCTGTGTCCTTTGGTAAGCCGCTGGCCCGCACAGTGAGGATATCTTGCATTGCTGAGCAAGGGGCGTCGTGCTACTTGTCATGTCTCGATCAACTGCCAGCATCGTACCCTTACTTACTGGTGTCAGCGGGCGCGTGACCGTGGAAGCATGGGTGGTGTGTTGTTTTTCCGGTTGCACTTGCAGTGATATCCCAGAGTGTTGGGCGATGTCGTTGATCTCATCTCGAGCAGCTTGAGATCCGACCTTGTGTCGCCATCCTCGGAAAGTGCATATTTGTGCGGTGCAAGTATTGCATTGATGTCATGTTCTGGTTTGCTGAGTGATGTTCGCACACATCAGCTGGTTTGCTTGGCGCATCCCCTGCAATGACTCGGTGAATATTAATAATCGCAGTGTGGTGCCAAGGCTGCCCTGCGGAAGTCAGCTCGTCTTGCCTGACCGCCTGTGTTCTCGAGGGCTCGCGCGGCTGTCGGGGTCAGTCGCGCCTTGCCAGAAAGTTGTTTCTTTTGGTACGCCGGTGGCCCGCACAGGGAGGACAATTCGCATTGCTGAGCGGGAGGTGTACAGCAGTGCCAGGTGCCATGTCCGACCAACCGTCGGTATCGTACCCGTGTTTTCTGCTGTCAGCGGGTACGTGACCGTGGAAGCATGGGTGGTCTGGTGTTCTGCGGTTGCACTTGCAGTGATATCTGAGAGGGTCGAGCAATGTTGCTGATCTCTTCTCGCGCAGCTCGAGATCTGACTCCGTGTCGCTAATTGTGGTGTCATCAGCAAGTACATCTCGTCTGCGCAATTCATGGGTTGCTTGCCGCGTCCCCTGCGACGATTCGTTAACGGTTAATAATCGCAGTGTGGTGCCAAGGCTGCACGGGGGAAGTCAGTTCGTCTTGCTTGGCCACCTGTGTTCTCGAGGGCTCGCGCGGCAGTCGGGGGCAGTCGCGCTTCGCCAGGCAGCTGTGTCATTTGGTAATCCACAGGCCCGCACAGTGAGGACGCTTTGCATTGCTGAGCAGGAGGTGCCGTGCTACGTGTCCTTACTCTAACAACTACCCGTGTCGTTCCCGTGCTTTCTCTTTTCAGCGGGCACATGACGGTTTGCTTACCGCATCTTTTGCGGTGATGCGTTGAAGATTAAGAATCGCAGTGTGCTGCCAAGGTTGCCTTGCGGAAGTCAGCTCGTCTTGCCTGGCCGCCTGTGTTCTCGAGGGCTCGCGCGGTTGTTGGGGTCAGTCGCGCCTTGCCAGAAAGGTGTTTCCTTTGGTACGCCGCTGGCCCGCAGAGATATCTTGCATTGCTGAGCGGGAGGTGTACAGTAGTGCCAGGTGCCATGTCCGACAAACAGTCGGTATCGTACCCGTGTTTTCTGGTGTCAGCGGGCATGTGACCGTGGAAGCATGGGTGGTCTGGTGTCTTTGCGGTTGCACTTGCAGTGATATCGCAGAGTCTTGAGCGATGTTGGTGTCATCTCGCACAGCTGGAGATCTGGCCCCGCGTCGCTGTCCTCGGTAAGTACGTCTCGTATGCGCGATTCTTGCAGTGGTTTCATGTTCTGGTTCGATCGACGCTTGCACACTTGAACTGCTTTGTTTGCCGCATCCTCTGCGATGATTCGTTGAAGATTAATAATCGCAGTGTGGTGCCAAGGTTGCCCTGGGGAAGTCAGCTCGTCTTGCCTGGCCGCCTGTGTTCTCGAGGGCTCGCGCGCGGCTGTCGGGGGCAGTCGCGCCTTGCCAGACAGCTGTGTCCGTTGGTAAACCGCTGGCCCGCACAGTGAGGAGAGCTTGCATTGCTGAGCAGGAGGTGTCGTCCTACGTGTCATTACGCTTCACAACCGGCGGTATCATTCCCGTGCTTTTTGTTGTCCGAGGGTACGTGACCTCGGGAGCATGGGCGGTCTGTTGCCACTGCGGCTGCACTTGCAGTGATTTCCCATAGTGCTGAGCGGTGTTGTTGGTGGTATCCCGCGCAGCTTGAGATCTGGCCCCGTGCCGCTGTCCTCGGTAAGTACACATCGTCTGCGCAAGTCTTGCAGTGATGCCAAATTATGGTTCTCTGAGGGACGTTCTCACACTTCAGCTGGTGTGCTTGCCGCATCCCCTGCGATGATTCGTTGAAGATTAATAATCGCAGTGTGGTGCCACGGCTGTCTGGGGGAAGTCAGCTCGTCTTGCCTGGCCGCATGTGCTCTCGAGGGCTCGCGAGGCTGTCGGGGGCAGTCGCGCCTTGCCAGACAGCTGGTTTCTTTTGGTAAGCCGCTGGCCCGCACAGTGAGGATGATTTGCATTGCTGAGCAGGAGGTGTCGTGCTCTGTGTCGATACTCCAACGACCGTCGGTATCGTACCCGTGCTTACTGTTGTCTTCGCCACTTTTACATATGTGCGTATTGTTGGCAGGGCGGGTCGTCAAAGAATTGTGGAATTGCGGGCCAGGTAATTTGGCAGCATATGCAGCGACATCTCAGAGTGCTTAGCGATGTGGTTGATCTCGTCTTCACAATTTGCGATATGGCGTTGTGGTCGCGTCTCTCTTAATACATCTCGTCTGCGCAATTCTTGCAGTGGTGTGATGTTCTGCTTCTATCGACGCTCGCACACTTGAGCTGGTTTCCTTGCCGCATCCCCTGCGATGATTCGTTGAAGATTAATAATCGCAGTGTGGTGCCAAGGCTGCCCTGGGGAAGTGAGCTCGTCTTTCCTGGCCGCCTGTGTTCTCGAGGGCTCGCGAGGCTGTCGGGGGCAGTCGTGCCTTGCCAGACAGCTGTGTCCTTTGGTAAGCCGCTGGCCCGCACAGTGAGGATAGCTGGCATTGCTGAGCAAGGGGCGTCGTGCTACTTGTCATGTCTCGATCAACTGCCAGCAGCGTGCCCGTACTTACTGCTGTCAGCGGGCACGTGACCGTGGAAGCATGGATGGTTGGTTGTTTTTCTGGTTGCACTTGCAGTGATATCGCAAAGGTCGTTGATCTCATCTCGCGCAGCTTGAGACCTGACTCTGTGTCGCCATCCTCGGAAAGGGCATGTTTGTTCGGAGCAAGTATTGCAGTGATGCCATTTTCTGGTTCGCTGAGTCATGTTCGCACACATCAGCTGGTTTGCTTGGCGCATCCCCTGCGATGACTCGTTGAAGATTAATAATTGCGTGTGGTGCCAAGGCTGCCTCAGGGGAGTCAGCTCGTGTTGCCTGGCCGCCTGTGTTCTCGAGGGCTCGCGAGGCTGTCGGCGGCAGGCGTGCCGTGCCAGAGAGCTGTGTTCTGTTGGTAAGCCGCTGGCCCGCACAGTGAGGACAACTTGCATTGCTGACAGCGGGCACGTGACCGTGGAAGCATGGGTGGTCTGGTGTCTTCGCGGTTGCACTTGCAGTGATATTTGAGAGGGTCGAGCAATGTTGCTGATCTCTTCTCGCGCAGCTCGAGATCTGACTCCGTGTCGCTAATTATGGTGTCATCAGCAAGTACATCTCGTCTGCGCAATTCTTGGGTTGCTTGCCGCGTCCCCTGCGACGATTCGTTAACGGTTAATAATCGCAGTGTGGTGCCAAGGCTGCACGGGGGAAGTCAGTTCGTCTTGCTTGGCCACCTGTGTTCTCGAGGGCTCGCGCGGCAGTTGGGGGCAGTCGCGCTTCGCCAGACAGCTGTTTCATGTTGGTAATCCACAGGCCCGCACAGTGAGGACGCTTTGCATTGCTGAGCAGGAGGTGTCGTGCTACGTGTCCTTACTCTAACAACTACCCGTGTCGTACCCGTGTTTTCTATTTTCAGCGGGCACATGACGTCGGGAGCAGGGGTGGTCGATTGTATTTGACGATCCCATCTCACACATGTGGAACTCCGGCCCCGAGGCCCTGGGGCCTCCTTTGCAAGGGATTCCCAGACTCAGTAAGTGTCCCTCCTCGCTTGGAGCCTCCCTGGTGCCTCGCCTGTGCACCCCTGGGAGGCCCCAAGAGTCCCAAGACGGCTTCGGCGCCCACCTACAAGTCATAAGATAAAGCCCTACGCGTTTGCAAGAGAGCCCAAGACGGCCCAAAAGGGCCCAGGAAGCTCAGCGACGATCCGTAGGTTTCCCCAAGAAGCCACATGGGGGCCGCAAGAGGACCACCAGGCCGCCGGAATCGGTTTCCTCATCGAGTGAGATTTTTTTCGTATGATTATATGATTGCATGTTTCGATTAACTGTGATCTCAAGGGATCATCGATGCACCCGAAGGGCGCCCAACAGGCACCGCCCGAGTAGAGAGTGGGGGGGGTGGGGAGGAGGTGGGGGGGGGGCATTCGCGAGCCCGCTAGTGTCCTGATTGGTGGGCGTTATCGAGTAGAACACCTGTTTTGCTGGGCCGCTATCCCTTCAGAGCCTCATGGTAACCGCGCGCTAGCGGGCATTGCACTCGGGCCTCCCAAAGGGGAAGCCACCTGGGTGTACTCCACGGACCCGTTCGCGTCCAGATTGATGGGACTTCTCGAGCAGAACGCTTGCTTGGGGAAGTCCAGTCGGACCGAGGTGGAAGGTCGACATCGGTTCGGGAGGGTACCCTGAGATTCTTCGTGTCTGCTGGATGCTCTGGTGCATCCTGGCGGGGGGTGCTCTCGAATGTGGTTCAGTTTGGCCTGCGGAGGGTCTCATGCTCTTGAAGGATGTTCTTCTGTCCTGAGTCTGGCTGTACTCTCGTCTCTCTCTGGAGCATCACCGCGCGCCAGCTTGTATCGCGCTCGGGCCTCCCAAAAGAGATGCCAGCAGGGGATCGGTTCACGGGCCCGTCCTCGACCAGATGGTGGGGATCCTTTTGCGGAGCACCCGTCTCGGGAGATGTACCAAGTTGTATTGACAGTGCACGCCGGTCGTTGAAAGCAGGTAGTTTGGGATTCCCAGATCCCAGTCTATTTCTAGCGCCTCCCTATTTCAAGGATCGATGAACATCGGCATGCTTTTGCTGTGGTTTGCTATTATCTAAAAGGGCCTGGACCCGATCTACTTCATCTGCCTTCCTACTTAATGTTTCTACCCACTTCTTCCAACCGACGTGTAAGATGACACTTTCGCGCTCCCTCGGGTGGGGGGTCCTAGGACGCTCTGGGATCGCTCCCAAGGCGCACCCATGCGCTCCGTAACCCAGGCGTTTGGCTTCGAACACAGCGGTTTGTGTGTGTATTCGAGCACGGTCCCCCTTCCGCGTTAGACGCCAGGCTCCAAGAGTGATAGAACTTGGACTTGAGCACGAACGAAGTGCACGCGATGGTTTCAGTGCAAACCACCGCAGATGGCGGCACCGTCGAAGTCGGTTGCACTCTCTGCGCTGCAGTGCTCCCTCGCGCGAGTGTTGGCAGGAGGGGCAACAGGGGGTAGCAGCATCTTGGGGAAAAGGATCATCAGTATGAGCAGGAGGTATAGCAGGAGGACGATGAGGAGCAGGGAGGAGGAGGAGGAGCAGCAGGAGCAGGAGCAGGAGGAGGAGCAAGGAGGAGGAGGAGGCGGAGGAGGAGGAGGAGAAGGAGGAGCCGGAGCAGGAACCGCATGCTAACATGGTCATAGTCACAAATGGGAACTTAATGGTATTCAGGAGCCGCAGCAGCAGCAGTGGGGGCAGGATAGCTGGGAGCGGTACGAGTACGATGAGGAGAAGGAGGACACCGATGTCGGGAAAGATGCGCAAGAGGGGCACGTATGGGGAAGAGGATGAAGAGGAGCAGGAACAGGAGCTGGAGCAGGAGGAGGAGGAGGACGGAGAGGCGGAGCATGAGGACGGCAAGGAGGAGGAGGGGGAGCGGGAGGAGGACAAAGTTGAAGACGAGGACGAGCGGGAGGGAATTTGGCTGTGCCATCGGTTCGACCAGGGTGAGTAGGACAGGGACGTGGAGGGAGAGGAGAGGGAGGAGGAGGAAGAGGAGAAGGAGGAGGAGGATATTCAAGAAGAGGGATAGCATAAGGAGCATGGGTAGGAGGAGCAGGATGAGCAGGATGGGGAAGAGAAAGAGGTGGAGACGGAGAAGGCAGAGGCAGAGGAAGAGGCAGAGGCAGAGGAAGAGGAGGGGGAGGAGGAGGAGGAGGAGGAGGAGGAGGAGGAGGAGGAGGAGGATACTCAAACGGAGGGATAGCAGAAGGAGTGTGGGCAGGAGGAGCAGGATGAGCAGGATGAGGAAGAGAGAGAGAGGTGGAGACGGAGAAAGCAGAGGAAGAGGAAAACGAGGACGAGGAGACACAGCAGGACGAGTAGGAAGACGATGGAGAAGAGCAGGAGAAGGAGGCGGAGAAGGAGGAGGAGGAGGAGGAGACGGAATTGGATGAGGCGAACACGAGGATCGGATTGTTGCATGTTCGATGAAGAGGAGCATCAGGGATATCATGATAAGGGGAAGCAGGAGGAGGAGGAGCAGGAGGAGGAAGAGGAGAAGGAGAGAGACGAGGAGGCTGGACAAAAGCAGGAGGACTTTGTGGACGCGTTGTTTCGCAAGTTCTGGTCTACTCAAAGAAGCGCCACCGAGACCGATGCGTACCCAGTAGCGGGTGTTTGGGCAGCGCGCGGGGATGCGGCAGGAAAGTGGCAGGTGAGCGTTTCTTCTCGCGCGGGACGGTGGAGGAGGATGGCAGGAAAGATCAGGAAAGCGCCATATTCTTGCACCGGCCATGGTCCCCGTCTATTGAGTACCTGTCAGAGTGTCACCGAGATCTCTTGCAGCTCGTCCAGGATGTTCTGTCCGCCGCCGCCGTCGTCGTGATGGTCGTCGTCGCCGTCGCCGTCGCCGTCGTCGTCGTCGTCGTGATCGTCGTCGTCGTCGGTCGCGACGTCGTCTTGCAGCTGTCCAGGAGCTTTTCCTCTGCGCACGCTGCCCCCACGGAGGCGTTCACGCCGCAGAACTGCTCCAACCTCGTCTGGGGTTTTGCCACGCTGCGCATCGGAGGGGCTCGGGGGGCTGGGCCAGACATGGGTCAGACAGGGCCCACCTCGATCCGATCTATCCAGATCGATTCTGGCCGACTCGACCGATTCGATCCCATCGGAATCGAGTATTGGTTTGCCATGCGCAGTTCTCGGGTGACCCGCCCGTTGGTGGGTCACCAGTGTGGGGAGCGCGTCATATTGGAAACGCAATGCGAGGCTATGCATCGCCTCATGTGAAGGCCCAGAATGCAAGTGAGCCGTTTAAGTTTCCCACCCAGTTTTCGGTTGAGCCTTCCTTGTGTAAGTCATTCGTCAGACGAGCGCGCCTCGACGGCCTTGACCGTCAGCTCTGTGTGGCTTACCTTTTCAGCCTTCTCCATGGCCTCAGCACCAGCATTAGCCCAAACCCCAGGCAGAGCCTCATCCTGTCCCCCAGCCCCCCTAGCCCTAGCCGCAGCCCTAGGCCTGAGCCCGAG
>CAUYUJ010008691.1:82714-152714 GCA_963575745.1 Prorocentrum cordatum | reverse complement strand
CTCGCGATGCTCTGTCATGCACCCAGGCCGCGAATCCTGTGCAAAAAATACCACGCGGGCGACATGCGCGCGAGTCGCCGCGAGCGCATGCTCAAATCTTTATAGAGTCGTCGCCGTCATTGGCACCGTCGCATGGACGTCCTGTCGTCCACGTCGCAAAATGCATGGCAGGAATGGGACGCCGCGCACACCCCGCGCCCGCCCATCCAATCCGTCCCATTCTAATCTGCAAAAGACAATACACAGTTTTTGTTTTTCTTGTCAACATGGTCGTGCTGTCGTCACGTCGCAAAATGCGTGGCAGGAATGGGACGCGGCGCACACCCCGCGCGAAGGGGTGACATGTCGCTCTCGCCTCGGCGCCGCGCACCAACGTTTTTCCTCTCAGCATGGACGTCCTGTCGTCCACGTCGCAAAATGCTTGGCAGGAATGGGATGCGGCGCACACCCCGCGCCCGCCCATCCAAACCCCCCCGTTATAAAAAAACAATTCAAGTTGGGGCCTTCTGGCAATGCGTGCGCGGCAATGCGTGCGCGGCATTCAACACGCGCTCGCCAGTTCCCGTCGGCAACCGCCATCGCGGCCGCATCAGCTGTACCAAACCGGCTGGCCGGTGTGACTTCGGCCCCCAGTTGTGCCAGCTTTGCTTCTTATGTTGTGGGAGGGCGGGTGGGACTGGGCATGCCATGCTTGACTCGCTCGAGCTGGCTAGCTTGACTCTTACTCCTACTCCTACTCATTCCTCTTCATGAGTATTCCTTCCTCCTCCTCCTCCTCCTCTTCTTCCTCCTCCTCGTCTTCCCTTCTTCTTTTTTTGCTCTCTCTCTCTCTCTCTCTCTCTCTTTCTCCCACACACACACAGGTCACGGCCTGGCTGGAGCGGGACTTCGACCCGCAGCACCTCTCCAACGTGCTCTGGTCCTACGCGAAGCTCGCCCTCAGGGACCCGAAGAGCTGCGCCCTCTTCGAGGCCGCGGCCGCCGAGGTGGTTCGGCGAGGCGTCGGCTACCTAAGCCGGACTCGGGTGGGGCAGAAATCTATCGCGCCTTTTGACAAGTTATCCTTGCCCTGTCCTGTCTCCCTTTCCCTCTCGATCCCTCCCTTTCCCTCTACCTCCTCCCCTCTCGTTCTCTCTCTCTCTCTTTCTCTCTCTCTCTCTCTCTCTCTCTTGTTCTCTCTCTCTCTCTATACATGTGTATATATGTATGTCTATGTATAGAGTTGTGATCGATCGTATAGTGTACGTGTTCCTTCTTGCTTATTTGTCCGCCCCTGTCCATCCTCGACCTCGTTTTCCTCGTCCATCGTTCATTCGCCCGGCGCTGGCGCAGCTCATTCTGCGGCTGCCCGACGCAAACACATGAGGACCACTCTTCCACCTAGCGCCCTCCGCCTGAGAAATCCGTTTTTGAAACTCGGACCTTAGGCTCT
Source organism: Prorocentrum cordatum (assembly GCA_963575745.1). Lineage (NCBI taxonomy): Eukaryota > Dinophyceae > Prorocentrales > Prorocentraceae > Prorocentrum > Prorocentrum cordatum. The sequence continues at coordinate 151,282 of CAUYUJ010008691.1, read as the reverse complement.
TTCCTGGTGCCCATCACCCAAGCCGAGCTCGTTTCCTAGGCCGCGCCCACCCGTGGTTACGATGAGGTGGGGCGAAGGCCAAGGCAAATGAGGATCATGAAACACCGATGATCATGAGGATGAGAAGGAGGAGGAGGAGGTGGCAGAAGTCCGTCGCCATGTGGGCTCAAGTTCAAACGCCGTGCCTTGGGCGCTTGAGCTTGATCGGTGCCGAGGGGCTGGCCCAGGTCCCTGCGCCTGGTCGACAGGCGACCATTTACCAGGGTCCGCCTCCTGTCACATTCCCTGGTTCCCACACCTGCGCGCCACTTTTTTGCCAGTAGCTGGATGCTGTACCAGCACAGCGGCGCAATGGAACTGCGTGACTGCGATAGGTGCGACAGGCGAACCTCTGCCTCAGACCCCCCGTGCACCTGGACAAGGGCGTGCTACTGTTGTCCCTACCCCAGCACGTGCAGGAACCGCCGCTCAAGCCATGCAGGACCAACCCATGGTGAAGGTGGCATCGCCCCGACATTCGCTTCACCGCGGGACGGCTACGCCGAGCTCGGGGAGACCGTCGGGGCCACCCACACTTCGTTCATGGAGCAGCAATGTCGACGACGATGCAGTCCCACCTTGCGGGAGATGGCAGACAGGTTGATGTTCGGATGGCGGCAGCGGAGGTACCCGCTCGTGAACGTGACGATAGGTAGGGCAAGTGCGAGAAGGAGTGCGCAGTTCTTCGCGAGACGCTTGGCATGGTGCAGAACGCTAGGCCCAAGGCGAACACTGCTGCTGGAGGGGTCGATCGTGGAGCGGACCCGACGATCATGGTCATCAGGGCTCGCGCGATGGTGGCGCGCGCTCACGTCAGTCAAATTAGTTTCCAGTGGACGCAGACTGCCAGCATCGACTCCAAGGACTGCATCATCAAGGGCGACCCCGTGGCCAAGATCCACAAGATGGCCTTCAGATGGGCGGTGTGATATGTGGCCAGGAAGGCCAACGTGGCGAAGGTTGCGGCGCGGCTACCTGGAGGAACAGGCCAGCGCAAGATCGACTCAGAGTCACTGGACGGCCCCACGACTGAGCTGCACATACCCGCAGACCAAAACAATAACCATCAGCAATTTCAGACCGAACTCGGCCTCAAGCTCATCAAAAGGAATCTGGAAGAGCTCTACGACGGCAAATGCATCTTCATCGACCGCACCAATGGCGAGACCAACATGTCATATGTCATGGAAACGCATTTTCAAGCGCCACGGCGATCGACCAGGACAGAACGAACCTCCCGTCATTGAGTGGGCGATGGCGAACCTGGCGGCGGCAGACATCGACAGGGCTTTTTGCAAGGGACCTGCCACAGAGCTCTTTGCAGAGAAAGCCCCGACCCAGTGGAGTCTCTGGCCAGGTTCAAGTGTTCCCAGGGACAGCAGCTTCGCATTGATCAGCCGGAACGCCCGCGCTCTCTTCCATCGCCGCCCCCATTTCCGTGACTACAAGCACTCGTCGTCAATTCTGTGGTCCACGCCTCCAGTTTCATTGCCACTCAGGAAGCGCATGGGCCCAGGGCTGAGGCTGAGGACTTGGTTTAGTTCTTAGATCAGCCCGTCGTGCCCCTTCGTTCTGTTCTTCCTCCAACGCGGACGGCGCCCTCACGCTGGTTCGAAGGGTCGCTTCAGGACCCGTGGAGGTGCAGTCGTTTGAGATTGCCCCGGGAAGTGCCCCGGCAATTTTGGTTTCGTTTGGGCGGGTCGGGGCGCTTATATCACGGGCTGTAGCTGGCGCAAGTGCGGGCTCAGCAGGGCCGGAAATAACGTTTGCTTGCATATCCTTCGGCGTCGAGGTTTGACGGCCCTGGAGCCCTCTAAGTGCCTGCCGATCGTTGTCGGGGACTTCAATATCCTTGCAGGCCCCCCCCCCCCCAACCACCAAGCCTCCAGCACCGACTGGCGCTGCTCTCGCTGAGGACGGGCGCGCGTCTCGGAGGGGCGCGCGCGACCCAGTCTGGATTCCGCTCTTCGCGCAGTCGGTCGAGATCGAACAGTGCCCCCCCCCGCCACCACTTTGCTGCTGACCTCGAGCAGACTGACACCATGGATAGCATCAGCCCGTCGGTCTCTGGCTGTCTCTGGCCGGGTCATTACAAATAGTATCTCCTGGCAGCGCGAAAGACACGGCGGAAATCACTCACGACAAAAACCATTCGGACCGCGCCCGGATTCCCGTGGCCCAGCGCGGAAGAGCAGTTAAAGGCCGCCGCCGATCGACCAGCGGCCGATTCATCGCCACCTCTCCCCCCCCGCATTGTAAACGAAACGTGGAGCGGCATCTCGAGGCGACCGATTGATGCGAGATGGCCCCAACCCTCGAGCTAGAATGTTACAGATCCCTGCTCGGAGAGGCCGCCCGAGGCGAGAGGGGCGCTCTTCTCCAAGCTGGGCCTCGCCCCCACCTTGCCCAAATAACCGCGTTCGTTTCAGTTGGCAGATCAGCATGGCGACAGGGCGCGCGCCTGGCCGCGACGCCCCCGGGGCCCCATGCTGTGGCGCGCGACCGCATTGGCCTCGACGTCGGGGAGGGCAAGGCTTGGCGCGTGAAGCCGGCAGAGTACAGCGCGACGACCGACGGGTTGATCTGGCAAGATTTGGAGCAGCAGGGGAATTCAGACAACAGCAGCAGCGGCTTCAGCAATGAGTTAACTGTCTGCCCCGCTCAATCGTCGGCTGGTTCTCCGAGGCATTCGCCGCGCCATGGGCGCGCGTGCCGCGCCGCGCGAGCGGGCCGCTTCCATCGCTGCCTGTCGGGGCCCAGTTTCAAGAACGCTCTGGAGACCTCTGCGAAATCGTCCATCGCGAGACCTCGGCATCATCGATATCTTCCCCCTAACAGACGAATGATCGAGAAGCAGCTGTCCGTGGCCCATCGTGGCTAACGAGGCCCTGACATGCCCCCGCGCGCTGCCCGGCAGCGCGCGCCGCTCGCCGTAGTTTTGGACATGCGAGAGGAGGAGATGTTTTCAATTCCAGAGGGGAACTCTGATAACGGGCTTCAATCACGCGAGAGGAGCTGTTACCCCGAAGGGGAGGGGGGGGATGGGGGAGGAGGGGGCCCATAGGGCTTCCATGGAAATTCGCCGCAAAAATGATAGCGGAAGGCTGGGGGCGAGCCTTCAGTCTCAAGCGGGCCAAGGTCGGCCACTTCAGTCAGCGCGGTCTCGTTTAATGCTGCAGTTCGGCACCGACGTCGCAAAGGCGAGGGCCGCGCCCCGCGCGCTGGCCACGCTGCCCGGCGCGCCTGCACGGCTAGCGCGCGACTTCGCTCAAATGTCCCCACTTCCGGCCGCGCCTGCCTCATCCTGGTCTTGGAGGCCGCCCAGATCCCCGACCCGCTCTTTTGGCTCATCTGGGCGAGAAGTGCCGGCGCCAACCAATTTGAAAAGTTCGCGGGAGAAACGCCGCGCGCCCCAGGTCTCGGGCGCCCAGGGAGCGGGGCCTACTCAGCGGCCAGCGTCGAGCCGTTCCCCTTGGATTCCCTAGGGCTTGCGCTGCGCAGCTGAGCCGAAGAAGCAAAGCGTCGCGCGCGCATGCGCTGACGACCTGCGCGCAACCACATCGCCATCGACGTCCTGACGATGACCGAGCGCATCTCAGACAACGCCAGTCGGCTGGCCAATCTCCAGCTCAAGCAATCGAAGTCTCAGGCCCCGCCCCTCTCTGGCCCCGCCACCCTGGAGCTTTTGCAGTGCACCGTAACCAGTTAGAGCAGCTAGTTCTTGAATGGGGGCAGCTCGCGGCGTCAAGTATCATGGGATTTGGATGCGTCCTGATGCGGAAGCCACCTCACAGAAGAGCCTTTCTTAAGCAGTGGGGAACAGACGTATCCGGCTGGCGATCACCCGCCCGGCGGCTTCCATCGCCTCGCTCATGGATTCGACCCGCGCCGCTTCTACCCTTTCCAGCGTCGCCCAGTTCGCGTCGCTCCCTGACAAGATCGAGCACGACGAGTCGATGTCTTTGACGCGTATTCATGCGGTGGGTTGGCGAGGGCTTTTATGTCTGTTGGTCCTCACGTGGTGGGCGCAAGATTCTTTCTCTGACGACGGTGGCGTTGGCTGCCAGGACTCGCGTTACGTGGCAGACGTTCGAGCTGCGGCCTAGTTGCAACCGTCTCCACGCTGTCGAATCCCATCCCCGCAAGCTCGGAACTGCTGCTGCGGGCAAGCTTCCCCCATACCATTGGACATCCCCAGCCCTCTGCCAGCTGCTGCGCGAGGTCCACCAGGTACACCCGATCACCATCTCCACCATCGTCTTCATCATGCGAGTGAGCGCAAGGACCTTAGAATAGCCCAAATTGATGGGGACATATTTAAAGTACAGAAGTTCCTTGGCAAACCTTTCTCTAGTGCGTTGCACCCTGACCCAAATCGCCGCCTCCTAGACTCCCGCTTGCGGGATTGCCCCCCTGGCTGTGGCCCGCGCCTTGACATGATGCTTTGGAACGAGGTGCAACGTGTAGCTGCCTCGCTGCTGCCCGCCCCAGCCTCAGCTTGGCCCCGCGCCACTCCGGAGAGTTGGCTCGCGCGGCGTGGAAGTCGGGCGCGACCGACGCGCGCTGCAAATGAGGGTCATCACGGGCTTCTGGAGTAGAAGACCACATGCATTCACCCTCGTCGCTCGTGTTCTCGGTCTCCGCTCCCTTCCCTGGGACCCGGCGCCTATTTTCTTCTTGGCACGATTCGAGCCAAATGCTCGCTGCTCGGGAGCCCTCTTCGACGTGAGGAAGCCGAAGAGTTTCTCTGCGTCGCCCGTTTAGCCGCGGGGCGGTAGGCAGGCGGCGAAGGAGAGACCAGAGCGCATCAGCCACGCGGCAGGAGGCGGCGGCGGAGGTGGACGTGACGTGCCATTGGACGGGCGCCTCGGCGCGAGGGCGGCGCATCGGTGCCCCCTCGACGGGGCTCAAATGGGCAACTGCCCACAAGGGCGTCGCCGTTTCCCCATGTACTCCTGGCCTGGACTGGGCTCTGCGTGAGCTTTCGTCGCCGTTTTTCCCCGGGGGGGTCCACGATGTTCCTGGGGGCGCGCTTATTTTGCTTCAATGATTGGTCTGGCAGATATCAGCAGAGATCAGAAGAACGCGATGAGGTGCAGGCTCTATTCCCCAGGTCGCCCACAGCTGCACGAAGACACAGCCACGCGCGTCGCGTCTCGCGGCCCGGGCCGAAGAGCCGCCCCTCTCCAGGGGGTGGCGCGAGGGCGTGGAGACGGGCTGAGAAAGCGATAAGAATACAGTCGGAATGGGGGTCAACCGACGGCCCAGGAGCCCATGAGGACCCTTAGGCGACCAAAACTTCAAAGGCACCCCAGGAGACGCAAACTTGGCCCACGACGGCCGCCACGAGGGTTCGCGAGCTTCGTTATCGACATCACCGTCGTCGTCGCCGCCGTCGTCGTCGTCGTCGTCGTCGTCGCCCCCCTTCAGGGCCGGCGGCACCGGACGCAAGGCCTTCGTAATAGATACAGCCAGCGCGAGGGTCAAGAACACCCCTGTCGTCGGAGGTGGACTTGATGTGTTTCGTGCGTGTGGTCCACCTCCGGAGACAGGGGTGTTCTGAAGACACCATCTGGACAAGAGGTGTCTCCATCGCATGACACCATCTGGACAGGGGTGGTCTGAAGACAGGGGTGTTCTGAGCAAGAGGTGTCTCCATTTCTGGAGTCCTCTTGTTCTGGGGGGGTTCTCCATTTCTGGAGTGCGTGTCCGTTGGAGTCCATGTGTTTTCTGGAGTGCGTGTCCCTCTTGACGTGTTTCGTGCGTGTGGTCTCCATTTCCGGAGTCCTCTTGTTTTGGGGGGGTTCTCCGTGGGGCCTCGGGGCCTCGGCGAAGAGGTTCAGTGCTCTTGAGCTGCGCTCTTGCGGCCACGTTTCGGACGTGCCCTTCACATCCACTTCGCCCCCCTCCCCTCAAAAATATGTCGTTTCGATGGCGTTTTCTGGACAGCGATGCGTTTTCCCGCGCGCTGTGTAGTGGTCCTTCCTCTGGACCTTTTCTCTGCAAGTGCATTCTGAACTACTGGTTATTTCTGCAATGCGGCCGAAATCCATGTTGTTATTTGTTCCAACCCTCCATTGCTGGGTTCTCGTTTTGCATAGAACACTGTGGTCTTCACCTCCTTCTTAGTGCCCTCCCCTTTTTCGTTTCTCTCTCTCTCTCTCTTTCTCGCATACTCTCTCTCTCTCTCTCTTTCTCCGTTTCTCTCACTCTCTCTTTCTCTCTCAGTCTCTACATCTCTATATATAGCCGTTTGTCTCGTAGTTACCTCTTTCGTACATGCTTCCGACCTCGCCATCCACGGGGGAGGGAGATCTGCGGATCTGTCACCACTTTCGAGGGCTGCTGGAAGGGCCAGCTTAGTGCGGTCCTGCGCAGATCAGAGCGGGACCTCGCCATCTCTGGGGGGCTGCAAATTGCGAATTTGTCGCCATTATCGAGGGCTGACAGGGGGGGCAGCGTTGCGGTGCTACGCAGATCAGAGCGGGACCTCGCCATCCGAGGGGGGCTGCGATCTGCGATATTCTCCTCATTTTCGAGGGCGGCTGGGGAGAGGGTGCAGCTTAATGCAGTGCCGCGCAGACCAGAGCGGGACCTCGCCATCCCTGTGGTGGGGATCTGCGAAATTGTCGCCATTTTCGAGGGCTGCTTGGGGTGGGGCAGCTTAGTGCGGTGCTACACCTCTCAGAGCGGGACCTCGCCACCCTTGGGGAGCTGCGATCTGCGAAATTCTCGCCGCCATTTTCGAGGGTTGTTGGGGGGCAGCTTATGCTGCGCAGATCCAAGCGGGACCTCGCCATCTCTGGTGGGGTGCGAATTGCGAAATTGTCGCCCTTCTTCGAGGGCTGGGGGGGGGCGAATTGCGAATTTGTCGCCACGCTCGGGATCTGCTGGCGGGAGAGGGGCATCTTAGTGCGGTGTTGCTCAGATCCGAGCGGGACCCCACCATCTTTGGGGGGTGCAAGTTGCGAAATTGTCGCCAGTTTCGAGGGCTGTTGGGGGGAGGGGGCAGCTTAATGCAGTGGCGCGCAGATCAGAGCGGGACCTCGCCATCCTTGGGGGGGCGGGCGAATTGCGAAATTACTTCCATGTTCGAGGGCTGCTGGGGGGTCCAGCTTAGTGCGGTGCTCAGCAGATCAGAGCGGGACCTCGTCTTGGGGGGGGCTGCGACTTGCGAAATTCTCGCCATGTTCGAGGGTTGTTGGGGGGGTCCAGCTTTGTGTGCCGCTAAGCAGGTCATAGTGGGACATCGCCATCCTTGGGGGGCTGTGATCTGCGAAACTGTCGCCCTTTTTCGAGGGTAGCTTGGAGGGGGCCAGCTTAGTGCGGTGCTGCGCAGACCAGAGCGGGATCTCGCCATTGTTGGGAGGGTTGCGAATTGCGAGATTGACGCCATTTTGAGAGATGCAGACATGCTGGCAGCTCGCGAGTCGCGCAGACTGCGAGCCTTCCAAGTAGCGTTCGCAACAAAGAAAGTACTTGCCACGTCATCACCCCCTGTAAACTCTTCTCAGCTCTTATGGCCACACATTGAGCAAGGGTTGGGTACAACATCGTCAGAGTAAGTTGATTGATCCTACATTGCGTTACCATTGGGGCTTTTCAGCATGCAGTTGATTTGTCATTATGTATTCGCTTCGCTCATCGTTCTGCCAGCCCGTTTCGCATCACTGTGGTTGCGTGGTGGTGTGCTCGTGCCCAGGGGTAATGGTAGGGCAGGCAGGATCGTCCTCGAGGAGATCTTTCGAGATGTGGCTTCCACCTTGTCGAAGAGAGCCGATTGACTGCCCCAGAGGGCGCCAAGATGGCTCAAGATAGCTCCAGCAGAGCTCCGAGACATAACTGGGTTGTGGGTGAGAGTCCTCATGAATGCTTCTCGGGGTCTCTTCGGAGGGCTCCCGGGAACCTCTGGGAAGCAGTTTGAGGCTTCTGGGGAGTCTCTTGGGGGCTTCTTGGGGACCTCTTGGGGCCTAGGGGTCTCCACGGGCCTCCTGAGGTCCCCAGATGTCCTTCACGAGGCCCCCTCGCGACGTTGTTGATCCCGGACCCTCGAGGCGCAGGGCCAGACGGAGGGGAGGCGCTCCGCCCGAGGCCTCCCCCTCCCTCAGCATCAACGGACCAGTCCCACTCCCCATCGGGAAAACGTTTCCCCCGTCAGCTGACCCACCTCCCCTGGTGGGGACCGATGCCGGTCCCGTCGGGCCCTGTGGCACCTGCCCCTGCCTAGAGGCGGCAGGCTGGCGGTGTCCAGGAAGCCTGGCGCATTGGGGGAGAGGGAGGAGGAGGAGGAGGAGGAGGAGGAGGAGGAGGAGGAGGAAGGAGGAGGAGGAAGGAGGAGGAGGAAGGAGGAGAGAAGGCGGACGAGGACGAGGAAGACGAGAAAGAGGAGGAGGACCAGGAGGAGGAGCAGGAGGAGGAGAAAGAGGAGACCTCTTGAAGCCCTCGTGGGTCCTCCTGGGGTGCTTGGGGGGAGGCGCCACGATGCTGGCCCAAGGAGCACCCAGAACATTTCCAACACCGTCTGGGCGTACGGCGCGCTCCAGGTGGGACCGCCGGCCTTCCTGCACGCCGTGAGCGAGTATTTGCAGGGTGGCCAGCTCGCTGGGGGGGGAGGACGCGCGTCGGTCGTACTCGCTTTTCCTCCTCCTCCTCCTCCTCCTCCTCCTCCTCCTCCTCCTCCTCCTCCTCCTCCTCCTCCTCCTCCTCCTCCTCCTCCTCCTCCTCCTCCTCCTCCTCCTCCTCGGGGGGGTGCGGGAGGGAGAGGGAGGAGGGGGAGGGGTGGAAGAGGCATAGGGAGAGGGAGAAAGGAGGGTGAGGGGGAGTGGGCGGAAGAGGGGAGAATGGGGGGGGGGACTCGGAGGAGGTTGAGGAAGCAGATGGAGGACGAGGAGGAGGAGGAGCAGGAGGAAGAAGAGGAGGAGGAGGAGGAGGAGCCAAAATGCATCAACGATGTTGCAATAAACCAGCCCTCCAAGTTCCCTCTCGATAGGTCATTGCAGCAATTATGGGGGTGCGTGCACTTGAATGATGTATAAGCGGCCTGTGTCGTTGCCTGTGTGGACCCCTTCCTGTCTTGGGCGCGAGGCGCCTTGATAACTGCGCTTCATGGGGCCTTTGCTCGTTTGTGCTCGCACTGTTTAGGGATGGGTCCTGGCACTCGGCCTCTAGTCAGCTCTCCATAGCGGTCTTTTTTGGCTCGGAACTTTCTCGGCGACTTGCGGCCTTGAGTCGCATGCAGCCGGGGGACCTGCCCCGCTTCCTAAGCGGTCCGCTCACTGCTATTGTTCCCTCGATCCGACTGCGATGCCATCCGTCGTGCCCACCAGGGCCGCCGTGCCCCGACCCGCCGGGCTGCGAGTGCAGTTGCCCGGAGTGCCCGGCGCTGCCCGAGTGGCTGCCGCCGCTGTGTGCTGAGTGCCCGTCGCCGCCGCGGTGCCCAGCCTTCCCAGGTTGTCCTGACCTGACTCTGGGCTGGGAGGAGGTGTCCGCGACTGGCCTCGCCTGTTGGGTCGTCCAGCTCGTCGCCAGCGCGCTGTGGGGCCTCCTCTTGAGATCGCTGCGCCGCTGCCGAGGCAACCATGTCTCTCGTTGGGCTCGACACGGGGGAGGCGTGCTTGAGACGCCCCCTGCCTGGTAAACACTTCCTCGCGTGGTACGACGCCGACGTCGTCTACCACGAGAAGGTGGCGTTGTGGCCGCAGACGCGGCAGAAGTGGTTCGTGCTCACGCCCGACCCGGACATGTATGCGGAGATGCTGGACGGCAGCGAGGGGGCCGAGGGCGTGACGAGGATCCTCGACTTCAGCCCGGGGGGGCACCTGCCGAGGCTGGACGCGCGGGCCTACCGCTTCCGCGAGCCCGTGGACCTGGACGCGCTCAGGCGCTACATTCGAGAGGGCCGTCGTCTGGCCCTTCAAGATGGAGCGGTGGCTAGCGACTCGCCGATCGAGATGCTGGACGGTGTGATGCCGGACAGGGAGGTGGTGCCGCTGGACGCGCGGTTCGACGGCCGTTTCCTGCCGCGGCGTCTGCCGCTGCGGGGCGGGGGCCCTGCGCGGCCAGGCGGCGGCGCTGCCCCTGGCGACGCCGCAGGCGACGACGCGGCGGGCACAGGCGCTGCGGCGGCTCCTGGTGCTGCCAGCGCGGCCGGGGACGAACACCCGCAGCGCGGGCTTCCGGAAACGCCGCCCGGGCACGCGTGGAGATGCTGATGGAGAGCAGCCGCGTCGGCAACCTGGGCTCGGAGGTAAAGTTCGAGGCCGGCGGCTTCCGCCTCACGGATTGCGAAGCGACGGTGGTTCGTCGTGGCCACGCGCGTCGGGCGGAGCTGGTGCCGCTGGCCGACGTCGCGGAGGCGAGGCTCGCGCGGATCGCCGAGCTCGCCGCGGAGCTTCCCCCGGGCGACCCGCCCCCTGCAGGCTCGGCGCCGTTGCCGGCGCCTGGCACACCCGATGAGGCGGTCACGGCACGATGACGCCGCCGGCGGCGGCCGAGGACACAGGGCGAGCGGTACAAGCATACCGCGAGGCCGTGCAGGAGAGCTACCACGTCCCCGACCCGCACTGGCCGCTGGAGGGGCCGCCGACCCACCTGCAGGTGATGAAGCACGTCGAGCGGAGCAGGGGATGCATGAGCTCACCTGCCTCGTCGACATGATGTTCTACGCTTCCACCTTCGACCGGGTGAACGCCCCAGCGCTGGCCAGTTTCGAGGTGCTGGCGCGGCGCTTCCAGATCATCTTGGACGCCCACAGGCTGCCAGACCGCGCGCCGAACTGGCAGATTACGCGTTTCTACAGCGGGGCGACCTCCGCCGTGGATGCGATCGCCCCGGAGCTGAGGCAGCACGGGGCTCGCCGCGCGAAGGAGGAGAGCGACGTCGAAGCAGGGGCCCAGCGAGCGCGCGGGCTGGCTCCTGTCACTGGCGGCAGCGGCGGCGAGGAGATACGCGAGAGCGACGCTGCCGGCGCGGGCCGCGGCCGGGGCCGCCGGGGCCGCGGGGGGCGCGGGCGCGACGGCGGCCGAGAGGGCGGCAGGGGCACACCGCCCAAGGCCGGCAGCCCCGCGGCCGCCGGGTCGCAATGAGCCCCCACCACGCCGGCGGGAGTGGGCCCCCCTTCGGTCGACAGTTGGAATGGCCCAGCTGGGCGCCTCCCGGCATCTCGCGGCGAAGGTCAGTTGTTCCCGCAGCCGCGGCTGGAGGAGCCCAGGCCACCTGGCGGGGGCGGCCGCCTGAGCCGCGGGCTGCGAGGAGGCGCCCTCCGCGTCCGTCTGGTGAACAGGCCGATCGACGCGCTGAACTGAATGGCGAGGGCGACTGGCTCGCCGGCAGCCGGCAGCGGCAGCGGCGACAGCATCCACAGCGAAGTGACTGCGCGGATCGACGGCCTGGCGCGAGCCCAGGAGCCAGTGCCCGACTCGATGCCGGGGGTCTGGCTTGTCTGGAGGGTCGAGGAGAGCGGATGCTGCGAAGTGTCCCAGATTTTGAACGCTTTCGACAGGGCGACCCAGTGCGACCTCTCTCGGACCCCGGGCTCACAAAGAGCAGGCGCTTGTTCGTTCGTTTCATGAGATGGCTGCACTCGAATGGCATGCTACGATATACGTCAGAGCCCTTTGAGTTTGTCGGATGCTTCTTCGTCTGGAAGTAAGGAAGACAGAATATGGGCATGATTGCTGATGCGCGGCCAGCCAACTGGCGAGCGGCGCCGCCTTCCCGCGCGGACCCCACGGCGCAGGGGCTGTCGCGCATCGAGGTGGCAGTGGGCAGCGACCCCTGCCTGCTGGAGAGCTCGAGCTGGGGCATCCTGCGCGCCCTCCGCGTCTGCCTGAGAGTGGGCGACGTGTTTCTACGGGATGGCGATGCCGCCCTGGCTCAGTCCGCTGTTCCGCTACCGGCCGCGAGCGCAGCCCAGCTGCGCTTCGGCGCCGACGAGACGATCGAGGGTGTCTGCGCGGCCGGCGACGACCTGGTCTACCCGCGCTGCCGCCCCATGCCGACGGGACCCTCCCGGTCCCTCTACTTTTGCCAGAATTCGAACAACAACTTGGCAAGGCAGCGCGACTTGCTGCGCGAGGCTCGCCGGGCCTCTTCAGGCTTGGGCGGGGGCGGCGGCGAGCGGGGCCTTCGGCGCTGCGTGCACGTCGACAACTTGGGCGCCCTGGGCCAGGACTCGCACTCTGCGGAGAAGGCGCCGGAGGAGACGGTCGCGGCTATCAACGAGCTGAAGTTAGACATCCACGAGGCGGAGCTCTTCGTGTCGAGGGGGGCCGCGCTCGGCGTCAGCATCGACTGCGAGCTCCTCTGCGCCTCCATCACTTGCAGAAGGCGTGCGCGCCTGGAGCGGGCCCTGGCCCACGCGCTGCAGCGGGGGGCGATGTCTGGGCAGGACATGGAGCGCCTGCTGGGCCACTGCGACCACGCGGGCCTCGCGGGGCGGGAGGTCCTCAGCGTCTTCTCGGTCAGCTACGGCGTCGTGCGGGACAGCTACTGGGACAGGCAGGAGGTTTGGAGCTCTGTCCGCGAGGAGCTGAGCTGCTTCCGCGTGCTTCTGGTCTTTCTCAGCAGCGACTGGGTGCCCCCCTGGAACCGCAACGCCACGGCCCCCGATGCCTCCGAGAGCGGCTTCGGCGTCACGTCCGCGGTGATCGACGCGCAGGCCGCGGCCCGGGTCGGGCGCGTGGCCGAGCGCACCCGCTTCCGCCTGGGCCTCGGGCTGGCCCCCCGCCAGCGGGCCATGCGCCTCGCCGGCTTCGACGATGGCGAGGGCGCTGGCCCCTGGCACCCCGCCGCGCCCGAGGCGGCGCCGGAGGGCACCTGGGCGCTGGACGAGGGCTTCGAGGAGGTTCCCGCGCGGTGGCTCGAGCAGTCCCGCTGGACCCTCTGCCGTAGCGGCGTTTTGGATAAAGCCGACGGCATTGCCATTTTGCAGGCCCGCGCCGCTCCGGCCTCTGTCCGTCGCCTCACCCAGGCGAGGTGGGGCCGCGACATCAGGCGCGTTCACGTTTGTGACAACATGGGAGTGGTACTGTCCATTAGCAGATCTCGTTCGAAAGACTATACGGTGCTGGTCGCTATCAGGCAAGTCAACGCCTACCTCCTTGCTCTTAGCATCCGTCTTACTGTCCGTTGGATTCCGAGCGAGCTCAATAGCGGTGACGGGGCATCCCGAATATTTGATGACAACGCCTCCTGCTTTTCAGCCTGGTGTATTCCTCATCTTCTTCGACAGCGCCGAGGTCCACCAGAAGCCCCTGGAGGCCAGCGTCGTCAGCGAGCAAGCGCCCGAGCTTCCGCGCGCACACGTGCATGATAACAGGCGTGGCACAGTAACATCATCAAGTTCCCAGAGTACCGACAACAACACAGATAGACATGAGCCTCGGGTTCTACATCATCTGACTAGTGAACTCAGCGAGCCAGCCAAGCCCGAACCCCGCGAGCTACATCATCAGCCTCATCAGCAAGCCGAGCCAGCCCCAGCAGCCCCCAGCCAGCGCCCCGCCGGGCGGCCCTCCGTCGACCACTGCCCAGGCTCAAGATCATGGACGGCGCCGCCGCGCCCCGACGGCGACGGAGCCTCCCGGCGACCGGGCCGCGTGTCCAGCCATGCGGGCTCTCTCGGGCGCGCTCGGCGCCCGCGGAGGCGCCGCTGCCCCAGGCCGAGAAGGTGCGCGGGCTGCCTGCGCCGCCGCGCCCGCTTCGCCTCCCTCGCGAGGCCACGGGGCCAGCGCGGCGCGAGCGGACGCTGAGTCGCCAGCCGGCGACCGCGGGCCGGCCGCTGTCGGGCGATACGCACGCCCGACACAGGCCCGAGGCCGCGAGCGGCACCTTTGGCGAGCAGCCCAGTCTTCGCTGGCGGAAGCGGTCGCCCTCCGCGAGCACTGGCACGACATCCGCCGGCGAGGTCGCGGGCTGCCGGCGCCAGCGCGTCTTGCTGGACCGCTCCAAGTCTTGTCTCCGCAAGTACCTCGAGGAGGCCATGGAGGCGCGGGGGGGCGGGCTCACGCTGCTGGAGAAGCGGGCGGTCATTCGGCCCCTGCGCGCTGAGTATCGGCTGGAGGTGGATCGCTTCAGGGACTTCGCCAGGTACCGAGGGCAGGACGTCGACAGCATCGAGGTCTCCGAGCTGGACGCCCTTTTCGCCGACTACTTCGAGAGGACCTTCTTCGGCGGCGTGGAGGCGTCGAAGGGCGCCAAGACGCTGGCGGGCAGGCTTCACCTGCACCCCAGCTTCAACCGCCCGGGCTCGAAGCGGCCCCCGCGGGCTTGGCGGGCCCTCCGCGGCCGGCGCAAGCTGTGCCCTGGCCGTTCGCGGAAGCCCGAGGCACTCGGGGCTTGGCTCGGGCTGATGAACGCCTTGATGACAGCAGGGAGGCGCGACGTGGCGTTGCTTGTGGTCATCATGCTGTCCACCCACCTGCGCCCAGGGCAGCTGCTGGGAGTGCGCAGCCCAGGGCTCACCCCGCCAACGACGGGGTGACAGCCCACTGGTCGCTGCTGGTTCATCCGGAGGAGCGGGCCAGTCGCAGCAAGATCGGCGATGCCAACGTCTCGATCCTCCTGGATTCGGCCTAGGCGAAGTGGATGGGGCCAGCGCTCGAGCGCCTGGGGGCGGCGGCGGGCGACGGGCCGCTCTGGGCCTTCGACTGCGGCGAGCCGCCGAAGGAGCTCCGCCGTGCGGCGCAGGCCATCCACGTGCCCAAGCTGGTGCCCTACCAGGCACGGCACTCGGGGCCACCCATCGATGCCGCCCGCGCACTGCGGACGCTGGTGGACGTCAAGAAGAGGGGGCAGTGGCGCAGCGACAAGAGCGTCCTGCGATACGAACGGCACGCACGTCTCGCCGTCGGCCACCGCGAGCACCCGGTCGAGGTCCAGAGGTACGCTGCCGAGCGCGAGCGGCGCGCCGAGGCAATGATCCTCCACGGGCCGGTCACCCCGCTGCCGCCCAGGGGCGCCAGGGCGCGATCGACGCGAACTTCGCGGACACCTTCGCCGGCAAGGGCAGCGTCGCCAAGGCCATCAGGAGGCGCGGTTTCCAGGCGCGCGCGCGGGAGAAGTCCACGGCAGCCGCGGCGATCTGGCCAGGCCGCGCGTCCTTCGGCGCCTCCTGTCGGACATCAGTGCCACAATATATCGCGGCGTGATGCTAGCCCCCCCCTGCTCTTCCTTTTCTTTCGCGAAGGACCGCTCTGCCCCGATCTGCAGTGCGGCGCATGCTTGGGGCCTTCAACAATCCCAGATGTCCCCAGTTGACCTGGGCCAAGCATCAGGTCGGAAATAAGCGCTCGCGAATTACATTGAAAATGATATCGGCGTGTAATTCTGCAGGCACCCCATGGCTTTGGGAGAATCCGCACAGTAGCTACACGTTTAAAACCCAGAAGTCCTTTTCACTCGCGGACAGATCCTACGTCGCTACAGTTGTCTCAGATTTTTGCACGTTCGGCACCAGATGGAGGAGACGGACCCGTTTCCTTCGTCGGCCACCTTCACCCCGATGAGCTCACTAAGTTACAAAGGACTTGCACCGGGCGCGCCGGCATCAGCCCCTCAATCGCGCATTGGCGTCTGCGCTTACGCCCCAGGCCAGGTCAATTTTTCAAGTCTGAGAGCACATCCTGGTTTTGGGTGACCCAGGAAATCTCTACATATAGCTGTAGGCAGAAGTCAGCAGACAATTATCTAAATGCTGATACACGCGAAGACTTGGCGGTGTTCGCGAGAATATAGCAGCGAGTGAAAACATGTCGTTCCTGCGGAGTTCGCCGCTCCCCCGCTTGCAATAGCACGGGGGTGCGTGCGCTTGAATGATGTATAAGCAGCCTCTGACGTTGCCCGCGTGGGCCCCTTCCCGTTTCGGGCGCGAGGCGCCTGGATAATTGCGTTTCGTGGCTCCTGGGGCCTTTGCTCGTGCGTGCTCGCACTGTGTAGGGATGGGCCTTGGCACTCGGCCTTTAGTCAGCTCTCCATGGCTGTTTTTTGTTTGGCCCACGCCGCCAGCCCGAAGCCTTTGTCGTTTAATTACAACCTTCCTTTGATTGTATGCAATGTAGTGTTTGTTGGGGAAATGTTTACATGTAGCTGTAGGCAGCAGTCAACATATAATTATCTAAATGCTGATCCACGCGGCGACTTAGTGGCGCTCACGAGAATATAGCAGCGAGTGAAAACATGTCACTCCTGCGGAGTCCGCCGCCCCCCGCTTCCAACAGCATCTACATGACGGGGAGTGCGTTGTTGAAAAACAACCATCTGATAATGTTAAGCCGTGCCAGAACACAGTTTCTGGGACTCCAAAGCCGCGAATCAACCTGACAGCTGCACCCTGACAGTCGTAAACCGCACTTGAACACCATTCCTAGGACTTCAACGCCGCCGACCAACGTGATTGTCGCGTTCTGGCAGTCCTAAATCGTGCCAGAACATCATTCCTGGGAGTGAAACCTACGAATCCTTAACATGGCTGTCAGTTTTGGGACGAAAGTGTGCGGTGCTAAGGCGAGAGCCACATTCTGAAAAAGGACCCCACCCTCCATCCTTGGGGTTGCTGCCTATGTTTACGACGAGCGCGCGCGGCGCGAAAGCGAGAGCCACGTTAAGAAAGGGCCCGCCTTCAATCGTTGAAGCTGATGCAAATTTTTAAGGCAAATGTGCGCGGCGCGAAAGCGAGAGCCACATTTTGAAAAGAGCTTGCCCTCCATCCTTGAACACGTTGCAAACATGCGCAAAGTGTGACAACGAATACGCCCCGCTAAGGCGAGTGCCAGATTTTGGAAAGGGCCCGACCTCCATTCTTGAAATGGTTGCAAACCTTGAAAACGAATTTGCGACACTAGGGCGAGAGCCACTGTTTGAATACCGCCCGCCCTCTATCTTTGAAGCTGTTGCAGTTTTCAAGCCTCAGGGTCATAAGTGGATGGTGAGGAAGTTTCAGGCTGAACGGCTGACGGCCCGTGTGCTTGTTAACTGAGAACGTAAATAAAACCAACCAAAACAGGCACTCAGGATTTTACGAGGCCGCTTGGGGTCTTCTTGGGAGCCTCTTGGGCGCTTCTTTAGGCCTCCCGCAAGCCTCTTGAGGCGGCGAACTCGAAATGTCGGTTCGTGCTCGCCCTCTGGACTCCCTCTTGGGACGTACCAGCAGCTACCGGGCGGGCGGTGTTGACGCGCGCGTGCACCTCGGCATCGCCCTGTGCAGCAGGCCGCTTGCACCGCCGGTCGGGCTCTTGCCTGGGCGAGCGACATCGCGGAGGCACCCGACAGGTATATGATCCTTAGGACGCGTGTCAGCCCAAGCGTGTGTTTACTTCGTTCGGTTCCGCCGGTAGCGCGCAGCCTGTGTCGACCCTCGTTGCGCCGCCTACGTCGTATTTCAGCGCCTCGATGGACAACTACACGTTGGTGCTAACACACGTTCTGAAGATCATCGAACAGGGGTCCGCGATGCGGTGGGTGTGCGACGCCTGGCCGCGGGTTCCAGCGGGGTCAGCCAGGGTGCTGTTTGTACCAATCGGTGCGAACGCGGAGCAGCGCG
Organism: Prorocentrum cordatum; assembly: GCA_963575745.1. Taxonomy (NCBI): domain Eukaryota; class Dinophyceae; order Prorocentrales; family Prorocentraceae; genus Prorocentrum; species Prorocentrum cordatum. The sequence goes on along the minus strand of CAUYUJ010008691.1, from coordinate 133,704 downwards.
TGCGGCAATTCCTTCGGAAGCCACCTGAGAAGAATCCTCTGCCGCGAGCTCCCTCCTGGCCTCCTGGTCCTTCCCCGAGGGCCTCCCCTTGAGTCTCACCAACCTTGTGTGTGTTGGGGGAGGGGCACAGGGCTCTCTACATGCTTGGCGACAGCGTTCTGCAACAACAGGTTCAGCCCATGAAGGATAAATCACTCACATACCCTACGTATGCTACCTTGTCTGAGCTACCGTCGAGGGCGGCTCACACTGCCAACACACATCTTGGGCACGCGTAAATGATACCCCTGTGTTGGGGCGAGCTCGTTGCAGGAATTTCTCAGGAGGAGGAGGAGGAAGTGTTGAGAAGGAGGAGTAGGACGAGGATGAGGAGAAGACATGATGATGACAATTATTGTGATTGTGATGCTGATGCTATACTGATGCTGATGCTGATGATGATGCTGATGCTAATGATGATGCTGACGCTGATGGTGGCGATGGTCATGGTCATGATGATGCTGATGATGCTGCTGATGATTATGGTGATGATGATCATGATGATCATGATGATGATGATGATGCTGATGATGATGATGATGATGACGATGATGGTGATGATGATGATGACGATGATGATGGATGATTGATGAAGGATGATGATGGCGATGGTGATGATGATGCTGATGATGATTATGATGATGATGAGGATGATGATGATGATGATGCTGATGCTGATGATGATGCTGATGCTGATGCTGATGCTGATGATGATGATGATGGTGGTGGTGACGATGATGATGATGATGATGATGATGATGATGATGATGATGATGATGATGGTGGTGGTGGTGGTGGTGGTGGTGGTGGTGGTGGTGGTGATGATGATGATGGTGGTGGTGGTGGTGACTGAGATGGTTCTCCGCGTGGTCGGTCTCATTTCGCCCAGCCCCACTCCCTATGTCGAAGAGAATTTCCCCGAGTTGGCTTTGCATTACGGATTCTCATTTGCTTGTGGAGAACCAGTGGGTGCGGTCACATATTCGCGCCAGGGTTCCCCGGATTTTCTTGGTCCTGCTTTCTTACAAGGGGGGTCCCAGGGTTCTGTGGTCTTGTTTCTTTACACGGGGGTTCCCCGTGGTTCCTTGGTCTTGGTATGGCTGGTTCCTTCGTTCCTCGATCTCCGTTCCTTGGTACCTTGCTCTTGCTTCCTTGGTTCCTCGGGCTAGGTTCCTTGTTTCATTGGTCTTGGTTCCTTGGTCCTGGTTCCTTGGTTCCTTGGTTCCTTGGTCGTGATTCCTTGTTGCCCTTCACGAAGCGCAAAGGAATCCCAAGCAACGCAAAGCAATGCCACGCAACACCAAGCAATGCCCCGCAATATGCCAAGCAATACGCCAAGCAATATGCTTAACAATGCCACGCAATGCGCACATGCAATAGGAAGTGTTCTACTTGAGGTCGCGCTGGGTTCATCCTTCGTTTTCGTCTCCGTCGCGGCCTTCGCGTCGAGAAGGTACGAGGTGCGAGTATGTGCTGGGTGTTTTGCATACCTTTCGGGGCTTCCAGGTCGTCGCCACAGCTGGATCCGCCTCGAAGTTCTGGACAGAACCCCAGGAAGGGACCCAGGCCGATTTCTAATTTCAAACGCTAAGGAGCCCAACCTAGCCACCACCGTCGCCCTTGGCTCTCGTCCACGTCTGTGTCTTCCTTTTCGGCGTCTTCCTTGTTTGCCCCTTAGTCTCCTCTTCGTCGTCCTCCTCCTCCTCGCCCCCGACCCCTTCCTTCCGGCGGGCCCCTTTCCCGAAAACATCGATGTTTTCAGTCATTGCGGCCCCCGCCCCAAGTAGAAATGTCTTGCCGAATCCCATCACATGTCTTGGCCGTACATCATGCGAGTTGAGTTGTTCTGTATACACGTATACAGTCATTTGTGGAGGCAACCTGAGCAAGGCAGTCTAGCAAAAAGAAATAATGTTTGGCAGAGGGGACGGCGAGTCAGGTGGCGACTTCTACGCACAGCTGACGCGGACCAGGCCGCTGCCGAAGAGCTCTCGGGCCCAGTTGGCGATGACCGTGCAGTCGCTACACCGTCTCGGCGGGGACAGGGGGAGCACGTTTCCGACGCCAGTGGCCTACAGTCATCGCATTGTCGCTCCTAATATGTTTATTGTTATCAGGTTTTTGGGGCGCTTGAGCGCTTGACTCTGCCCCTGTGTCATACTATCGTTGGCGCCTCTTCTCGGGTTACACACCCCTTCAGGAGTGCCAGCGAGCAGCACCCGACATGGGCGGAGCTCGACCTGTAGCAAAGAAGCCAGGGCTCGCCAAGAGCTTCGAGACCGATTCGCCAGCATCAACGCGCAAATGGCAGGGCAAGCAGAATGCGGCCTGTAGCAGTGTCAAGCTGCTTGTGGCAAGTCCCGCCAAAGTGCCAGCACAGCATTCTTGGGGCAATGTTGCAGGCCTCCTAGGCCATCTTCAGCTGGTGGAAGCTTGGAAACGTGAGAATCCAACAATGAAACAAATTATGAACAACAATGTGTTTGGGCATCGTCGGGCCCTCCGGAGCCTCCTCTTGGAGCCTTCTTGAGCCGTCATTGGGGCCTCTGTAAGCTATCGTAAGGCCATCTCGGGCCGTCATGGGGCTATCTTGGGCCCTCTTGGAGCCGTCTGTGATTAGCTGTCTGTGTGACTGTCCTGGGCCTTCATGAAAGCCTTGGAGAGCTCCAGGATGTCACCATGGCCGCCCAGGGACCCCCAGGAGATCCCAGGAGTAGGGGCGGTGCACGCAGGTGGGTGCGAGTTGACGGGCCATCTTGCGGCGATCCCGGAGGCTTCGGGGCCGTCTGGAGCGAATGGGAGTCCAGAAACGTGAGAATCACAAAATCAAACAAAAAAGAGAACGTTTGGTTTTTGCTTCCTCGGGCCCCTTCTTGGGGCCTTCTGGAGCCGTCATGCGGCCTCTTGGAGCCATCGTGAGGCCATCTTGGGGCGTCTTGGCTATGTTGGGCCACCTTGGATCCAGTTTCGTCCGTCTTGGAGCTATCTTGGGCCATCTTGGCGGCCTGGATGGCTTTTCTGGGCCGTCGTGGAAGACATCGGGGGCCTCGGGGCAGCGCCATGGCCGCCCAGGATCCTTCGGGAGGGAGGGCGGTGCACGCGCCACTCTGTGAGGAGAGGGAGGGGTCCCTCGGAGGACTGCAGACACCCTGCCAGGCAGCACTTGACAGTCAACGTCCCAGGAGCCACGGTGGCGGAGCTGCGCGTCCGTTGCACGAGGTGTGTCGTGCCGAAGGGTACGGCGTGCCGGTCGAGAGCGCGCGACGAAGGCCGCGCATACAGCGCCCTCTGCCTGCCCCCCGGGTAATAAATGGATATGTTCGGGTGGCAGGCGGGGGCGGTGGTGGCAGCATCCTTGGCAGTCGCCGTAACAAGGGCTTTCACCTTGCCCTTGTTGGCGAGGTCGGGCACGAGGGCGAGGGCGAGGATGAAGCCAGTGGTGATGAGGGTGATGATGGTGAAGCTGATGACGGTAGTTGTGTATAGGATGATGGGGATGTTGATGCTGATGCGAAGGAGGGTGGAGGAGGAGGAGGAGGAGGAGGAGGAGGAGGAGGAGGAGCAGAGAGGAGGAGCAGGAGCAGGAGCAGGAGCAGGAGCAGGAGCAGGAGCAGGGGGAGGAGGAAGAGGAGGGGGAGGGAGAGGGGGAGGGGGAGGGGGGGTAGGAGCAGGAGCAGGAGGAAGAGCAGGAGGAGGAGGAGGAGGAGGAGGCTGGGGAGTAAGAGGAGGCGGAGGAGGAAAGGACGAGGAGGAGGAATTAGTGAAGGGAGGAGCAGAAGGAGAGGAGGGAGGAGCAGAAAGAGGAGGTGACGCACAGGGCGCGGCAGGGGTCAGAGGTGGAAGAGGGAACTCAGCACTTCAATGAATCTGGCGGGACCCCACCTGTAATGTTTCTCTTCTGACAGGAGGCGGCAGGCAGATTGTACGCAAAATGAGCGGGCAAGCTAAAGGTAACCCCACGAATTTTTATTTCAGATTATTCCGTTCAATGCCCTGCGCAACGCAATGGAAAAGGAATGCGATGCATCGCAAACCCCTTCAGTGCTTTGGTAAGCACTTTCCCAAACTCTCCGTTAACATGCTAGTCACGATCAGTCACGCAATGCACACCGGTTTAAAGTAACGAAGCGCAGTGCTATGTTGCACAATGCCCTACGACACAGTTCAAACCAGTGAAAGGCTATGCAACGCAATGCATTGCAATGTTGTGTCAAGCAATGGAACTGCAAAGTACTGCAAGGCGTGCAACGCAATGATCATTCAATGCGATGCACTGCATTGCATCGCAAACAAATTCAGAGCTACGCAATGCACTGGAACACAATGCATCGCAATGTAAAATGGTGCAACGCAGTGAGGTGCAACTCGATACAACGCAGAGAACATGCAGTGGCAATGATATGCTGTGCAAAGCAATTCAAAGCAAATCCGTGCACTGCAATGCAAGGAAATGCAACGAACATTGTTAGTCAGCGTGGACCCCAAACTGTGTGCGTCTAGCCATATATGTGGTGCTATCGAAGATGCCTACGGCGAATTACCGCCGCCCCCCGCCTTCTAGAATCGCCCATGTGGCCGAGCGTTGTGGCAAGAGCTCCGCCAAGCTATCGGACTATGCGTTCCCCCAACCGTTGTGGAAACCCTTCGGGGAACATTTGGGGGAGGATGGTGGGGAAAATCAGGAGGAAGCGGAGGAGGAGGTGGAGGAGGAGGAGAAGGAGGGGGCATGTTGGGAGCCTCTGGGGACATTCTTGGGGCCTCCTGGGAGCTTCCTGGGAGCCTCTTGGAGGCACCTTGGGGGCCTCCTTGGGCCTCTTGGGAGCCTTTGGGGGCTTTTCGTGGACCTCTGTGGCCGTCTTGGTGGGCTCCTGGCCCGTCTGACGCCGTCGGAAGTTGTCTTTGGGGCCTCTCTGGGCCGATTTGGGGCCCGCTTGGGGTGCTCCGACGCCGTCTTGGAGGCCCTCTTGGGCGTCTTGGAGGCCTCTTGGGGCCGTCTTGGGGCCCTCTTGGGCCCGTCTTGGGGGCCTCTTGGACCGCTCGGCCATCATGAAGGCTTCTTGGGCGATCTTGGGGCGATCCTTAGAGGCTTTTGGGCCGTCTCGGGCCGTCGGTAGGCCGAAAAGAAGCAAATGCCAAACTATTTCGAAAACCTGCGGCAAATCAATGATCTTGGCCTCTTCAGGCCTTCGTGGAGGCCCTCTTGGAGGCCTCTTGGGCAGTCTTGGGCCATCTTACGGCCATCTTCGGCCGTCTTGGTGGGCTCCTGGCCCGTCTGACGCCGTCGGAAGCCGTTTGGAAAGCCTCTCTGGGCCGACTTGGGGCCCTCTTGGAATGCTCCAGGGCCGTCTTGGAAACTGTCTTGGGCCTTCCTGTAGGCCCTCTTGGGCCGTCTTGGGGCCGTCTTGGGGGCCTCGTGGGCAGTTTTGGGGCAATCTTGGAGGCCTCTTGGGCGATCTTGGGGAGCTCTGGGGCCGTCTCGGGCCGTCGGAAGTCCGAAAAGAAACATATGCCAAAATCTTTCAAAACCACTGAAAAATCACTGGTTTTGGCCTCTTCGGGCCTTCCTGGAGGCCCTCTTGGAGGCCTCTTGGGCCGTCTTGGGCCATCTTAGAGCCATCTTGGGCCGTCTTGGTGGGTTCTTGGCCCGTCTGACGCCGTCTTGGAGACCATTTTGGCCGTCTTCAAGGAATCTTGGAGACCATCTCGGGCCATCTTGGCTATCTTCGAGGCCATCTTGGCCGTCTTGGGGGCCTCTTGGGCCGTCATGGGGCCATCTTGGAGGCCTCTTGGGTGATCTTGGGCCGACCTTGGGGGCGTCTTGGCCCGTCTTGGGCCGACGGAAAGCCCAAAAGGCGCCAATTCCAAAATCCTTCAAAAACCAAAGGAAAAACAAAGATTTTGGCCTCGTCGGGCCTTCCTGGAGGACATCTTGGAGGCCTCTTGGGCCGTATTGGCGGCCACTTGGTGGCCTTTTGGGCCGTTTTGGGCCATCTTGAGGCCATTTTGAGGCCATCTTAGGCCGTGTTGAGCGCATCTTGGCCCGTCTTGGAGGCATCTTGGGGCCATCTTAGCCGTCTTGGAGGCCGTTTTGGATGCATCTTGGAGGCCATCTTGGGCCGTCTTGGAGCCGTCTTGGCCAGGAAAACCGTTTGCAACCACCTCTTGTGGGGCTTTCCAGGCCTTTCCGGGACCCTGGCGGGCTGGGCCGGAGCCCCAGGGAGAGTTCTTTTGGAAAAACAACCAAAAGCGAAAGGGTTCAGCACTCCAGGCGCCCTTGTGATGAATCCACAGGGGGCAACGAATCGAGTGGCCTTCGGCCCATCCCGCCACCATGCCTGGGTTGTGGGTTAGAGGCCTCTCGGATGTTCGTTGGGGTATCGTGGGAGGCCTCTTGGGGGTCTCTTGCGTGCAGTTTTGAGGCCTCCTGAGAGCCGTTTGGGGGCCTCTTGGGGCCTCGTTTTGACCCTTTTCTCTTGGGAGCCTCGTGGGGCCTCCTAGGGGCATCTTGGGCGCTTCTTGGGGCCTCTTGGAGACCTCTTGGGGCCTTCTGGGAGCTTCTTGGGCCGGAAGGCTTGAATTATCGGTTCGTGTTCGCCTTTTGGAGCAGTCTTGAAGCTCTCTTGGGCCGTCCTGGGCACCTTTTGGGCCGTCTTGGGGCCCTCTTGGGCCGTCTTGGGGCCCTCTTGGGGGCCTATTGGGCCGTCTTGGGGGCTCCTGGGGCGATCTTGGAGCGTCGGAAGTCCGAAAACGCGAGAACGCAAGGAAAATAAGCGATGGTTGCATCCTGGGGCCATCTTGGAAGTTCTCGTGGAGCGTTCTTGGGGCTTCTGTGGGGCCTCCTGGGCCATCTTGGGCGTCTTGGAGCGCTCTTGGGTCGTCTTGGAAGGCCTCTCGGACCCTCTTGGGTGCTTCTTGGGGCCCTCTTGTACCGTTTTGGGGCCCTCGTGTGAATAAAGCATGAGCAGCGAGTGCGCATGCTTTGAGCCAAATTAGAAGGGCAGCGCCCTGCGAATGAGGGGAAGAGCATCGAGTGTGCATGCTTTGAGGCAAATTAGCAGAGCGCTGCTCTGCTAGTTTGAGCCCGATAAGTCCGAGAATTTGGGGCTCCAGCCCCTAGAATATTAGAACACAGGACTCAGGACCGAGAACACATGAGGACCTGATGAATGCTCTCTTCGCGTCTCGCGGCAGGGTGACGGATCTATGTGGAGCAATGTATGTGGTGCAATCGGTGCGCAGTCGATGTGGGTGCTATATGTGGTACACTATATGTGGATCAACCTATGTGGCGCTAACTATTCGGAGCAATCTATGTGGTGCACTATGTGTGGGCCAACCTATGTGATACAATCAAGTTGATGCGAGCAGTATATCTGGTGCAATATATGTGGTGCATTTTTTCACAAACGAGTTGACACACCCCATGCTCGCGCAAACATCCCACCTGCCCACCTGCAATTTGGCTTGCAAAACCCATGCGGTGGCGATTGCGATGAGTGCTTGGCGTTGGCTGGTGCCGCGCCAACCCAAGCACGGGCGCGCAGCGGCCAGCTAGCTTGGCGCGACCGACACGGCCGCGATGGCGCTGACCGTTGGGCGCATCCCAGCGGGCACTTCGGTGCGAGTCGGCGACTTGGGCGGACGCGGTATCATGCCAACGTCGACAACGGTAGACACGATGATGATAGTAGCGATGTTGGTAACGATGTTGACAGTGACGACGGCACGGCCACTGACGCAGCCGATGCTGATCAGGCCGACGACGATGACGGCGTCCCCGCGTCAGTGATGAAGGTTTTAGAAGGAGTTCGACATGCGCGCGCGGCCGACGCGCGAAAGTGGCCCGCATGGTGTTATTCGGCACGGATCGTGCTCACCTCAGCACGCGCGCAAGGCGCGCGAATGATTTCGGCATGCGGCGCGAGAGGCCTGTTTGGCAGAATTCCGTGACAACGTTCAAGACCTATGGCTATCCTCTGGTTTCGCAAGAGCGCAGGCTATTTTGAAAATTGATGTTGCGAAACCATGTGCTGTGAACTGATTTCGGGACATTCGGTTTTGAAATCACTACGAAACCGAAGCTTGTTGACTGACTCCGGCATGCGCGCGCGACGACGCGCGCGCGCCCTTCGTCCCATTTGTTGCCAGGGATTCTTGCGACGGCACGCACGCAAGGGCGTTCGAACGACTTCTGCATGCGCCCGCGCGCAAAGCCCGCTTGGTGACATTTGACGAAACCGTTGACACAACTGCTGGGTTTTCTTACGAATTCGCAAAAGCGCGAGCGCAACTTTTTTGGGGGGGAATCCGCGTTGCGAGACCAGGTTTTTTATAGATGGTTTGGACACTCGATTTTGAAATCTTTACGAAACCCGAAGTTTTTGAAGGATTGCGGCTCGCGCGCGCGACGACGCGCGCGTTTGCATTTCGTTGTTGCTTCGTTCTGTTATGGGTTATTGAAAACTTGTGGCTTTTGATAAACGAGCGCGCGCGCATAGCATTTGGTGCACCGGATGGCGGGGGGGATCGATACGGTTCGGCTGGGATGGTACGACTTCGTATTAAGGATGGACGATGGGGCTGAATCGCATGTAACTTGCAATACGACAAGGGGAACGGGTAATCCCAGGGGGGTCGAGTTCCCCTTTGGGGGAACAAGAATATATGTAGTTTAATTGACTACCCTGCACCGCGCTTGACCACCTCCACTGCTCGCGCAAACATCCCACCCGCCAACCCGCAACCTGGTTAGCAAAACCCATGCGGCGGCGATTGCGACGAGTGTTTGGCGTTGGCTGGTGCATTTCTGCGGCCGCGCCAGCCCGCGCATGCGCGCGCGCAGCGGCCAGCTAGCCTGGCGCGACCGACGCGGCCGCGGTGGCGCTGACCGCTGGGCACATCCCACTGGGCATTTCAGTGCGAGTCGGCGACTTGGGCGGGCGCGGTATCATGCCAATGCCGACAAACGGTAGACACGATGATGATAGTAGCGATCTTGGTGACGATGCTGACCGCGCCAACCCAAGCACGCGCGCACGCGCAGCGGCCAGCTGGTTTGGCGCGACCGACCCGCGGCGGCGCTGATCGCTGTGTAAATCCCAGCGGGCATTTCAGCGCGAGTCGACGACTTGGGCGGGCGCGGTATCATGGTAACGTCGACAACGGTAGACGCGATGATACTAATAGCGATGTTGGCGGCGATGTTGACAACGACGACGGCGCGGCCAGCGAGGGCGCCGATGTTGATCAGGCCGACGACGATGACGGCGTCGTCGCGTCGGTGATGAAGGTTTTGGAAAGAGTTCGACTTGCGCGCGCGGCCGACGCAAGAGAGTGGGCCGCGTGGTGTTATTTGACACCGATCGTGCCTCCCCCCCAGCACGCGCGCAAGGGCGCGCGAACGATTTCGGCGCGCGGCGCCAGACGCCCGTTTGGCCGAATTCCATGAAGTTGTTGAAAACTTATGGGTTTCCCAAGGCCTCAGCAAAAGCGCGAAAGCACGTTACAAAAAACTGATGTTGCGAAACCAATTTTTTTATGTGTACGTTGGACACTCGATCTTGCAATCGCTACGAAACCGGAGGTGTTTGAACGATTCGGGCGTGCGCGTGCGACGACGCGCACGCGCTTTTCGTCCCATTCTTTGCAAAAAAAGGTTTTCGAGACGGCACGCGCGCAAAGGCGTTCGAACGATTTCGACATGCGCGCGCGGAACCCGTTTGGTAACATTTTCGGGGATTCTGAAAGCTGATTGTTTTCACGAATTCGCAAGAGCACAGTCGCAAGTTTGTTTTGAAAACCTGTGTTGCGAAACCCTGTGCTTTATCATTGTATATATATACATAGAGAGAGAGAGAGAGAGAGAGATCGTCGTCGTCGTCGTCGTCGGAGGAGGAGGAGGAGGAGCAAGAGGAGGAGCAGGAGCAGGAGCAGGAACAGGAGCAGGAGCAGGAGGAGGAGGAGGAGGAGGAGGAGGAGGAAGGGGAGGACCAGAGTAAATCCAAGCGGCGACAACTATCGAATGGCCTTCGGCCCATCCCGCCACCGTGCCAGGCTTGCGGGTCGGAGTTCTCGGGGATGCTCCTTGGGGTCTCTTCGGAACGCCTTCGGGGGCTTGGGGGCAGTTTCGGGTGCCTCTTGGGAGCATTTTGGGGCTTCCTGGGGGCCTCCTGGGGCCTCCTGGGGGCCCCTCGGGGCCGATGGTTCGAAATGACCGTTCGGGCTCTCCATCTGGGACCGCTTTGGGAGCCGTCTTTGGGCCAATTTAGGCCTTCTTGGGCGCCTTCTTGGGCGCTTCTTGGTCCGTATTGGGGCCCTATTAGGGGCATCTGGGGCCGTTTGGGGGTAATCTTGGGGGCCTCCTGGGCCGTCTTGGAGCGTCGGGAAGCCGAAAAGGCGAGAGCGCCAAAATCCTTCAAGATTTGGTCACACATCTGCAGAGAGGTCACGCGAGATCCCTATTTCGAAAGCGACTGCTCCAGGCGCGCCAATGTCGCCACCTGAGCTGCGCCCACGAGCGGAGGGCTTTCCGTCCCTGCTCTTTGATTTGTTTCCGCTTGTTGCGGATGGGTCGGGGTACTTCCTCGACGACGTAGAAGGATCGGGGAAGCGTAAGACTCGAATTCGCCGGAGCTCGGGTTTGCCCACGCTTTTCGACGAGGCCGTCCTGGATTTTCACGGCCCAGCTTTCGTGGGATGTCTGCAGCGGGAGCTCGCGTCAAATTTCAGACTAGGTCTCGTTATTTTCCTGAAGGACCCGTCAGGCCAACCCGACTCACCTGGACCCGCCTTCCTGGCCAAGTCAAGAGGGCGTGGCCTATACACCATTGCTGGGTTCAGGACGGGCCTGGCCAGGGAACGGTGGATACGTTCAGATTTCGTCGCCCCACGGAGCAGGCGGGGGAGCAGGCGGGGGATGAGGAGAGAGAGGAGGAGGGGGGACGGTGGAGGAGCGAGGATCCGGGGTGCAAGGGGGCGGGCGAGGCCTCACGGGCGTCGCCTGGCACCTGTTCGACAGGCTGGCGGCGGACGAGCTGCAAGCCAGCGGGGAGGCGTACAGCAACTGGCTGTTCATCTGCGGGGACACGGGCGACTCGAGCCGGGAGGCCCACCTCGGCTCATCAGTACTATCATCACCGTCAGCATCACGTCATTTGTGCATCATCATCATAATCAACAGCAGCAGCAACAGCATCAGCATCATCATCATCAGCAGCAGCAGCATCATTATCAGTATCATCATAAGCTCTTTATCAACGCCAACAGCATCATTATCAACATCATCACAACATCAGCAGCGTCGTCGTTATCACCACCATTACCATCACCATCACCATCACAATAATCATCATCATGATCATCATCATCACAATCATCAGCGTCACCGGTATCAGTATCAGTATCGTCATCAGCATCAGCATCAGCATTCTCTGCACCATCATCATTTCCTTACCAACTTCTACAGCATCATTATTATCATCATCACAACATCAGCAGTGTCCTCGTCGTCATCACCATCACCACCATTACCATCACCATCACCGTCACAATAATCAGCATCATCATGAACATCATCATCACAATCAGCATCGTCACCGGTATCAGTATCAGTATCAGAACCAGTATCAGTATCAGTATAGTCATCATCATCAGCATCATCATCATCATCATCGTCATCGTCATCATCGTTATCGTCATCGTCATCAGCATCATCATCAGCAGCATCATCGTCATCGTCATCGTCGTCGTCATCAGCATCGTCGTCGTCGTCATCGTCATCAGCATCATCATGATCATCCTTTTCGGCATCTTTCTCCTCTCCTCCTCCTCCTCCTCCTCCTCCTCGCCTGCGCCCCCTTCCTCCTCATCCTTCTCTAACTCCTTCTCTTGCTCCTTCTCCTCCCTCACTCACTCCTTCTCCAGAGCATCTGGAGACCTCCTCCTCCTCCTCCTCCTCCTCCTCCTAGTTGCGCTGCACGAGCATAGGCTAGCGAGAGCCGCCGCGTCTATGGAGGCGTTCGCCATCAACAACACAAACAAGTCGGAACGCAACACACGCTCGGCTCGAGGTTGGCTTACCGATGCCCCAGGTGCTATCAATGCCACATGCTGCTGTTGCTGCGGATGCCAGGAGGGAAGGAGGCGAGGAGACAGAGAGAAGTGGTCATGTGCAGTACGGCAGCAGGCCAGTGCCTCCTCCAGTTGGATGTCGCAGTGCCTGGAGGGAGGCGCTTGCGCATCTACGCTGGAGGCGCAAGCAACGACGTCCTGAGCTACAGTCAAGACGCTGAAACAAGAACCACTTCGGGCCCAGGAGGGGCTCTAGTTTCCCAGCCGTTCCTCAGAGATCTAGGTCGGGGAACCTATGCGAAGCCGAGGCTTGCCGTGGCCGGAAGAGCTCCTTCGTTCCTTACTCGGCGTTCCGTGTGGGACCAGAACGATTGTGGTTGGGCTCTTCCTCCACCTCTTCCACCCTCGACTGATACACCGATACACCGACCTCCCAGCGTAAGCAGTGTGCAACGAAGGCAGCGCCGTTGAAGCACTTCTGCCGTAGCCTTTGGCCCTGGCCCTATGACTGAGGAGGGGCCATGCACTCGAATTCGTGTTGGCGGAGCGCAGAGGTGGGGCAGGAGGAGGGGGAAGGCTTCTTAGAAGGAGGCTGCGCCTCCTTACATTTCGCGCCGTCCTTACATTTTTAGACGGCCGCGCCTTCTAAGACGCAGCCTCCTTCTAAGAAGCCTGCACCTCTCCCCCTGCCCTCTCTGCGAGTGGCCGATGGTGGTCAAGCAGTACACGAGTGAGGTGACGAATCGGAGGGCGACATGCCAGGTGGCGTGCCCTCGCCGAGAGAATGGAGCTGTGACGCGAGGACGAGCCCGTGTAACGATTGCCCTTGCGTAATTGTTCCAGGAGGGCAAGCGTTACGCAGGCTGTTCCGCGTCGAGGGCACTGATTATCCCACTGTTACATAGGGGTGAGCAGTGCCCGCGCCGCAGAACGAGAGATTCGATTGAACCTCGATGACTATCGCAGCTAATCTGATGTTAATGATCGCAGTGAAGAGAAGAATGGAGACGAGCAACCAGAAATGATGATGTGAAACATGAGGTCGCTGCTCTTATACTTTTTGAATTCGTCCGCCGAATAAGGGTCGAGTGCAGCAGCGAGGCGAGCGGCTCCTTGCCTCCCTCAGTTTCCCTCCCTCCTCTCCCCTCCTTTCCTCCTCGTCCTCCTTCTCCCTTCTCTCCTCGTCCTCCATTGCTTTCCCTTCTAGATAGCTCCTCCCTATTGCACCCCCGGACGTGTCGGTAGGGCGGGCCAAACTTTTCGCTTGAGTTTTAGTCACCATGTATGATCCATAAGTTTGAAATTTCAACGTTGCAAGGCTGGAGGGCGGTTGGTTTTTTAACTGCGGCTCCCGCCTTAGCTCAAGGGAGCAAACACCACCCGGACCCGATACTTGGCGGTTGCTAAACGGCCTTGGGCGTTTACTAAAACATTCTTGCCTTGTCTGATTCCTTCTTTGGGTGCGTTTACTAGACGGCTTTGCGTGTCGGGGTGATTCTTATGCGGGTGGATGTTTTGCCCTCTATTAGCGCCGCGCACATTCGTTTCAAAAGGTTGCAGCAGCTTCCAGGATGGAGGGCGCCCAGCTTTCAAAGTGTGGCTTTCGCCCTGGCGCCGCGCACATTCGTTTTCAAGGTTTGCAACAGCTTCAAGGATGGAGGGCGGGCGATCTCTAAAATATAGCTCTCGCCTCAGCGCCGCGCACGTTCGTCGTAAAAGTGTGCAGCCGATTCAAGGATGGAGGGGGGGTCCTTTTCAAACTGTAGTTGCCGCCTCAGCGCCGCGCACATTCGATTCAAACGTTGGCAACAGTTTCACTGATCCGTATTGTGTAAGCCCCACGAATGTTGTATGTCCACGGTTTAGGAGGGTCAGGGTGCAACAGTCGCGTTGATTCGTAGTGTTTCTTTCCCAGGACAGGTGTTTTGGTACGATTTCGAAGAATCAAGACGCAACAGTTAGGTTGATTCGCGGTGTCGATGTCACAGGAATGGTGTTATGATGCGTATTTCTTTGTCCGAACACGGAATTCACGTTGATTCGCGGCGTTGACGTCCCAGGAATGGTTCGCACGATTGAGGATTCTCAGACGGGTGTTTTTTCAATGGGGCACCTCCAGCAATGAAAATAAGTTCTTGTTTTGGCCTTGTGAAGAGGGAATTGTGAGGGAAGGCTTACTGCAACATCGCTGATGCGTCTTAGGTTTACACTGGTCCTCCTCCTCCTCCTCCTCCTCCTCCTCCACCTCCTCCTCCTCCTCCTCCTCCTCCTCCTCCGCTTCCTTCTCCCTCCTCCAGTAACACCGTGGCTGGTCGCGTCATCCTTCCTCGTCTTCCTCCCTCCTCCGCCCCCCTCCCCCTCCCCTTCCTCCCCCCTCTCTTCCCTCCCTCCTCCCCTTTTCTCCCTCCACCTCCCTCCCTCGCCTCCTCCGTCCCCTCCTCCGCCCCCCTGCTCCCCTCCTCTCCTCCCTCCGTCCTCCCCTTCCTGGGAGAGCTTCCCCCCCCCCCCCCGCGGCTGTGGCGGCGGGTGTCCGAGAGGTCGCCGTCTGGGAGCACATGGCGAGGGTCGGGCACACGCGCGGCGTCCAGGCCGCGGTCTGGAACTGCGCGGTGCTGAGGACGCGGCGATGCGGGGGGGGGGGGGGGAATTCCGCCGCCCGCTTCCTCCTCCTCCTCCTCCTCCTCCTCCTCCTCCTCCTCCTCCTCCTCTCCTCCTCCTCCTCCTCCCTCCTCCTCCTCCTCCTCCTCCTCCTCCTCCTCCTCCTCCTCCTCCTCCTCCTCCTTCCTCCTCCCCCCCTCAGACCCGTGCGTTGTCATTTGTTCGCACGGGTTTCTGTCGCCCAGCTTCGGGCCCCAGGGCCCTCACGGATCGAGCCAGCGCGGTGAATGCCGCAGCAAGATGGGGCCCGGGGCTCCAGTGGTAAGTTTGCGATGTCGCATGTGTGTTGCAACGTTAGATCAGAGGGTCCTCTTCCTCCTCCTCCTCCTCCTCCTCCTCCTCCTCCTTCTCCTCCTCTTTTTTTGTCCTCCTCTTGCCTTCCTGGCCTCCAGAACCTCCCCCCCTCCCTTGATTCCTCCTGCTATCGGGAAGAGGACGATCGAGGACCGAGGTGTTTTGGTGCTCGAGGACAAGGAGGATCGAGGCAGGGAGCGGAGCGGCGCCTCTGTTGGACTTGTGAATGCATATTGTGTGTTTTACCCCTCGATATTGGCGCACGTTTATTTTCAGCGGTATCTCCGCTGGGTTTCGGGGGCCCTCAGTTCCCTCCTGGGCCTCCCCCCGCTCCTCTCCTGCCTTCCCTTGTCCCCCCGAGGTGCGAGAAGAGGATCAGGTTTTACTCTTCGACTCGAGCATTCTTGGCTCGCGAGGCGTTGGTCGAAAGAGCGCGCCGGCGCGTGCGTATCTAAAGCAACTCGGCCACTTTCCCAGGCGAGCCGAGGCATATTTCACTGAGGGTTTTTCTTGGTCCAGTGATCATCCTGTCCCCTGATCCACATGGATCCCATGCGCATCCACATCTCGTCATCGCAGGCCAGCGTTCCCCAGCCCCCATCTCGTCATCGAGGCGGGGGACGGGGAGGATCGAGGATCGCTGCAGTGGTGGAGTCGTGGCGGCGGCGGCGGCGGCCCCCCATCGGAGGAGCCTGGCGCTGGGCGACACGCGGCGCGCCGCGCTCGCACTGCAGGCCATCGACGCCGCGGGGCTGTCCACGCCCATGTCGGAGCACCTGCGGCAGCGGGCCGGTGCGCCCGCGCCGCGCGGTGCGGTGGGCGAGGCCTCGTCGTCGTTGTCGTCGCCGTCCTCCTCCCCCTCCTCCCCTTCTCCCTCTCCCTCTTTCCTCCTCCTTGCTCCTCCTCCTCCTTGCTCCTCCTCCGCCTCCTCCTTCGCGGGCGGGGCCTCCAGCGGCCCTCCGGCGGCCCCCGCGGCGGCGTTCCCAGCGCGGCGCGGAGCGCCTCGAGTCGTGCAGGCACTGGCTTTTCGGAGCCGCCTCGGCGGGCCGAGGGGCCCAGGCGTGCAGCAGGGCGGGCGGTCAGTCTCGTTTCACTGATCCCCACCAACTCCTTCTCTTCGATCCGGACCAAAGCAGCAGCGGCTTTGGACAGGTGTCCAAAGCAGCAGCAGCGGCTGCTGCTGCTGCTGCTGCTGCTGCTGCTGCTTCGGACCTGTGCCCCTGGAGAAGGAGGAGGCTGCTTTGGACCCCTGTCCCCACCCCCATCCATACCCCCACCAACTCAGCACCCCAATTTCTGGGACATACCCATGGAGCATGGAGCCGCGAAGGAGACGCCCCACGTCCCCATCTGGGCTCGTGAATCAACCAGTGGGGCCCACGCCACGCCCACGGGGCCTCTGTGCAACATCACCGTGCCTGGCCAGGGCCACCTCAGGCCCTGGCATGATGTTGCCGCCCTCCTGGCCTAGGCCACGAGGATCCTACGCACCATCCTGGGGCCCAGAATGAGCCCAGCCAGGCACGGTGGCGGTGTATCGATGCTTTCCGCGTGCAGCACGGCGAGGGGGCGGGGCTGCGTGGGCACCAGCCGCCCCCACGATGTCCGCTCCTGTGCCTTCCGGGAAGCACCAACATGGGTCAAGGCGCGCAGAGCGACGGGCCCCGCTTCCGTACAAAAGAAAGCGCGCACCGTCGCCAAATTTGGCAGCGTTGGCTTCATGCTTCGTCCTGGTTTGGCGTGCACCCGATTCCTGGTCTGGCTTGTGTGCCGCCAGTGCGCTTCTCTTCCGTCGCAGAACTCCCGTGGTTCCCTGACCCTCCCAAACTTCTGCGGCAACTCGCGGGAGCCTCCCATGTCACCTTGCTGGCTCTTGCGAATCGACGCCCACCGACGCCAATCGACGCTGACCTACGCCACAGCCTCTAGTGTGCTTCTCTCCGACGAGCTGCCAACCGACGAGCTGCCAATCGCGCACTCTTCCGCATGCACGGGTGGTTTGCTTCGCGGCGGCGCGGCGGCGGCTCGGATGGTGTGCTTTCTTCCGGGTGCAGCAGGATACCCCGTCGGAGATCTCGGTGTTCGGCGGCCGGCGGCCAAGGTATTCCAGCGCTTTCGGCCCGCCTTGGGCCCCGTAGAGGCTTCCAGAGGCTCCATCATCCGTTCCCTCCTTACTTCGCTCCTCCCTATTCCGCCCCTCTTTCCTCTCTCATCTCTTTCTCCCTCCCTTCTTCCTCCTCACCCCTCCCTCCATCCCTCCTACTTTCTCTCAGTTCCCCCCTCCCCCGTCCCTACTCCCTGTTCCTCCTCGACCTCCTCCTCATCCTCCACCTTATCCTCCCTCTTCCTCCTGTAGCGTTGTGATGTATTTGCGTTCGCGTGACAAGATGTAGAAGTTCTGGGAACAGCAATATGGTTAACTGGATTGGCCGTGGTTTGCTTCGGCGCTTGATAATGCAACGCTAGGTGTAGCGAAGTCGTTGACCAGGTGTCACACGATCAGCAGATCCGAGCTTCAGCGGCAGTACTTACTATGTACTTGTACTCAATACTGGCTTCAATGCTGAGCAAAACGTCGATTGTTGCTGCGAAGGTGTACCTGGGGTGGGAGGATGATTTAATTATGTTCCGCACGTCTTCGGCATGGAGATCGGGCGCTTCCAAATTCAATGAGATATCCAGCAGGGGCACTGTTTGCCATGTGTCTGGCTCAACTTGATCGTGACGCAGGCTTTACCGCAGGCCGCTGACATGTTGCAGCGCTTCGGACAAGGGGGAACAGTTCGCCAAACGGTCCCGACTCGTTGCCCTAATTGACGTCTTTGGCCAGAGGGGCTTGCAGATTGCAGCTCAACTTGTTGAAGTAAAAGGTACAAACGAACTATATAAGTTGCAGTCGACAGGGCGGCATCACGATGGAAGAGGGCTCCTTACACCGTCTGTTGCCGTTGGAGGTGTGGTGTGTTGCGGTTCCACTGGGCGGCATCCTCCTGCAGGAGATGCACCACACACTCACGGCCCGCACGGCGGAATTTCTGGACCGCCAAAAGACGATCGTTCAATTCGTCTGCACACAGAGGAGGCTCCAGCGCCGGGACTCGCCAATCGGTGGGCACGGTGCGCGGGCGTGGGCTCTCCGTGTCTGCGAACGGCACGCTCTCGAGAAGGGCGCACGGTGAGGTCAAGAGGTTGTGGGGGGCATGCGAGGGACTAGGGGGCCACTTGCGAGCCCTACCCCTACCCCCATGATTTCTGAGGGGCGTAGGGGCACGGTTCGCATGTTGCCCCCTTCGGACGATGACAATTTTGCAGCGACACCGATGCTTGGCCAGGCCCATCTTGAGCCCAAGATCGGCGTTGCATGCCATCCTGGCCAGGCCAGGAAGACGTGTGCAACCTTGCTGTGCCCACGACTGGCCTGCCCCCAGCGGGTGCCCGTGCATGCGGCCAGGAACTCTTGCCTCCGCCTCCGCCTCCGGGTATTACGTACGCCGCGAGCGACGCCCGGGCCCTCAGGGAGAAACCGGGCCTGACCTGGGATCTGACAGGGGGGCGAATATCATCTTGGCACATACACGACGCAGCCACAAGGTAACCACCCCGACCCCGAACACACATGCCCAGCGTGTCGCTCCGCCACTTCTGCCGTCACCACGACAGGCCCCAGGGGCGAGCTCCAGCGTGGTGCCGAGAGCGGCGAGCCGGGCCTCGCTTGGGCGCGGGCCCGCCGCGGGAGCCGGCCTCTCTGCCCGGACGCCGCGTCACAGCCATGGGGCGCGAAGGCGATCGCGCCCCGCGCGCGCGCGGCCTGAGCCCTGAGCGGCTGCCCTTCTCCGGGCTGGCCGCGCGGGGGCGCGGGGGCGCGAGGATGGCCGCGCATCGCGGGGCGCGAGGCGCGGAGCCGGGTGGCCGGGGTGAGCCCGGGGCGGCCCGGCGTTCTCGGCACGGCGGTTGCAGATCGTGGCAGGGCCAGTGCTGCGGGCGCAGGGCCGTCCTTCTGCGGCTTCGGTGCGCCCTGCGCGGGCCTCCTCCCGGAGGTGCCGGGTCCATGATCCGCATCCCTCCTCCTCCCATCCTTCGTTTCCGCCCCATTTTTCCCCCCATCCCTCCCATCCCATCCCTCCCTCCCTCCCATCTCCCCTCATTCCTCCCCGCAGTTCCTCACATTCCCCCATCCCCCCTCTCCCCTCCCTCCTTCCCCCCATTCCTCCCATCCCTCCCTCCCGCCTCCCTTCTTCCGCCCACCCCCCCGTCTTCCTTCCCCCCTCTTCCTAATTGCGTGCTCCCCCCTGGGAGGAGGACGAGGAGGAGTTCGACGAGGAAGGGCAGGAGCCCGAGGGGAGTTGCGGCGCTAGGAGGACCAAATTGAAGCATCGATGAGGGGGAGAAGGAGGAGACCGAGGAGGAGTTCAAGGAGGAGGGGGAGGAGGAGGAGGAGGTACCCTCCTCCTCCCTCCTCCTCCCTCCCTCCCTCCCTCCCTCCTCCTCCTCCTCCCTCCTCCCTCCCTCCCCCCTCCCTCCTCCTCCTCCCTCCTCCCTCCTCTCCTCCTCTCCTCCCCCTCCATCCTCCCTCCCCCTTCCTCCTCCCTCCCTCCTCCCTCCTCCCTCCCTCCTCCTTTCCCTCCTCCCTCCCTCCCTCCCTCCCCCCTCCCTCCCCTCCCCCTCCTCCTCCTCCTCCTCCTCCTCCTCCTCCTCCTCCTCCTCCTCCTCCTCCTCCTCCTCCTCCTCCTCCTCCTCCTCCTTCCGTAACCATTTTGGCTTCAGACGCCATGGCCCTCGGGGTCAGAGTGGAGACCTCAGACGCGAGGACAGTTTCCAACCTCTTTCAGCTCCAGGGAATCGCGCCCCGCATGCCGAACGAAGACGGGCCGAAGCGCGTCATCACCCGTCGAAAGAAGAAGTTCAAAAGAGGACAGAAGGGAGCTGTTCAGGCCGTGGGCGACCGCACTCACGACGATGGCGCAGGTACTTCTTCTGGCCAGTCAGTTGATGCTGGTGTTCCGTCTGCTACCGCGCAGGGTGATTGCGACGTGCTCTGAAGACGACGACAACAGCGACGACGAGTGGACCAAAGACGACTACATCAAGCAGCTGGCAGGCGATTGCGTTTCCAAAAAGATGGCAGAACACAGGGACGAGCTCATCCGCGACCTCACGCAAGCGGTCTCCTCGACAGTCGCCGTCCAAGTCAAAGATTTTGCTGCTCAGCTTGCTGAGCATTCTCTTGATGATGGCAGGCTGGCTGAAGGTGTGCAGCAGCTTCCAAAAATGGCCAAGGATGCATCCGAGCAGTTCTGCTCCGAGAAGCTCGACGTTTACCGAAGGAAGTTCCAGGGGCAGCTGGGCGGGCGCTCGATTCGCCCACGAGCCTGCGGTAATCGTCTCGATGAGCACGACGCCGTTCTGCAGACCCTGCGCGAACATATCCAAGAGCTGCGCGGCGCCCTCGCTCTCGCCAGCGCCAAGCCAAAGTCTCCTCCCGCCAGTGCTGCTGGATTTGGCAGGGAAGTCGACGCCACCATCATTCGTGCCATGGCCTCTAAGCTCGTCGAGCTCTCCGCGGTCCAGCAGGTCCTCGCCGACTGGATTGTCCAGCGCGGCGTGGATGCGAAGTTCCTCACCATCTCCTCGCCCGAGAGCGTCGCCAGGCAGTTCACTTTTCAATTTACAGTTGCTGCGGGCCCTGCGTCCCGAAGGGTCGCTCAAGTTCTTGGTGCCAAGAGGATCGCCCCTGGACAGTGGAAGCGTGGACAACCAGCCGGCAAGCTTGCACATCGGCGCCGACAAAAACCCAAGGCAGATCAAGCTCGAGATCCAAGGCCGACAAACTCGGGAGGCGTTCAAAGAGCTGGTCAGCAGCAAGAGGTGGTACTTGAATCGCGGCAAGGGGCTACGTCATGCCGGGCTGGGATCCTGCCCCGCGGTTCTCGCCCAACCCTGACAACACAGCCTCGGAGGTTGCGCGTGGGCTGACAGCGTGGCGCAGAAGCTCGGGCTGCCTAGAAAACGATTGGCGGAAACGATCACGAGCATCATCTCCACTCCTGATACAGCTGAGTAGAGTCTTTAACGGCTTCGCGGCTGCCATTCATGGACGTCTGGCAGGTTACCCCCCCCCCCCCCCTTCTCATTCTCATCATGGAACGCGCGGGCCTTGTTGCAATGCCAGGGTGCGTCTGCCAAGCCGAAGCCTGCCCACCTCGAGCGCCTGGACTGCACCCGCGGCGTAGTCGCCATCCAGGAAGTACAGCAGGACGAGGAACAGCTCGTTGACTGCTTGTCGAAGGCAGCCCCACGCGCACGTGTCTTCACCAATTATTGCGAGGGGTCTGCAGTACGCGGCGGAGTCGCCACTATTCTTCCTGCGGGGTGCCCAGCTGAGGTTTCTCATCGGTCTCTGGTTCATGGTAGAGTGCTACGAGTAGCGCTGGAACTGGACGGCTACCGCATATACCATTTCAATGTACACAACCACGATCTGACCATCACTCAGCTGAATTGTGTCTCCAAGGTGTTGACAGCGGATCTCAAGATGGCTCAAGACGATCCCTTACATCTCGTGGTGGTACCCCACGGAGACCTGAACATTGCCCCTCGCGCTCCGATCCTCCCTCATCAGCCTCATCGACGCCTTGCTGAAGGCAAAGAACAACATGCCCGCGCTGCCAGGTGGAAGACACCTTGCTTCATGGCGGAGATCTCGTCTGGCGAGCCCACGTACTTCGACCGCTTTTCACATTCAGTCGTCATCCTAGAGCAGCTGGCCTGGATGGATCATGACTCAGTTTACCTCGGAGCCTTATGTAAGTGGTTGCCCTGAGTACCTTGCAGATCGGAACGTCAGTGACCACGCTGCTCATGTTGCTCATATGTCACCAAGGACGCCCAAGCCTGCTCAATATCACCGCATTCCAAGGCACCTCTTTGAGTCTGAGGGCTTCCAGCAGCAGCTCAAGGCTGCTTGCGACAAGCTGAACTTTGCGGACAAGAGACCCCGAGACAGATTAAGCAGCATAAGTGGGCGGTTCGTGAAGTTGCCGCAGACTATCGAGACCGACTCGTTCAACAGGCGCCAGAGTCAAACGCCAGTCTATTACTACTGGCCAGAGAGATATCAAGGGTGGTCTGGAGAAACGACATCACATTGGCCTGCCAGTTCATCAGCAATCGCGGGACGGCATGAGACTTCTTGGGGATCCAGCACCATAGAGCTCTTATTCGCCATCCTGCCTCTTCTGAACAATGGAGCGACACAGTCCAAAGACTTCGCGCTGATGGACTTTGAATTCGGCTCGAGGAGCGCCTCGCTCGGCCTCGCGCCCCTCGGGCCCTACGGCGTCAGCTAGCCGCCGTCGAGCGGCGCTCAGGGATATGCCCCCCTCTCAATCGCAGGTTTTGCACGCTGTCAAGCATCCTTCCGGCCCGACCAGAGCCTCGAGCGACTCGGCGATCATGGCGGAGCGCTTGATCCAGCAATGGGCCCCGACCTTCTGTGCGAAGCCGATCGACGCTGACCTAGCGCAGCCTTGCATCGAGAAGCTCGCCCCTGCCTTGGACATCTCCAAGGTCGCCCCGCCATCGCCTGCCCTTCTTCGTCGGGTCGCGCTCAGGATGCACTAATCGGAGCCAGGCCTGGGCTCGATCCCATGCTCTGCCTGGGCTGCGACCTCTATTGGGATTCAAGCGCTGGCAGATGCGATGATGTGGATCATGCAGAGCCAGTCGCTGTTCAAGAGCTCCAGCGACACACCGCAAGTTTGGCTTCCCAAAGGTGAGGAGGTAAACGACTCCCTGGCTGCTGGCTGTCTGGCTGCGTTCGTGCCCCCAGCGCCGCGCGCGTGCTCGGTCTTCGCAACGCGGACATTAAGCTGATCACGGCGGCAATCAACATCCAGGTCAGCAAGCTTCTGACGGACTGGGCTCCGAGCTCGCAAAGAGGGTACATTCCGAAGCGGAGCTTCGGCGTCAGCATCTTGCAGTTGGACGTCGCAGCACGCGCTGACTTCAACTCACCTTCAGCTGGTAAAGACCTTTCATCCCTATTCGCGCTGGACTTTGGCGCGGCCTTCCCGAGCTTGGCACAATCCTTCATGCTGATGGTGTTTCGGCAGATGAACGCCCCATATGCTTTGTGGCCGTCCTCGAGCAGCTCTACTACCTCTTGGATGCGATCGTCATCCCCAATGGACAGCCCACCCTCGCTTGGCGCATTCTTCTGGCATCATTCGGGGGTGCTCGCCCGGCGAATCAATCTACGCGGCGGTGACGTCGTGCTTTCTTATTGATTTTCAACAGCGCTTGGAAGGTGAACGTCGGGGGCTCGCCCGTGCTTGCGCAGATGACTTTGGTTGCGTGGTCAAACAACTCCAAGCCACGCGGATTGAGGCCGAGGTTATGCGCATTGCTGAGGCCGTGGCTACCCTATCGCTCAAGCTGACCAAGCGCATGCTTGTTCCGCTCCACGTTCCATTCACCGAGCAACTAGCCGAGAACATGCGCACCGCGATCGCCGCCAAGTTGAGTAAGCTGGTCTACCTCGGGCTTGTCGTGGGCCCTGCTGCGGACGAGAGCTCTTGTTGGCTGGCCCCCCCCTCTTCAAGTTAAGCTCAGATCGAAGATGGTGGGCAATAGCCCTCTTGCGGTTTCCAGGCTGGCCTCCAACTACACCACCAGGATCACGCCCGTCTTCTCCTATGTCGCCCAGTTTAGGATGATGCCCAGATGGTTTCTGCGCGCGGAGCTAGCGGCGCTCGCGAGAACATTCCGTGCCCCCCTCGGCGTCTTCAATATTTCGGCCTGGCTCCGACTTAGAGGTGCTGGCGGACCATCTGTACCATCCGGGCTCGCTTTGAGCATTGGAGCACTTACTCGTACCGTTCGCTCTACCCTTCCTGAATACCAGCGCCTGCATCAATGGATGTATCGCCAACATGACAGGCTCGGCGACTGACGAACACTATCCCAGATTTGCTCGGCGGGCTCCCGACCGCACCCCACTTCTGGAAATCTGAGGCCTTCGTTGAGACGTTATCCCGAGTGCGTGCTGGAGAACGCTCACCCACTTTTCCCGACTACACCTACGAGATGCCGGCGGCGGCTCGGTCCGCAGCTCACGAGTGGTTGGAGAGACCATCGCGCACAACTGGCCTTCAGAGATACATCACATGGCCTTCAAGGTCTTGCACATATCCCTTGTTGGAACTGCTTCAGCGCTCGTCTCGTCAAGCAGTTCCTAGAGATGTATCATGATGGGTGCACTATTGTCCCTCCACTACGCTGGGACAACACCCTACGTTACCTGCGTGGTTGCTCTATTCCTTGGTCCTTTGCGTATCTCAAAACGGTGGACAATGGGTGGTCTACATCACATCGGATATTGCAACCACGTGGCCGACTTACCTGCAGATCCGGATGCCAACACGAACAATATGCTTTATAACACTACTTTTGCTGCAAACCCTTTCGTGAGCTGATTGGGCATGAGCTGGGCTACTCCCGACCTGCCACTCCTCTTGGACACTTGGGGCCACTTGGATCAGCTGCTGAAATGCACAAGGTTCTATTGCGAAGGCCTGACGGCCGGTGCCGCCGACCCTGTTCGCAATGCGCAGCAAGAGGCACGGGCTGTGGGATGGTTTTGGGGAACGGGGAGAAGGACGAGAAGGTGGGGGAGGGAGGTGTCGTATCTGACCCGGGACTCCCCCGGGACCCCCCCCGGGGCCCCTTCTCCCTCCCCCGGCGGGGAAGGGAAAGGGAAGGGGCTTCCCTTCGATTCAATTACGACGTTGCTCAAGGTCGGTACGGGGGGGGGGCGTCGTATCTGACCTGGGGTGGGGTCGCTACCGCCCCCCGCTACCCCCCCCTCGCCTCCCGGCGGGGGAGGGATCAAAGGGAAGGGGCTTCCCTTCGACTCAATTACGAGGTTGCTCAAGGTCGGCTTGGCTGGAGCCCAGGGGAAGAGGAGTCCCAGGGGGGGGCGTCGTATCTGACCCGGGGGGGGGGTCGCTACCCCCCCCCCCTCCCGGCGGCGGGGAGGGATCAAAGGGAAGGGGCTTCCCTTCGACTCAATTACGAGGTTGCTCAAGGTCGGCTTGGCTGGAGCCCAGGGGAAGAGGAGTCCCAGGGGGGGGCGTCGTATCTGACCCGGGGGGGGGTCCTACCCCCCCTTCCCCCTCCCGGCGGGGGAGGATCAAAGGGAAGGGGCTTCCCTTCGACTCAATTACGAGGTTGCTCAAGGTCCCAGGGGAAGAGAGCCCAGGGGGAGCGTCTCTGACCCGGGGGGGGGTCGGCACCCCCCCCTACCCCCCCCCCCCTCCCCGGGCTCCCTTCGACTCAATTACGAGGTTGCTCAAGGTCGGCTTGGCTGGAACCCAGGGGAAGAGGAGTCCCAGGGAAAGGGAAGGACAGAGACGACGAGTACAAAGAATGACGGAGATGACGGCTCGAACGGAAAAGCCCCTCACACACGCCGACAGGGTCGGCGGATTTGATATTGTTGTAATGTGCTATGCATATGTCTGCGGGGTCCACTCGACAACGGCACGCATCTGGGCGCCTGCTGCTGCTCGCTCATTTGCCAGGGCTGCTATTCGCACGGCGCAGCTAGGGGCTACCGCTGCGTCGAGGGCGCCGCTTGCGCCTTCCTGGACGCACAGCACCTCAAGGACCACTTGATGGTGAGGTACCACCTGCTCTACCTGTTCCACCAGTGGATGCTGCTCTACCGGCGCGTGGAGTTCCGCCTGAAGATCGGCCCCCACCTGCTCGTCATGAATCGGGTTCTGAACCGCCACCTCCTGCTCCTCTCGCTGGGCACGCTCGGTACCGCTGCTAAGACTGCGCGCGCGTTGGTGGGCCCCGCTGCTGCTGGCACTGGGCATGCGGTTGATGGAACAACGCTTCAATGGGCCTCGTTCGTCGGCCCCTCTGACTAGATCCTGAACTCTCTCAAGGTCATTGGCAACGACATCCACGAGGCCATCGGCTCGCTGGGCTCCCATGCCGCTGGGCCTCACGGATCTGCTGCGCTCACATCTGCGCAGAGGGAAGCCGTCATCGACCACCTCGACGCGAACCGTCCGCTCTCCAACTACCACCGCGAGCTTGTTGCTTGGCCGATCACGCATCGTGAAGCACTTCTTCACGCTGCCGATGCTCGTGAAGATCAGGAGGGAATGGCCGACGCTCATGAAGGACATGGTGGAGATGTGGGTGCTACTATGGACGCACCGCCGCATCGCGAACCTGCTCCTTGTGCTCAACCGAACACGTCTCATGTACTACAGACGGCGAATGAGCATCCGGCCACTGACGTGATGTCAGGATTGATGCCGCACACCTCTCTTGCCCTACAACTTGCACTGTAGGCCCTAGCTCAAGGCATTGATCCGCGCCCGATCTCGCCGGCATCATCAGCGACAACCCCTCTGACGGCGAGCGCCTTGGCATCAGCATTCGCAGAGGCTTCTGATCATCATGACGAGATCTCCGTACCACATGTGGAGTATGCGATGCGTACCCTGGACATTTTGTACCCTATGATCTCTGCGGACAAGAAGGAGATGATTCGATGGGTGCTACACCACCCTGCGTGCCTTCTGGGTGAAGATGATGAGCTGCCATCTGACGCGGAACGAGAACTTCTCCCTGACCCTGGTGTTCAAGAACTTCTGGATGATGGGCCAGTCTTCCTCGAGTTCCTTGCGGATGAGGACGCGATGTTGTGCGACATTGAGGACGAGGACGACCCTGCACTCGGCAGCCAGGTGCTCGCTGACGCCTCGCTCCAGTCGGGTGCTCTACCTCTTCCTGCCGAAGGTCTTGATGGTATCTCCGTGGCAGGCGAGGGTGCCTTCCCAGACCACGCGCCCATCGACCCCGTGGCGAAGGTGGCGTTCGGCGGTGCCGACGACGCTTCTCTTTCCGCAGCCTTCCCCGACTGCGACCCCGTTGACAGCGTCGCAGGTGAAGGAGACGTGCTCATTATGAACTACGACGGTGTCGCCATCACGGACCTCGAGTCCGTCGGGGACGCCCTTCCCGTCCTCTCTCCCCCCCAGCTACTCCGAGCAGCTCGACAACGCTGCCGACAGCTCGGTCGGCCTCCTCGCCGACGCCAGCGGCTCCCTGGACTACTTCAATTTGAGCCTGGGAGGCTCGGCGCAGGCGCGCCATCGGCGTCCATAGGCGGGGAGACCATCGCAAGGGACGCTCTCTCCTCCTCCTCCTCCTCCTCCTCCTCCTCCTCCTCCTCCTCCTCCTCCTCCTCCTCCTCTTCCTCCTCCTCCTCCTCCTCCTCCTCCTCCTCCTCCTCCTCCTCTCCCTCCTCCTCCTCCCTGTTCCTCCTCCTCCTCTTCCTCCTCCCCCTCCCCCCCCTCCTCCTCCCCCCTCCTCCCTCCTTCCCCCCCTCCTCCCTCCTCCTCCTCCTCCTCCTCCTCCTCCTCCCCCTTTTCCTCTTCCTCTTCCATCCCCCGCCCTCGACTCCCAGTCCATGTCATAGAGAACCCCTCCTCGTCTGACCACCAGAATCCGATAAAGGGGGTAGGGCGGCCATGGCGTTTCGTTTGAGACGTCCTTCCCGTGTGTGACACCGAAGCTTACCATGTTCAAACGTTACACTAGTGGGAGGGATGTTTTCAAAGTGCGGTTCTCAATTAGGCCTCGCTGACACTCGCACCAAACAGGTTCCACCACTACATGACATGAAGGTGGTTCCTTTTTCAATCATTTGTTCCATGTGTGGTGCTCAGACTAACGCCGCGCACAGTCGTCTTGGAAGTTCCCAGTCGGTACACGTATAGAGGTTGTCGTTGTCAGCATGCGGGTATCGCCCCATAGTCTCGTATGTCCATTGCCACCACAAGTATCCAAACACTGACACGGATGGAGGGAGGTAATTTCCGAAACGCGGTTGTGTTGTATCACCATTCGTTTTAAGATCAGCCAGCGCCGATTCCAAACATATCAGAATAGTGACATCAATTGGATCGAAGTGCATCTGATTGGAGTACACTAGATTGGGCAGGACCCTATTCCACTCTTAATCTCTTCGGTGTTTTACCTGCCATTACGCGACCATTTGCTGTATTTTGGTGTCGCTTTGTTTGCTCGAACCTGCCGTGTTCTATTCGTATGCCTATCATCTGTTCTACTCCAGCCGGCCCATCTCTACCCGATCATGTACCCTACTCTTCTCGAAAGTGTTCTTATATCAGATACACGGAAGTACCCTCTTCTCTACTCCGGGTATACGTTGTTCCTTGTCTGCACCTGTTTTACTTTGTTCCGCGTTGACACAAATGTGTTCTATTCACCCTTGCTAATGCAATAACCGCATGAGGCCATCGCAACAGCAGAGGAAGTCAAGGTCAGAGGAAACCATTGCAGTCGTCAGAAGCAAACTAGAAGGGAACTAGTGGACCAGTTCTCTGGCACTCGATGTGGGAGTCATGTAATCGAGCCTATGTCGAGGCAGCGTTCAACAGTTACACGGATAGATAGCGGTACGTGCATGTTCGATAGGTGGTGTTCGTTTTAGTGCCGCGCATGTTCGTATCGGTAGCACCCAGCAGTTACACACATACATGGGGTCGGCTTCAATATCGTATCATCGTGTTAGCGTTGTGCACATCGGTTTTACCAGTTGCCAGCAAGTATACGGATGGAGGGTGGCGTTTCCGTTCCAAGAAATTCGCTCGAGATTTCTTTAGCGTGTGTGACCAGATGCGGTTGGAGAGCGTTGGCATGGGCCAAGGGCGGATCGTTTCCAAAAGTGCGGTTATCATAGGACAGTTTTTCGGATGTGGTGATGATAATTCGTCGCCGTCTTCATAGCTAGTGGCGTGGATGACAGCTCATCCCGTCAAAATTGCGGTCTCGCTTGAACTGCTAGGCAATGGTGGCGTTCGTTCTGTCAAGGCTGTACTTCCCGCAGTGAACGGGCAATCTTGGAGGGGCGTATGACGAGGGCGCGTGGGATGGTGTGGCTTATTGCAGCATCGGTGGTGCATCGTTTGTTTATTATGGTTTTCCTCCCTCTCCCCACGTGTCCTCCCCCAGGAGAAGGAGTTGCGACATTAGGAGGGTACATTCGACTTATCGATGGGGGAGGGGGAAGGATCAGGGACGCCGAGAGTGAGAGTAAGGAAGAGGAAGAGGAGAAGGAGGAGGACGAAGAGGACGAGGAGGAGGAGGAGGAGGAGGAGGAGGAGGAGGAGGAGGAAGGGGAGAGGGGGGAGGGGGGAGGGCGGAGGAGGAGGAGGAGGAGGATAACCTCTCCTCCCTCCCTCCTCATCCTCCTCCTTCCTCCCCCACCATCCACCCTCCTACCTCCTCCATGAGTCTTCCGTGGCCTCCCCCCGCGAGGGCATGTCAGCACATGAGAGGAGGGAGGGGGGGTTCAGTAGGAGGCAGAAGCCGGAAGCGGAGGAGGAAGGGACGTAGGGACATGACACATGTGGACGCAGGTCGTTGTGTGTTGCAGAGGGGTGGGGTGTGGGACGGGAAGGAGGAGGAGGAGGAGGAGGCACGAGGGATGGAGGAGGCAGAGGAACGAGGAAGCGCAGGCGAAGGATTCGGACGAGGCGGAGTAGGCGGTGGTTGGGGTCTAATCCCCCAGTCAGCGGGGTGCCCCGCAGTCCAGAATAAGGGCGTGGGGAGCTTGAGGGTCCCAGAAGGTCGAGTGGCGGAGGCGCGAGAAGGAAGAGCACGAGTGGGTGACGAACCCGCTCGGATTCAGCCTGCGGCTGAACAAGGTGGAGTATCCAGCTGCCTACGGCAAGTCCCGCCACCGTGCTTGGATTGTGGGTATGAAGCCTATTTTGGAGAGCCCCAAGGGGGCGCCGCCCCGGCCGCCCAGTGACCCCCGGGAGTAGGGGGGGTGCAGGTGACATTATGTGTCCAGCGGAGGGAGGGCCCCTTAGAAGATTACAGAAACCCTGCCAGGCAGCGCTCGGCATTCTTCCACGCCTCAACGTGCTGCAGGCACGGTGGCGGATTACAAGGAGATCGGCACGTTGCACTACATCTTGAAGCATGGGGAGAGGCTGAACTTGCCTTCGATCCACCGCTCGATCGAGTCGTTCACTCAGGAGCAGGAGCTCTGGCTCAAGCTCGCCGGGGACGAGAAAGGAGCCGTTCTGGACGCGGTAATCGCAATGCATGGGCGCCCGATGCTCGTGGTGGAGGTGGGCTTATACGTGGGCTACTCCTCCACTCGCATGGCAAGCCAATTGCGAGCTTGGGGGGGTCGCATAATCTCTATGGAGGTGGACCCATACCATGCTGCTATCTGGGGGGCAATAAGAGGTACCTAGCCCCATCCTTGTCTGGTCAAGCGTTCTCCTCCCCTCATATCTCCCCCTTCCTTTTCGCCCTGAGACCAGGAGGGCGGGAAGGGTATCTTTTGATGTTCCCCACTATCGCTCGCAACACGATAGAGTGGGCTGGCCTAACGGACTACATCGAAGTTTGGGTTGGGCACAGCGAAAATCTCATCCCGAGGCTGTGTCAGCGCCTGCCACAGAAATCTGTAGACATTCTGTTCTTCGATCAACAGGGGACCAAGATGCACACTGACCTGGACGTGATAGTCAGGAACAACATGCTCTCGGACACTGCGATTGTGGTCGGGGACAACGTCCTACGCCCGGGCGCGCCCCAGTTCATGTATTGGACGTGTGCCGCTGGGCCTTGGGAGACACAGGTGGTCTCTCTCAAGGAGTACAAGGAGGCGACCGTGGAGGACTGGATGAGCATCTCGTACTACCTGCCGCGGTCTCCTGCCGCACAGCGCCCGATGTCCATCCCCGAGGAGGCGTTGTGGGTGACCAAAACAAATGGGGCGATCAGGCAAGCTCGGCGGAAGTAAGTCGTGATGTCCAGTCTCTGCAAGTGGGCAGGACCAGGGGGCAATTGGGGCAGGGGTAGATGGCTTGAGTAGAGCTCGGGTCGGTGCTTGGGCAGGCGCATGATCTGGGTTGGTGCTGGGCAGGGTTCGGTGTTGGGGGGTGGGCAGTGGTTGAAGTAGCATGAGGGTTAGCTCTGGGCAGGGTTGAGTCGGGGCTTGAGCAGGGTGTCGGCGAAGACATGGGGGTGTGCAGAGGTGTGGTCATGCCCGACTTGGGCAGAGGCAGGGCAGAGGTCCACGGAGTTGGGGGGGCGTGATAAGGAAGGATGCGGAGGAGGAGAGGGATGGGGGTGAGAGAGGGAGGAGCAGGGTCCACTTTCCTCCGATCGATCCGATCCGATATCAGCTTCGGCAGGCCCGATCCGATTCGACTTCGAATTTTTAGCGGTGCGATGCGGTCCGATGTTTGCAGTGCGCAGTTGAGTTGTGCATCTTGGCGCAGCCGATCCGATTCGATTCCGACTCAGTGCCTATGCGGCCCGATCCGACGCACATTCCGATCCGAACTCCCGATTCGATGGTTACCGCTCTTGTGGAGTAGTGCAGCGGAGGGAGCGAAGCCGCGGGGCCAGACAGGGTTGGAAGTCCGCCTTTGTAGCAGACCAGCCGTTGTTGATGCCACGGAGAGGGTTCTCGTTGAACCAGAGTGTACGCCCTCGGAGGGCCCATGGGGCAAGCAGGCGCGGTCACGTCATCGAGGCCGAAACCGCGGCAAGCTGGGGGAGCTTGGCACAGGAAGGAGAAGGAGGGGCCGACGAGCGAGAGGGCGTCCTGCCCCATCCACCTCCTGCTTCTCCTCCGGCCGCGATTCCGACCTCGTGCATGCTCTTTCGACCTGATCCGCGCGGGCAGGAGGCCAGGCGCTCAGCACGCCTGCCCCGCAATGGGGGGGGGCGCTTCCGCGGCCCGCGGGGCGCCTCCTCGTCGCCCCCGCGCCCCTCGCTCGTGAAGCTTCGCGGCCGCCCGGGGAGCACGCGGAGATATGTGCGCGCACTTCCCGAGCGGGCCACCGCCTGCTGCTGTGGCCTCCGTGGGCTCAGCCTGAAAGGGGCAATCAGCGAAGAGACTGCGTAGCTGGTTCTCGTTCGCCTCGTCCTCATCCTCCTCCCGCCCCTCGTCGCGCCACTCCCGCCGCCGCTGCCGGGCCGCGCGCGCGCAGAGGTGGAGCAGTTGGCGCACCTCACCGACGGCATCCGGTGGCAGTCGGTGGAGCAGCGCGTGTCTGGGGAGCAGTGGGACAGCTGGTCGCAGAGGACATGCCGCCGCCCTGAAGCGTAGCCCTGTCCTTTTGATTTGCAACACCTTGCTCCGTGCCGATCTCAGGGATTCCCTCAGTTTCTGAGCGCGCATTTCTAATATTGATTTTCATCGCCCTGGGCCTGTCAATCTCAGGAAGTATTCTTGAGATTGACAGGCCCAGGGTTCGTTGCCAACCTTCGGATTCGCTCGTTTTCGATCTAAACGACAACACGCTTTAAACATCGTTGTGGTCGGTCCCTGCAGAAATATGAGCTCAGCTCGAGTCTGGCCACCGTCGGCATGGAGAGAGCCGGCAGCGCCCCCGCTCGTGGAGGACGACGAGGAGGGCGAGGGGAAGGCAGCAGCCTGCGACCGTGGACGATCGGAGGTGAAACACCTTTTTGCGCCGGCGGCCAGGCAGAGCGACTGCGCTCGCGGAAGGGCAGCAGATGGAGGGAAAATTGCGAAGGAAGCCGCGATGCACGGGGGGAGGAGGGGGAACACCCGGCGACAGCGGGGAGGAGGAGGCAGCGGGGCCCGCTCACAGCGGGGCCAGGCGGCGCCGGGGGGCGGCGCCGGGAGGGGGGCACAACGGACGTGAAGCGCATGCGAGCGACGCAAAAAAGCGGGTCGTCTTCGCCGACATTGGCGCGCAAGCCGCCCGCATGAGGTCGCGGGCAAGCGCACTCGTCTCCAATGCAGCATGCCGCGCTGGCGGCCCGCGTAAGCCGCCGCGTAAGGTCGCCGTGCCATCTCGCGCAAGACCCGTTTTGGATCGTCGCTCATGTAGTAAACACCAGCTCTCGGAGGTCCGCGCGGTTGTCTCGGGCCGGCGCTGGGCCCTTGGGCCCCTCGACGGCGCGTCCGGCGCAGCCTCTGGTACGCCCCACGTGCCGAAAGGGCGTGGATTAGCGACGGGTGCCGTTTCCATGGGAAATCGCGGATTTCCGCCGCCGAACGAGGCGGCACAGGCCGCATTTGGGGGAGGGCGCTTCCCCCGATCCATGGACCTGGCGACCGCGCGCCAAATCCATGGATCGCTAATCCATGTTTGCGCGCCCCAGAAGATCATGCTTGTGCAGTTCTTTCCATCTGCCAGACGAAGTGTGCCTGCACTCTGGGCTCAACTGCCAGTACAAGCCGCAGGCAAGCGAGCACGATGCGGCGTTTGCCGCCCGGGAGGTCCACAGCAGCCGTCTCCTCAATCATGCCTAAATGTCGTGGTGGCTGAGATCAGGACGCACGTTGGTTCCCATGCTCACGGCGTAACAGTTGTCGGGTGGAATTGCACTAGCGTTGTCAGGAAATCGGAAGCGGAAACATCGACCTCTCTGCAGCCAGACAGACTCAAACTCAGATAAAACAGGCACCTGCAGCGACTAACCGTCCATTATCTTCTAGGCTTGTCAGGGTTGATCACGGTCCGATTCGATTCGACTCGATCCCCCCAAGTTTCGATCCTGATCTAGATCCGATCCGATACGAACCGATTCCCTCTCTGGCTTGAAAAGCCCGATCCCCGATCCCAAGCGATCCGATCACGATTCGATTCCGCTCCGATTCAGGCGCGATCTGATCCGTTGCCGATCAGACCAGATTTCACGATGCGATCCAGCTCATGTCTGCCTGTGGCTGCGCGCAGCGTATTCGACGCGCACGATGGCAAGCCACTTTGCGAAGGACACCGCCATCTGCGAGCCCAGAGAGGGCGGCCTGGACCAACCCCCTCTCAGCCCGCGGCCGAGACGACCGACGAGGCTCGGCCGCCAGACTGTGCTGATGCTGGCTCTTCTCCACAGTGGAACTATCAGGTGCGCCGACAGGGTGGAACTGGCTCAGAGGGGGAAGAATCGTCCCCCGGTCGCCCTTTCCTTTCCGATCGAGGCAGGGGTGCCGCATAACAGAGATTCTCACGGCGCCCTCATCGAGCACTCGGGATGCGAACGTGCCCCTCGTCTCCTCTTGCGAACGCGGATCGAATCGGAGTTCTTCGGATGACGACATCCGAGCTGTACAAAGTCTCGCTTAACTATCTTGAGCAGTAGGGCGATACGAAGAAATGATTTAAAACAACGAAGCGATGATAGACCTCATCTCCCTCATCCCGGCTACCGTCCTCTGACGCGGTTGTACTCAATGTTTTTGTTTCGTTTGACATTTGTACAAATTCCATCGTGCAAGTTGTTCTCTCCATGCCGTCGTCCGCGTGCCGTCGCCGAGCGGGAAGTCCGAGCCAGCACAATTCTCTCCAGTCTCTAGCATAATCGAATGTTTGTTCTGTACGGTCAGCACACATCCAGCATCTGTAGCCAGCGCGGAGCTCGAGCCAACCGATCGCATCCATGATGCCACCGCTCTCTATTTCCATCAGTGCTGGGGTCTTTTCGTCTGACAATCGCGTAGCTCAAGTCAGAAACTTGTATAAGCTTGTTGACAACTGCATATGCACGATCCTTACGTGTGCTTAAACCGTTCTGCATAGTAGTGCCAGCGGATAGCCCCGCCAATCAAGGTCAGTCAACGTACCGCGTACGAGAAATAGCCTTGGGAAGGTCGCCCCTCCCGACCGCGGAGAAGCAAAGCGTGCCCATATCCATCTCTGCCTGCTCTTCATCATTATCCGCCCGGATCTCGTGAAACCTTGCCATCACAGTGGAGGCGATTATAGTGATTAACACCCCCGTGAGCACAATGGTGGCGTCACCGACGTCCTCCCCGCCCGTTGACGTCCACAAGACGTCGGTGAGGGGTCCTAGGCGAGGGGAAGGATGATGACGACCACGAGCAGGATGAGGAGGTCGAGGATGACACAAAGGGCGAGGACGAGGAGGAGACGAACGAGGACGAGGGATGGGAGGAAGGCGAGGAGGCCTCCGCCCCTCGCCTTGCCATCGCTCTTTTCCGTCCGCCGTCCCCCCCCCGCCCCTCAGATATGGCGCGCGATCGCAATCAGTTTGGCCGCCCCCGCTCACCTCTCCCCCCTCCGCCCTCCCCCCACAGTCGAAGTGAATCAGCAGGTCGACCCTGCCGAATCAGGGCTACCTCTGAGTCCTGTGCTTCGCGACCCGTGCCATCTGCCCTCCCATGGCGATGTGGCCCTCGGAAGGGTCTGGTGCCCTCTCGCGTGTCCTCTCCAGCCAACTTGGCATCGCTCGGACCTGTGCGTTTTTTCCTGGCGCGGACCATCGAGGAGCATCCTGGACCGCTTCGCCAAAAAAGCACGCACGACATCGAAACGTGCACGGGGAACGGACGTCCGCGCGATGGCCAGCAAAAGAAACGACGTCGGGCGACGTCGGGGGGGGACTCCTCCTCCTCCTCCTCCTCCTCCTCCTCCTCCTCCTCCTCCTCCTCCTCCTCCTCCTCCTCCTCCCTCCTCCTCCTCCCTCCTCCCTCCTCCCTCCCTCCTCCTCCTCCTCCCTCCCTCCCTCCTCCTCCTCCCTCCTCCCTCCTCCCTCCTCCCTCCTCCTCCTCCTCCCCTTCTCCTCCCTCCTCCCTCCTCCTCCTCCTCCCCTCCTCCTCCTCCTCCTCCTCCTCGCCCCGAAGACGCCGACCCCTCCTCGCCACGGACTCCCCCCGGGCCCGGAGACGCTGCGCGGGCGCCCGGACCCCGCTCCGCTGGCCCCCTTCCGCGAACGAGCGAAGTTGAGGGCCACGACGACGACGACGACGACGACGACGGCGACGGCTGACGACGACGACGACGACGACGACGACGACGACGACGACGACGACGACGACGACGACGACGACGACGGCTGATGACGGCCGACAGCCGACCACGACGACGACGACTGATGACGGCCTGCGGCCGACCACGACGACGACGACGACGACGACGACGATGACGACGGTGGCGGCGGCGGCGGCTGACAACGATGACGGCCGACGACGACGGGTAGTACGCGTTGTCCACTCGACGGGCTCGTTCTCTTTCGTTGGCCATCCTCCCCCCCCCGCCCTCCTGGAGGATGCGACGCGAGTTCGTCGCCGTCGGCGTCAAGCCCTTCGAGGTTCGGCCGACCCAGGACGCCGCGGGAGGGTATCGGCGGCTCCAGAAGCCGCACTCCAAAGAGAGGCAGCTATGCACCGCCAGCATCCCTGGCCAGGGCCATCCTGGGCCCCAGGACAGTGTGCAGACCCTCCCAGCCGACCCCAAGCCTGGCCTCGGCCGTGAGGCGTCATGGCCAGGAGGTCGTACACGCCTCCTGGCCTGCCCGGACGGTGTACAGACCCTCCTGGTCAAGGCCAGGAGGTCGTGTGCTCACCGCCCCAGGGCCCAGGACAGCCCGAGAAGGGATGGTCCTGGCGTGTAGCTGCCATCCCCAAGTGCACCCGAGGGCCCTCTCGGGAGAGCAAGGGTGTTCACGGTTCGGTCGCTTTCGGTTGCGTCGCAGTCGGATGAGTCGCAGTCGGTTCGGTTCGGTCGGTTATTTTGCCGCTACGATAGTTCGGTTGAAATGCAGCGCTTCCCGGTGGACGACGAGACCTTGGTACTACGTTGTCGGTGGCGTTGCGACCGCGACAAGAGAGGAGACGTCAAATGGGGCCCGTTAAGTTGCGGGGGCCCAGTACATTGTTCTGTTCAAGCATTGTCTTACTCAATTTTCGGGCGGAACCGTCATTTCGAATTCGAACCCGATGATTTCGAAATCCAGGTGAGATCGCTTCTTGGAGGAAGACTCGAACGAAAAACACATGTTCGAAATCGCTGGTCTGAAATTTAATATATTTATGCCTAACGGTGTGGCCGTTTCGAAACAACTGTTTCATTGGAGAATTTCTCAAAGAAGCAATGTCGAACGATTGCGAAATTTTCGGGTTCGATTTCGAGTTTGCGCTCCCGCCCAAGACTTCCTCCAAACTAGAAGTCGAAACCTCTCTGGTTCGATTTCGAAATGGCGCTCCCGCCCCAGTTTTCCTCCGAAACAGAATTCGTTTCGCGTTCGATTTCGAAATGACGCTCCCGCCCAGGACTTCCTCGAAAAAAGAGGCCGGCACTTTTTCAGCTCGAATTGGAGATGGCGCTCCCGCTTAAGATTTGTCTTGGTGGAAGCACGAAGCGGGCAAAAACTTTCGCAGCGCCGATGTATTGTGTCGTTGCCGCGTCGTTGCGCCCTTCTAGGCTGCTCTCGGCGTGGCGATTTCGGTCGGTCTCGGTTTCGCTGTCGGTTTCGTCGTTTTTCGGTTTTGCTGTATCCGTGCACGGCCTTGGAGAGCCCTCCAGGGCGTCTTCCAGGGGCGGTAGCCCAGGGGAGGGTGGCGTTCTGGAGTTTTGCGGCGCAAGCGCGCTGGGCACGGCGAATGTGCGCTGGCAGACGGGTCGTGGAAAGAGAGAAGGGAGGGGAGGGGAGGGGAGCTAAGATATGATCTTGGTGGCAATCTACTTTGAGCTCCAGCGGAGGAGGAGGAGGAGGAGGAGGAGGAGGAGGAAGACGAGGAGGAAGACGAGGAGGAAGACGAGGAGGAAGACGAGGAAGAGGAGAAGGAAGGGGGGGGGGGAGGGAGATGAGGAGGAGCGGCGAAGGGGAAGGAGAGGAGGATGAGGAGGAGGGACAAAAGGAATAGAGAGGATGTGGGGAAGCGGGGGGAAGAGGATGAGGAGGGAGGTGAAGGAGAAGGACAGTAGCACATTCAGCAGGCGCCAGTACTCGGCTTCGTGTTGTATCATGTCGTCGGTGTGCCATGGTCGCCCGGCCTGGGTGGCTGACGCTGCAAAAGCATTCTTGTATTGAGGCCAAGGCGAGGGCGGCCAGAGGTCGACTGACGCGTTATGGGAGGGCCATACCGACTACGGGAGCCTACATGTGGTTGGCTGAAGATTTGCAGCAGGCCGATCATCGGTGTTTTCACGAATTCCCGTCGACAACACGTAGTAGCACAGGGCACAGGGCTGGACCGAAACGTTGTTTTGTTGGACTTCGGCTGTGTTTTGTTTTTCGTGTTTTGGGGGGACGTACAGGAAAACAGGTAGGGCAAAATGAAAACAAAACGAAAAACAACGTTTAGGTCCAGCACTGTAGTAGCATGATGCAGCATAATCTTCCCCTTACCTCCACATGCGACGCTCGATCCCCCAAAAAAACTGCGACGCTCGATCAATCCAACCTCGGTGACGCTCGATGTCTCCAAAAACACTACCCTACTCAAGAGAAATACTGCGACGCTCGATCCCTGCATCCCTCCTCACTCCTCCCAAGGCTAGGCTGCACAGGCCAGAAGAGCTTGGCTCTTGAGTCACCGTGGAAATTGGGGCACTCCGTTTCCGATGGGCACGTCATCGCCTCCACCGATACCATAATCATCTTCATCACCACCACCACCACCACCACCACCACCATCATCATCATCATCATCATCATCATCATCATCATCATCATCATCATCATCATCATCATCATTATCATCCTCACATCATCATCATCATCATCATCATCATCATCATCATCATCATCATCATCATCATCATCATCATAATCCTCACATCATCATCATCATCATCATCATCATCATCATCATCATCAGCATCATCATCAGCATCAGCATCAGCATCATCATCATCATCATCATCATCATCATCATCATCATCATCACCACTGTATCCCCTTTCGTGAATCATCCATGAACGTTCGAGCGATACAGATAAGCAGAGCCCGTGCGCATGGATGACACGCAAACATCGAACAGCGTATACGATCATCATCCTCAGAGCTGCTGGCAGAAAACCGGGGGGGGCACTGGGGGTTTCAAACCCGCCCCCCCCCCTCTTGAAAACCTGCGGGGGTCACTGGGGTTTCCAAACCCGTCCCCCCCACCCAAGTCCCCC
This sequence comes from Prorocentrum cordatum, assembly GCA_963575745.1. NCBI lineage: Eukaryota > Dinophyceae > Prorocentrales > Prorocentraceae > Prorocentrum > Prorocentrum cordatum. The sequence continues at coordinate 94,672 of CAUYUJ010008691.1, read as the reverse complement.
GGTCCATCACGAAGCGGGGGGGGTCACTGCCAGTGCGAACCCCCCCCCGCCCCCAATCGCCGCGGGCAAACGACTCCCCCTCCTTTTCTCCCCCACTCCAGATGGGGACTGTGGTGGGGATACTGGTGGGACGGTGGTGGGGACAGTTGGGATGGGGAAACGATTCCCCCTCCTCCCCCACTCCAGAGGGGCGACTGTGGTGGGGACAATGGTGGGGACGGTGGTGGGGACGGTGGTGGGGACAGTGGGGTAGTGGGGACTGGGGACAGTGGGACAGTGGGGACAGAGGGACAGTGGGGACAGTGGGAAAGCGGGACAACGGGACACTGGAACAGTGGACAGTGGAGACAGTTGGGACAGTGGGGACAATGGGACAGTGGGGACAGTGGGACAATGGGGACAGTGGGACAATGGGACAGTGGTACAGTGTGGACAGCGGTGGGGATAGTGGTGACAGTGGGACATCGGTGGGGACAGTGGGACAGTGGTGGGGACAGTGGGACAGTGGTGGGAAAAATGTGGACAGTGGGGAGAATGCGGAAAGTGGAACCGTGATGGGGGCAGTGGTGGTGACAGTGGGGACAGAGGGACAGTGGTGGGGACAGTGGGGATAGTGGAGACAATGTGACAGTAGGGACAGTGGGACAATGGGACAGTGGGGACAGTGAGACAGTGGGACAGCATAGTGGGACAGCGGTGGGGACAGTGGGGAGTGGGAACAGAGGGACAGTGGTGGGGACAGTGGGGATAGTGGGACAGTGGTGAGGACAGTGGAGAGAGTGGGACCGAGGTGGGGACAGTGGTGGGGACACGGGGAACAGTGGGACCGTGGCGGGGACAGTGGTGGGGACACGGGGGACAGTGGGACAGTGGTGGGGGCACTGGTGGGGGCATTGGAGAACAGTGGGAACAGTGGGGACAGTGGGACAGTGGTGGGGACAGTGGGGACAGTAGTGCAGTGTTGGAGACGGTGGTGCTGGGGACAGTGGTGAGGCGGTGGTGGGGACGGTGGTGGTGACTGGGTAGTCGTTTGCTGGCGGTGAGTTGGGGGTAAAGGGGGGGGCTCGAACCGGTAGTGAACCCCCACGGTTTTCCCGAGGGGGGGGGTCGAACCGGTCGTGAAACACCGCGGTTTTCTGAGGGGGGGGGAGGCGTTGGGGAGGGGGGTTTTGCTGGGGGGAGGATGGGGGAGGGGTTTGAACAAGGGGGGTGGGGGGGGTGGAATTTCCGGTGGGGGGGGACCCCCCGTTTCTGGAGGGAGAGGGGGGGACTTTCACAGCAAAGCGGCGGTGGATCACAATCTCTCTCCATCATTGTCATCATCTTCATCAGCAGCAGCAGCAGCAGCAGCATCATCATCATCATCATCATCATCATCATCATCATCATCATCATCATCATCATCATTAGCATCGTCGTCATCACACGTACGCATCATCATATTCTCCGCTATCATCATTATATGTACCAGCACCATATCATCATCGCCATCAGATTCCTCATGATCATCATCATGCTCACGTTAATCCTCGTCATGATATTCAGCATCATCATCATCATCATCATCATCGTCATCATCATCGTCTTCTGCATCATCGTCATCATCGTCATCATCATCAGCATCATCATCATGTTCGGCATCTTCATCAGTATCGTCATCATCGCCATCATCATCATCACCATCATCTTCGTTCTCAAAATCTAAGTCATCATCATCATCATCATCAGCAGCATCATAAGCATCATCATCAATCATCATCGTCATCATCATCATGTTCTTCATCACCGTCATCATTTTCAATCAGCATCGTCACTATCACCACTATCACCACCACCATCATCATCATCAGCACCACCAGCATCACCGCCACCACCATAAACATCACCACCGCCATCATCAGCAGCATCATCATCATCATTACCGTAATCCTCGTCATCTTTGTCATCAATATCTTAGTCATCATCATCTTAATCATCATCACCACCACCATCACCACCATCATCGTCATCGTCGTCATCATCATCATCATCATCGTCACCATCATTGTCATCATCATGTTCATCATTATCATCATCAGCATCATTTGAGGGAGTTTCTGTGGAACTCACGTCATCCTCACCCCCGGCGCGAAGAGCACGAGCCCAGAGCGGCCTCCGGCACCGTTTCCGGATGGATCCGCTGGATCCGCTGGATCCGCTGGATCCGCTGGATCCGGTGACGAATCCCAAACCGGCGCCCTCGCCTGAGACATCCTCACAAAACGGGCCCTGGGGGGGATGCCCAGAGGAGCCCAGAGCGGCCTCCGGCACCGTTTCCGGATGGATCCGCTGGATCCGCTGGATCCGCTGGATCCGCTGGATCCGGTGACGAATCCCAAACCGGCGCCCTCGCCTGAGACATCCTCACAAAACGGGCCCCGGGGGGGATGCCCAGAGGAGCCCAGAGCGGCCTCCGGCACCGTTTCCGGACGGATCCGCTGGATCCGCTGGATCCGCTGGATCCGGTGACGAATCCCAAACCGGCGCCCTCGCCTGAGACATCCTCACAAAACGGGCCCCGGGGGGGATGCCCAGAGGAGCCCAGAGCGGCCTCCGGCACCGTTTCCGGACGGATCCGCTGGATCCGCTGGATCCGCTGGATCCGGTGACGAATCCCAAACCGGCGCCCTCGCCTGAGACATCCTCACAAAACGGGCCCCGGGGGGGATGCCCAGAGGAGCCCAGAGCGGCCTCCGGCACCGTTTCCGGACGGATCCGCTGGATCCGCTGGATCGGGAGTTTCTGTGGAACTCACGTCCATCCTCACCCCCGGCGCGAAGAGCACGAGCCCAGAGCGGCCTCCGGCACCGTTTCCGGATGGATCCGCTGGATCCGCTGGATCCGCTGGATCCGGTGACGAATCCCAAACCGGCGCCCTCGCCTGAGACATCCTCACAAAACGGGCCCCGGGGGGGATGCCCAGAGGAGCCCAGAGCGGCCTCCGGCACCGTTTCCGGATGGATCCGCTGGATCCGCTGGATCCGCTGGATCCGCTGGATCCGGTGACGAATCCCAAACCGGCGCCCTCGCCTGAGACATCCTCACAAAACGGGCCCCGGGGGGGATGCCCAGAGGAGCCCAGAGCGGCCTCCGGCACCGTTTCCGGACGGATCCGCTGGATCCGCTGGATCCGGTGACGAATCCCAAACCGGCGCCCTCGCCTGAGACATCCTCACAAAACGGGCGGGCGCTCCGGGGGGGGGATCCGCTGGATCCGCTGGATCCGCTGGATCCGGTGACGAATCCCAAACCGGCGCCCTCGCCTGAGACATCCTCACAAAACGGGCCCCGGGGGGGATGCCCAGAGGAGCCCAGAGCGGCCTCCGGCACCGTTTCCGGACGGATCCGCTGGATCCGCTGGATCCGGTGACGAATCCCAAACCGGCGCCCTCGCCTGAGACATCCTCACAAAACGGGCCCCGGGGGGGATGCCCAGAGGAGCCCAGAGCGGCCTCCGGCACCGTTTCCGGACGGATCCGCTGGATCCGCTGGATCCGGTGACGAATCCCAAACCGGCGCCCTCGCCTGAGACATCCTCACAAAACAGGCCCCGGGGGGGATGCCCAGAGGAGCCCAGAGCGGCCTCCGGCACCGTTTCCGGACGGATCCGCTGGATCCGCTGGATCCGCTGGATCCGGTGACGAATCCCAAACCGGCGCCCTCGCCTGAGACATCCTCACAAAACGGGCCCCGGGGGGGATGCCCAGAGGAGCCCAGAGCGGCCTCCGGCACCGTTTCCGGACGGATCCGCTGGATCCGCTGGATCCGCTGGATCCGGTGACGAATCCCAAACCGGCGCCCTCGCCTGAGACATCCTCACAAAACGGGCCCCGGGGGGGATGCCCAGAGGAGCCCAGAGCGGCCTCCGGCACCGTTTCCGGACGGATCCGCTGGATCCGCTGGATCCGGTGACGAATCCCAAACCGGCGCCCTCGCCTGAGACATCCTCACAAAACGGGCCCCGGGGGGGATGCCCAGAGGAGCCCAGAGCGGCCTCCGGCACCGTTTCCGGACGGATCCGCTGGATCCGCTGGATCCGGTGACGAATCCCAAACCGGCGCCCTCGCCTGAGACATCCTCACAAAACGGGCCCCGGGGGGGATGCCCAGAGGAGCCCAGAGCGGCCTCCGGCACCGTTTCCGGACGGATCCGCTGGATCCGCTGGATCCGGTGACGAATCCCAAACCGGCGCCCTCGCCTGAGACATCCTCACAAAACGGGCCCCGGGGGGGATGCCCAGAGGAGCCCAGAGCGGCCTCCGGCACCGTTTCCGGACGGATCCGCTGGATCCGCTGGATCCGGTGACGAATCCCAAACCGGCGCCCTCGCCTGAGACATCCTCACAAAACGGGCCCCGGGGGGGATGCCCAGAGGAGCCCAGAGCGGCCTCCGGCACCGTTTCCGGACGGACGACCTGACTGCATAACACGCCTGGATATGCCGACGGGGGCGAAGGAGGAGGAGGAGGAGGAGGAGGAGGAGGAGGAGGAGGAGGAGGAGGAGGAGGGGGAGGGGGCAGGCGAGGGAGCCCCGGCCCTGGGGGAGGGGCCCTGAGGGAGCCCTGATGGGCTTCCGGCACCATGGAGAGGTCCTGTGGGGCGGCCGCCCCTTCTTCTCTCGGTCGTTTCCCTCTCGCCCAGAAGCGCGCGCCCCTTCTTCTATATATACAGAAACTCCCGATCAACCGCAGAGCGGCGGATGTTATTCCTCATCACCGCCATCATCATCATCATCATCATCATCATCATCATCATCATCAGCAGCAGCAGCAGCAGCAGCAACAGCAGCATCATCGTCATTGTCGTCCTTATCGTCATCGTCTTTGTCATCGTCATCGCCACCCTCGTCATAACCACCACCATACTCACCGCTACCACCATACCCACCCACCCCAAAAGGACGAACGCGGGCACTCCGTCGTGCGGCTCCGCCCGCGCGGCGCGGGCGAGCTGCTGCTGGCGGGCTGACCCACGCTGCCGGCAGGCGAGCCGCCCGCCGGCGGCAGCCGCGGCGACGGAGGGCGCGCTCCGCCGAGCGCGGCGGAGGCCGCGGGGCGCCCGCCGAGGCCGGCGGGACTCCGCCGAGGGCGGGCCCGCGGCGCGCGGTTTCGCCGCGGCGCGGCCGCGGGGCCTCGGCGCCCCGCGCTCGGAGGCGCCAAGACGACGACGACGACGACGACGACGACGACGACGACGAGGGCGAGGGCGAGGGCGACGACGACGACGACGACGAGGGCGGCGGCGGCGACAGCACCGGCGGCGCCCCGGCGCCCCGCGCTTGGAAGCGGGCGCGACAGCCAGGGGCGGCCTGACAGACCCCGAGGTGGCCATCCCCTTCCATGACGTCCCACGTATGATTGCGGCCGGAGGGGAGCTGGGAAGGCGAGGATGGCGGCACTGGTCACGGTAGGGGTCGGATGGGCCGCGCCCGAGGCAGGGGCAAGCGAGGATCGAGGTCCGAGGGTCGAGGTTCGAGGTTTGTTGGCGGTCGAGGGGTCGAGGGCCGAGGTTTTTGGCGGTGGCTGGTCCTCTCTGGGGCCTCCAGGGGGCTGAGGGGGTGAGGAGGCGGAGAAGAATGGAGGGGTGAGGCAGGGTAGGAGGGCAGGGTAGGAGGAGAAGGGCAGGAGAAATTAGGGAGGAGGGAGGAGGGATCAGAATGGAGGGGAGGAGGGAGGGAGGGAGGGAGGGCGGATGAGGAGGAGGAGGAATAAGATGAAGAAAAAGAAGAAGAAGAAGAAGAAGAAGAAGAAGAAGAAGAAGAAGAAGAAGAGGAGGACGAGAACGAGGACGAGGAACAGTGACAGAGGGAGGAGGCGAAGCTCTGGGCTTCCCGCCGCTTTCGCAGGCAGCGGCAATGTTGGGGGTGCCGCAGGGCGTGCAGCAGCAGCAGCAGCAGCAGGTCGTGGACGACGCCATCTCTGGACAAGGAGCAGGTGCCGCCACCTCTTCGGGCTCGCTGACTCTCCGATGGCTCTGTCTGGTGGGGGGCGACACCTTTGAGCAAGGTCCCCGAAGGATGGCTTTCTGTGCGATCCTGGAGTTCCAATTTCCACCTTCGGAGGTCGATTTCGGACCCCCAAAACCACAAACACCAAAATCTGCGACGGAAGCGTGCCCCGGGAGTGGAGACTTATGGGGCCCGCGGATCAGCAAAAAATCTCCGCGCCGCGGAGTGGAGAAAACAACCAGGCTGGGCATTCGGTGCGGCACGACCTCGAGGTGCCCAGGACCCCTGAGGTGCTTGACTCTGATGCACGGTGGGACGAGCGGCAGGATACAAACTATAGCCGCTCAGGCACGTGCAACTGAGCCGAGTCGAGAGAGCTCCAGTGCACCGTCGAGAAGGAACCCGCACATGGGCTCGGAGTGGGTATCGGGCATGTCCCTCTGCAGGAGGAATAATCAAAAGCCAGAAAAAAGTCTGGGGACGATGTTTCTACTATTCTTGACAATTGTTGAGTGATTTTTTATCTATGTTCATTTGTCCTCCAAAATCCGCCTGTAGGACGACATGCCCGACCTAATCAGAGTGACGGCCAGCACAGAGAGCACGCCACGCCGTCACAGCGTGGCGAGAGGGGAGCCCATGGCATCTGTCTCCAGGCCTTGGGCAAGCCACCCACCTGGCAGGAAGTTTCCCCTTTCATCGGGCGACGAAATCACTGCATGTCCACTGCTACCTGGCCAGGCCCTTCCTGGGCCAAGGAGCTGTGTATAAGCCCTCCTGGCCGAGCCAGGAGGGAGTGGCGCATACACAGCTGCTGGGTTCAGGATGGGCCTGACCATGGAGCAGTGGATATGTATAGATTTCGTCGCCCTACCTCAGGCCCCACACGTCGCGATGCCTCTTGACCCATGGACCCCAAGCTCTCGACCCCTTCCCTGGCGACGAGGTTACGCCCATTTGCCCAAGAGGGCCCCAACGCCCAAAAGCTTCGGTCCTCCTTCTCCTCCTCCTCCTCCTCCTCCTCCTCCTCCTCCTCCTCCTCCTCCTCGCCTCCTCCTCCTCCTCCTCCTCCCTCCTCCTCCTCCTCCTCCTCCTCCTCCTCCTCCTCCTCCTCCTCTCATCATCCTCATCATCATCATCATCATCATCATCATCATCATCATCATCATCATCATCATCATCATCATCATCATCATCATCATCATCCATCATCATCATCATCATCATCATCATCATCATCATCATCATCATCATCATCATCATCATCGGGGTCGCCTGATAGACTTCCCTCTGCGCCGCTCACACTTGGTGTGCTCGAAGAGGCTGTGACGGCGATCTCTCCCTCGTGGGCGGCAGGCGTCGATGGGGGTCATCGGCGAGATGCTTGGTGGTTGCCGGGGATCGGCCGCCAGCAGTTGCTTGAACTTTCGTCCTGTTGAGCGGCGTGCTGCATGGCCCTCGCGGCGGCTCGCTGCCATCTTTTTGTCTAAGGAAGCCTGATGTGCGCAAGGATCGTGCCATGGGCCTCCCGACTCGGCGGGGTCGCCTGCTGGGCCCCGCGAGGTCTCGCCCCGCGGAGGTCTGGGCCGGCGCTCGGTCAGACCTCTGGGACGCCGCGGCGCGGGGCAGCCGCGCTCTGCGAGGGCTCTGCCGAGATGCCGCGCCGACGAGGCGGCGCTGTCTTCTGCGCTGCCCGAGTTCTGTTCTGCGTCGAATGCTTGGGGCGTCGAGGCCTCTGCGCGAGGCCCCTCGCTGGACAAAAAGTAGCTGCCCGCGCCATCCGCCCGGGGTTCCCTGCCACTTGTTCGTCGTTGGAAGCGCGTCTGCACATGGGCCCCCGTGTCTTGGGGGACTGGATGTGTTGCGCCAGCAGTCTCGCCGCAGAGTGGTCTCGTGGCAGGGGCGAGGCGGGCTCCTGACTTTGCTAACTGTCAGATGTTTTCGGTGTGCGAGATCACTGTGGCCAGTGGCTCATTAGTTCAGCTTCGCGCATGGATCGACGATGTCACCCAGAGGGCGGAGGGGATACGTCGCGACGTCGTGTCCCACCCTGTATGCTCGGGGTTCGTTGTTGCTCAGGAATGTGCAAAGAATAATTTGAAGCTGGCATCAACCATCATCGCTTCTGATCTTTCGTCGGCGCGTGAGATCCAAGCTGGTTTAGGGCTACATGGGGTGATGGTAGATGTCGCGTCTGTGGTTGCTGACCTAGGCATTGAACGGGGCAGTGGAGCCAAGAATTCCAAGCCCAGCCACTCGAAGAGGCTGGCCCAGGCCCATAGGCGTGTTTCCCGAATCAACCAGTTGGCCAGAGCTTCCCCGCGTAAAGTAAGACCCAAGCTCGTCCTCACGGGATCCCTGTCTCAGGCCTCTTATGTGTGGAGAGTTGTTGGCGTGGCGCCTCGAGTCTTTTCTCAGTGGAGAGAAGTTCCGCAACAGAGGTGGGTCGGGGTTTGAGATCGATTTCACCGTGGCTCGCAGCCACCTTGCCCACCTTCGCAAGAAAGACGCGAAGCGAGCTGGCATCCTCAGGTCGATTCTCGCGGGTGCCATCTGGACTCGTTTTCGCGTCCTCAGCGTTGACGCGAATGTGAATGGCAGCGCCATCGCTGCCATCGAGGGCTCAGGACTGACGTGCGCAGATTTGGGGAATGCCCGTGCAGTTCAGAAGTTTCGGAGATCCCAAAGGCTTGCGCGAGGAGGGGAAAGCGGGCCGCGACCGAGCGCCCCAGCTTCTGGCTTCGCGGCCCCACGCCCCGATCTTGGACCGATTGTCCCCGACCCTCCCGACCAGCCTCTCTCCGCGTCTTCAGGTGCTTCTCCGGGTGCGCTGGGAGCTCGCATTTGGGGGGCGGGGGGCCAACTTTGGACATGCGATTGCTAACGCCATGGCTGACCCCACTGCCGACGAATTCGAGGCTGAACTTCGCGTCCCCTATGCCGTCGGTTCGGATGGCTGGCGGTCTCGCTCGCAAAGTCCAAGGACAGCTGCTGCGTGTCATGGAGGATGCGTTACAGAAGGAGGGTCAGAGGCCCCCCCGTCCTCCACAGGTGCGAGCGCGCAGCGCCAATGCCCAGAGGTGGCGGCGCGCCGCTTTGAACTCGCAGCGTTCCTGTCTTCAGATCTCGGGCGATTTGGGCCAATGTCACAAGTGCGGATGCTGTGCCAGTGCCGATTAGTTGATTTCTTCTCTCGGACCCCCGCGCCACCCTATGAGTTGGTCTGGTGCTGTTTTGAGACCTTCGGGGGCCGTTCGTGTCCGAGCGAGAGAGGTACATAGCACGCGCCAGCTGGCCGTTAGGCCCGATCACGAGTGCGCGGGTGCTACAGCATCTCCCAGCTTCGAGTTGTCGCAGGAATGCACCACCAGACTTAGCAAAGCGGGGCCCAGAATCGTTACAGAGTTTCTGGAGACCGTGTGCCTTGGTCTTGCACACTTTCGAGGCCACGGCCTCCACGCGATGCCCTGATGGGCAAGGGCGGGCTCCCCAGTGGAGCGCGCACGACTCCGGCGTTCGCTTCGCTTCGCTTTGTGCCTGGGTCTTGCACGCGGGGCAAGGAGCGCCAGGAGCGTCCGGTGAGAGAGGAGCGCGGGGGGAGGGGAGCGAGCGCCGCGGCGGCCACCCGCCGCGCCGCGTTCTACGCGGGCGCGGCCATCAGGCGCGGCCCCCCGCCCCATCCTCCCAGCCGCCTCGCCACCGACCGCACGCTCCTTCCCCCTTTTCCTTCCCGAAAATGACCGTTGAGATCGCTCCATACATACATACACACATACATACAGACAGACAGACAGACAGACAGACAGACGGACAGACGGACAGACAGACAGACAGACACATGCATACATATGCATACATATGCATACATACATATGCATACATATACATACATATACCTACAGCTACATACATATACACATATACCCATATACATACATATACACATTTAGATACATCTACATACATATATACATTTATACATGCACATCGATATATATATATATATATATATATATATATATATTCTCTGGGGGCGAGGCCGGGGGCCCCAGGACAGGTGCCCCCACCCCCCATGGGGGGACGGGGGCTCATTTTCCTTGTGTTTTTACAGGGTTTCCGCGTCCTGGGCCTCGGAGGCCGCCGCCTCCAACCCTCCATGGAAGGACGGGGCGGCGGGGAAGGTCCAAAATAATCCAGAAGGGCATCCAGAGGCTCCCAAGACGGCCCAAGCGGGCCCCGAGTCGCCGAAAGACCGCTCCAGGACGCCCAAGATAGGCTCAAGACGGCCCGAGAGGCCCCCCAAGGCACTCCACGACGCTTCAAGACGCCTCTCCAAAGCGCTTCAAGAGGCCGAAATCGTTTATTTTACGAAGGTTTTGGACACATTTTGCTGTTCCCGCCTTCTCAGCTTTCCGACGCTCCACGACGGCTCAAAGGCCCCCCGCGGACGCCCCAAGAGAGCCCAAGAGAGCCCAAGAGAGCCCAAGAGGCCTCCAAGAGGGGCTCAAGACGGCTCTGGAGGGCCCCAAGACGGCCCCAAACGCGCTCAAGACGGGCGAAGAGAGCCCCAAGACGGCCCAAGCGGGCCCCGAGTCGCCGAAAGACCGCTCCAGGACGCCCAAGATGGGCCCAAGACGGCCCGAGAGGCCCCCCAAGGCACTCCACGACGCTTCAAGACGCCTCTCCAGAGCGCTTCCAGAGGCCGAAATCGTCAATTTTACGAAGGTTTTCGAACGATTTTGGCCTTCCAGCCTTTTCGGCTGTCCGACGTTCCAAGACGGCTCAATAGGCCCCCAAGACGGCCCAAGAGGGCCCCAAGAGGGCCCCAGAGTCGCCCAAGACAGCCCAACAGAGCCCCAAGACGGCCCCAAGATGCGCCTAAGACGGGGACCACGACTCCAAGATTCGACCCTCCGGCTTGAAGGAGCCCCAGGAGCCCCCAAGAGGCCCCAGGAGGCCCCCAAGAGGCACCCAGGAGGCCCAAACGAGGCCTAAAGAGGCCACAAAACAGCCCCGAGGAGGCCCCACAACGGTCCCAAAACGGCTACCGAGAAACTGCGAAATTGCCTTCACGACGTCCCCGACAGGCCAACCACGAGATCCAAACCAACACCCATGAGGCCTCTGACCCACCACCCAGGGCACGGTGGCGGGAGCAGTGACAGCACTTGTGCACAGCATGTTCCGGCGGGAGCCTTCCGGAACACGCTGCAGGAGGAGGAGGACGACCAGGAGGAGAGAGAGCTGGAGTGGGAGGAGGAGGAGGAGGAGGAGGAGGAGGGGGACGAGGAGGAGGAAGAGGTCTCCAAGACAGCTCGAAGATAACCGAAGAGGCTTACACGAGGGCCCTGGGCGGCCCACGAGGGCCCCAAGGCGGTGCCCGAGGCGCCCGAGAGGGCCCCAAGACGGCCCCAAGAGAGCCCCAAGAAGGGAAAAACGAATCAAGAATCCGAGCTTTCTACCCCGAGAGGTTCTCGGGAAGACCCAAGATGCCCCCAATCGGATCCAAGAGGCCCCTGAGAAGCTCCCAAGAGGGCCGACGAGGTTCCAAGAGATCTCCCAAAGTGGCCCCAAGAGGCAGAACTCATTGTTTTACAATTGGGCTTTGACGGGTTCTACGTTGTTTTCTGCCTTTGGCATCCCGATGTCCAACACGGCCCAAGAGGCTTCCAATACCGCTCCCATATAGAGGAAGAGGCCTCCAAGAGGGCCCCAAGACGGCCCGCGAGGGCCCCAAGACGGTGCTTGAGTCGCCCAAGACGGCCCCAGAAGGCCCTAAGAGCCCCAAGAGAGGCCCAAGAAGGGGAACGTGACCCAACAGCAGAGCGGTCCCCCCACAAGGCCCGCAAGAGGCCCCCAAGTGGTCCGACGAGGACCCCAAAAGCTTCCCGAGGGCCTTAAAGGCCCGTAGGAGACGTCCAAGAGGCAGTAAAATAGCCCAAGAGTGCCCTCGATCTCCCGGATTGCCTCAAT